>VXBU01003983.1:811589-1030902 GCA_013400315.1 Bombycilla garrulus
TGTTTATGAAGCTTCTGTTCAGAGAGTATATTACCTAAACAAAAATATTCTGTTGTTGGTTACAAAATCTTTGAAGTGTGCTATCAGCAAATAATTAGAGTTAATATTTATCTCTTTGTAATGCCTTAGATATTTTCCTATCTCCTTGCCATGCCTGAAATTTCAGGGGAGTCCAAATATAGGGAGTACTGTCTTCACATGATATTTCTAGCATGTTAAGAAATACATCTTGTTCATATTTTTGCTGTAATTTGGATTAATTTCATTGTGTGGAATTGATGAGTTGGATTGCTTCCTTTAACTAGGTTATCCAGTTCTAAAAAATTTGAATTCAAAAACTAGCATATGAAGCCTTTGTTAATAAGTCAGTAAGTGTGCATGGACTAAGAAGTGTGATGAATGCGCTGAAGGTTATTACCAAAGTTTTTAGTTGTGACTACTGTAAGTGGTTTTTTGCACTAGTTCCTATTTGTTCTTTAATTAAGGTCATTGTGTAGTAAGATAATTCATCTCCTATTTAGTGTCTCTTAAGGTCAGAAGAGTCTTGAATAATATGATATGCAAGTACATATTGTGAAGAATCAAAAAAACACCTAGTATATTGAGATGTTCTAATTTATTTTTAATTGGAAACAGAGGTGAGGAGAAGATGACAAGCAGGGTAGATTTTCTTGTTAACAGTTGGAAAAGTGTACTTTCTAATCCACACTGAAGTAGTAAGATGGCTTTGTATTAAGAAAAACCTATGGGTTTCAGTAGCTGTTTTCCATTATTACAGACCACATGAATGAGTAAAGAAAAAAAAACCAAAAAGCTTTGATTTGCATTAAAGTGAAGGTAGAAGTTAGTACAGGAACTCTCCAGCTAGGACAACAAGCCAGCATTATTAGAATAGAAGTAATATTTTGAGAGCATTGGATGAAGACCTATTTGAGTAATCCAACACAGAAAATGTTGGGGGCACGGTGTGAGTTTTGATTGCATGAATAAGTGGGAGAGAAAAGCTGTTGGGGTGGGGTGTTTTTTAGTGGTTGGTTGTTTTTTTTTTTGTTTTGTTTTGTTTTGTTTTGTTTTGTTTTAATTGGAACTGTGAATATGTATAAATGCAGGAATAATGCTAACATTCTAATTATCTGAATGTCATATGCATCTAATGCAGTCTTGTAGCCAAAACAGTGTAAGAATCTGGACAAGGCGAGATTTGTAGCTTTAAAGTTAAACATATGTATTTGTCTGAATGAGAAGGTCTTAGGCACATCATCTCTCTGCTTGTGAAACACAAAGTGCAAACTTCAGGTGAAATAGAGATGAAAAATAATTGCTTGTATATAGCTTGTTATATCAACAGCTTCTTATATCAAAGGTGAGATAGGGGCAGAGGGCAAAAAAAGATGATTGTTGCCATTATGGGTTAGGAAAGGATATTAACAAAAAAGAAAATAAGGTCATTCTTCTTGAGGAGATTGAGGGATAAAGAAAAGAGAAAAAATACCTGCCTGTGGAAGTTCTAGAAAAATACTGGATATATGAAAAATCCTCAAGTGTCATTATACAAAAGTTCCTTCTGAGATGTGATAAGAGTGATGAATTTTGTATGTGAGGTTGCTGTGTTGAAGATAGAAAGAGGATTCGGTTTTTCCCGTGAAGTCATGATTTTGCAAAAAATGCTTCACATTGACCCTGTATCTTGTGAGTCCCTTCAGTTGTTCACTGTTAGGCTGGGTCACGATACAGAAGGACTTTATGCTGCTGTTTTCTAAGATGCATTTTGGCATAAAATGAACTGCTCTCAAGGGCTTCCAGTTCCACATAGCCTTTTCCAGAGGAAAACCATGGAGGCACAGGTGCTTCCTGTATCCATAAGGCTGAGCACTTGGGCCTATTGGAAATGACCTCTGATAGCAGCAGTTTGTTCATTCAGTCCTGTCACAGAGCAATTCAGTATATATCTTTGATGGCTTAGCTGCAACTTGTGAAGAAACAGATGAGAAAAACGAATTGTGTCTTAAAAGAGAGTCTGTCAGCTGTGGCCTGTAATTGTATCTATTTTAGCCCACCACACAGGAGGAACGATTCTAGCACTTCTGAAATAATTTGCAATCTTTTGAGACAGTACATTCTCAGTAACTTCAGTAAAATGAAGAATCTGTGCAATTCCTCTGAATTACAATAGAGGTAAAACTTACACCTGAAGTCGTATTATGTAAGCTATTATAGAATGTTAAATAACTTCGTTGTATTCTGTGACATTTGTCACTGTAAATGTCTTCAAATAGTGTCAGTCACTGTAAGTGCTGTTAAATACTGGTATGCTATAACAATAGCAGAACTCCAAGCACTACTGGATATTGTAGTATGAGCTAACAAATGGTGTATCTAGTGCAGTGAGGATGGGATAGTTTCATTATATGCAGTAACGATGCTGGCTGTGCTAGATTTTATAGTGTTTGGCAGTCTACTCCGTGTGCTCATGACTGAGGGCTAGAAACACAGTTGCTTGTTTCTATCCTTAGATTGCTATTTATAAACCTTGAGTTTACTCTTCAGAAATATCCATATATGTCTGTGAACCTCTTGGTATATTGAATTTCCTTAAAAGAGGGCTTCAAATCCATTCATCAATAGTAACAATGAAGTGGTCCAATCCACAGGCCATTGCCCTCTGTGGCATGTGAACAGTGCTTACTTGGAAGGGAATTAGGTGTGAAATCCTACCATTAGTGAAACCAGTGTCAGCTGTGTTTGTTCACTGGTGTGATGTTGACAATGTCACTTCGTAGATGGGGAAAAAGGATACTGAAAACATCTACATCCATAACAAAATCTTGAACTCTTGACAGGTGTGTATGTGTTGGTTTTTTTTCATGCTCCTCCTCAAATTTGTGATAAATTTACTTTTTTTATTTTGAAACATTTCTAGGTATATGACCATTTTTAAACTAGGATGAAGAGGATTATTTTTGTCAGAGTTATGAAAGAAATATATCTTACCAAACTTTTAGCCTACCTCCCATAGTTTAAATTCTGAGAAAACATTTCCTTGCAGGAATTGCTCCAAAAGGTAAGAGATCACTTTTGGTCTCAGGTGCTGTCACCATGAAATTTTATCATTGTCCAAGTCTGTTGAAATGTGCCTTGGCCTTCCTGAAAGAACTTTTCAGTTTCATTTACAGAAAGATGGTATTGAGCATTGTATGAATAATGGTAAAGGTGGAAGTAAAAGAGGGTTGTTTACTATTATGTTTTTTATAAATCTAATCTTTCCTCAGAATTACAGACCAATGAAGCTACAGATCTGGTAACTGAAAGTTGACCACATTTGAACAGAAATGTTTCTCTTGTCGTAGATAGAAGGGGAACCAAAAATTTTAGATGGGAATGACCAGGAAAGTGAGTAAAAGTCAACTGAAGCATAGATTTTCTTTTTTTTGTCCTTCTTTCTAGTCAAGTGATATGGAAACTTTCAGTGTATTGGTAGATCTGCACAGGAGAGAAGAGTTTGCTGCATTATTATTTCTGAACTTACAATTTTTGTGGGATTTGGTGGCTCTGAGGGCCTTGTGGTACCCTGAAATTCAGTTGTGCACCTGTAATTAAAAAAAAAAGGGGGGGGGAAAGAAGCCCTTCCTAACAACAGCAAAAAGTAATGTAAATGAGGAAATGTATCCTAGAGCTTTACATGCCCCAGTAACCTCGTGTCTCTGACTACAGGTCTGCCCTCTGCCCACAGTTGGCTTCATGGCTAAAGACTCCCAGTTTAATTTTGTTTTTCTCTCTGCGACCATCCAGTTGCATCGGTCCTAGTGGAGGAACATGGCAAACTGTGAAATATTTTCATTTGCTTTCTCTTCTAATAGAGATGTTTTGCTAAGTAGCTGTATTTAGTCCAGAGACTTGGAGCAGTTTTTTACTTCCAGAATTTGTGCTGACAGTTACTGATGTGCACAGAGGTTAATACTAAGGCTGTGGCAGTAAGTACAGTGGAAGACAGGGTGTGGTGTGAAGACACAGTCATCTAGAAAAAGAGACTTAGATTTTGTTGTTCAACATTGCATGTTAGAAAATACCATTTGCATCAACCCTCCTAACCTCAATTTAGACTTTAAAGTCTCTTACACAGCTTGTATTTGGAAATAAAATTTATTTGACCTAAGGCATTAAATTCTGTATACTAAAAAATGCACTGCCTTTAGGAAGAAGGGGTGTGTGGTTTTTGGTTGGTTTTTTTCCAAATAACATTGTCTGACTGTAGTGTTTGGGTGTCTCAGAGTAAAATGAAAGCACTTGAGCTGTGTTACTAACATTCTTGCCAGAACAAACTGTAACTAAGTGCTTCCTCTTAAGAGAGCTGTAAACCTTTCTGGTGTGCAGTTTCCATACTCATGATGACTGTGAGACTAAGTTAAGACCAGGTAAGAGAATAATTTAGTACTGAAGAAATAAAATCTGAAGCCAGACCAGTTGGAGAAGGAAAGAAGAGTGCCTCAAGCTTAGTCGTGCAAGAAGTTGGGCATGTTGGCTTCTGATTCATCAAAATGCTTATCACCAATTTAGTGAATTGGTTGAAAGTTCTGTTGAAATCAATGCACATATTCGTCCTGTAGTGAAGCACACCCATCCTCAGTGAAACATAGGGCTGCATGTTTTCATGAATTTGGGCTAATGGAGGTGGGATATGGTTGGTTTGAGCTCTTCAAAGTACAGGGTTTCACCATGATTCTTTCCCAGAGGAATCCTCATGCATTGGGTTGTTACTGTTCTGGCATCTAAAAGGGTAAAATTTAGGAGGTAAAAGTGGGGCCAAAGCCCTTTAGCTGAATTTTATGTGGTTGATTAAACACCTTGCAAAGGGATTTATTTGCTTAAAATGTGTTTTGCCTATCATATGGCATGAATGTATTACCTTAGGTGTTAAACCCTTAATGGTTCTACAAATGCACAGTAAGAAATTAATCCTTTACCACAGGAGTTTGCAAACCGTGCAAATAAAACCAGATTGCAAGGTGGGATGAAATGGTACCAAATAACTACAAACACACTGAGTTCTTACTGTAAGAGCAGCAATTTTCTTCTGGTAATTGTTGCAGAGCTGTTATCCATCAGAGCGGTTAATGTCACTCTAAATTGCTGCAATTGTATGGTAGTATTTTAAAACTGCTCTTGTTTTGAGAAGGTTGAAAAGAGCTCATAAGACATCTAGACTAATTTTTGGATCATGTTGGGACTTATGAATAACTGCTGAGTATCCACTTCTGGAAATTGAAATGTCTTGGTTGGTGTCTGAATCAGGAGCATCACTAATCTAAATATTAAAAAAATATTTTTGTTCTCCAAGTTGCAGACCTTTTTCTCATTTGGTTGATTTGATTTTTGTTTTTAATCTGTAAATACTTAAAATTCACCTAATGACATTTTTATGAATGTATCCTGCTGCAATCACTTAGAGATTAAG
This sequence comes from Bombycilla garrulus, assembly GCA_013400315.1. Lineage (NCBI taxonomy): Eukaryota > Metazoa > Chordata > Aves > Passeriformes > Bombycillidae > Bombycilla > Bombycilla garrulus. Next base: position 817,042 of record VXBU01003983.1, read on the forward strand.
GTAGTATTTTTCACACGATTTATTGTTAGAGAAACTAAAGAGAGAGTAATACTCAAGCTGTGTTTTATGTGGTTGCAAAATATGTTGAATATCAAAACAAAGTATTAACTAATAAATACATTGATATATTTCACATTTCTTAGTCTCTAAACCTCTTCTAAAAATGTCATCACTTTTGTCCTTAAAAGCAGTAAATATATTTCTTTAGTAGAAAGGCTGATAATGCATCCTGACTTCTGCAGGACAGATCCATCGGTTTCTTTGTAATTTGCATTATTTTCTGTAGGCCCTTAATCAGAGTTATGAAACAAGGATATCAAATATTCTTTGTGGAAATATCACAGTCCCATCTATAAACTTTCTCTTTCTTAGAAGTAAGTTCTGCTTTGTTTCAGTGCTTTCTTGGCTAGTGAGTGAAATGAGGTTGAGAGGAGAAATACACCTTGCAGTAACTGTCTTACACAGAACTGGCAGTGTGCCTGTCTGGATATACCTGCAATCATAGAAACATACTTTTTGTGGGGGAGGAGAAAACCTAGCTGATCTCATTTTGGGCCGTGTGGGAATGCTGTCTTCTGATGTTTTAATACCTGTGGTAAATTTTATCAAGAGCTGAGAACTTCTTTTTATACTCACTTGTAGTGTTTGGCTTCAGTCAGATCACACCAGCTTTGGAATTTAGCCTTTCTGCTGTCAGAGTCAATGAAGCATTGTTTGTCAGGGGAACGTTTTACAAAAACATAAATGGGCTATTTTCTGATGGGGTAATGTGTACACATCCCAGAGAAGGTGGGATATCAGCTGTTTTATCAGCTGTATAAATTGATAATTATTTTCTGATTAGGGGGCAGTATATAATGTTTTTTGTTTTTCTTGCATGCCAGACGTATTTCGCTCAGTCTGGTTTTTAAGTCTTCAGCATCTCCTCCAATTTTTTTTTATTTAATTCTTCAGCCCATCAAAGTCTTAAATAGCCATTTATTTAAAAGTTTAGAAACATTTATCTTTGTATGTTCCTCCCCTCCATTAAATGTGTCAGTGAAGCCTGTCCTGATTTTTACTATGAGTGGTGGAAAAAAATTACAAATCACGTGAGGAGAGTGTTTCTGCAGCATCATTCCTCTAATTTCAGATGTACAGCGCGAAAGCAGCTGCAGTCAGCTGACAGTTCGTGGTCGGATGTATGTGAGGAAGGGGTGTGCTGTTTTAAATGCATAATCAAGCTGTTGTTTCGTCACCAGGAAGCAGGGATGGATGGTAGCAGCCCAGGGAAATGAGAGACAGTAACGTTGCTGTAGCGGAAGGGAAATCTCATTGCACGGAGCCAGAGCTCTCTGCAGGCAGCTGTAGGGATGCACCAAGGCAAAATGTCACAAACATATTTTGCTTTCTGTAAAGGTACAGGATAAACGTAAGGAGCAGATAAAAACCTCAGATGGACATGCTTATGAGGAGGGTGAAGTTATTTTTTTTATGCTCTACTGCCCTTTATGTCTGTTGGTACCTTCCAGTGAAATCAGTGTAGCTGTATTTTTAGCTTGCAGTAGTCAACATCAATATGACAAGATAATTCTGTCTTTACATCTGTAAGCAGTTTTTACTGTGTTTTCCTGTTTTCTGCCAGCTGCAGTTTACAAAGGATGTCACAGCACTGGTAAGAAATGTACAGTAGCCATTTCTCTGGTTTTTGTAAGGCATGTTTTTCTTAATGATTTCTGAGAAGCAAGAATATGAAACAACAAGTTTGGAAATGAGCTAGATAGTCTGAGCTGAATTTTCATCATAATGCTGATCTGTGTTATTTGTTAATATGCCTGTTTTATTTGGTCTGTTTTTTCTCAGTGTGCTTTAATATTTTGCACTTCACTAATGCTTGTTGTAACATTGCAGCAGTATTGTAAATGCCTCGCCCTTCTCTCTACTTTGCTCTGTGTTAATTTTATGGCTGCTTTTGGGCTTTTATAACTGTCTACTGTTATGACAGAGCATATTGATATACTGGAATTTAGCATGTTATGATTTGAACAGGAAATGCTGTGATATGATAGCGCTCCTAAGCGTATAAAAGCCCTGAGAAATTATTTTAATCTTCTGTTACATTGTCAGGCTCTGCATTGGCTCTTTATTTCATTATGATCAAACTGAACAAAGTCATGCTGAAGTTTTTCAATAATTGAATATTGTTTAAGTATGCTGTATGCTTCGCATTGATATCATGTTCTGTTAATTTCACAATGACAAATGCTGCTTTCAGAAATGCTGCAGAAAGATACTAAGTGTAATATAACCATTTCTTTTCTTAGGAGTCAGGTTATTGTGCATGAAAATGCAAAAGTCACCAAAGAAATTAGAGATTTCAGTTTAGGTTTCAATAGTGCGTGGACAGTGGTGAATATGTATGAATTTTCATACTATTTGTACCTCAAAGTTAAAAATGCTAAATATCATTAATATCTTTTGCAGTAAAATTTGTGTACTAGGTGCTTGCTGTCTCATGTAAAATATAAAATGACTTCTAGGGTGTTGGCTTACAACAGTATTACTGCTTCAATGTATTGTATGTTTAGGAACAGCAGCTTTTATGTAGAAGACATCTTAGAGGACTCTGTGTATATGTATATTTATTTCTCTGTACTTTCCATATGTACTGCATTAAGTGAATAGAGTTGTTTTATACCCTAAGTGTATAGAGAATTTTCTAGTGCTAGTTGAATTTATTATGCAGCATTTTAACCTATCGATTGCTGTGAAATTCCGGTTTCCAGCAATGGGAGGCTTAAACGAGAAAAATGTGTGAAGTATCATGTTAGAAAGCAGAATTAAAGGGGGAAAAATACTTGTGTGCTCATGGATTTTGAGAAACCTGACTCAGTGCCCTACTCGCAGTATTTCCTAGAATTGATCATCAGCTCAGTTTTTTTGATTGTTGAAGGAGGGAATGTATGCCATGATTTTGCTTGTTCTGTTTCTGCTCGCTAAGGGGATGGAATGCTGGTTGTATCTTTTGAACTAACATTTTGTCTAAAATTAGAGGGAGTGTGAATTTTGAACCTGTGTTCCCCTCTCTTGAAGCTAGATTATGCAAATACTAGATGGTGAACTTTTCCATCACCCTCACTACTGAATACTCAATCTTCTCTCCGCAGGCGTATTCCCAAGATGCCTACCTGAAAGGCAACGAAGCCTACAGTGGTAATGCCCACAACATACCCGAACCACCACCAATATGTTATCCACGCCTGACATCCACTGCCTCTGTTAAGGCACAAGCTGGAGACAAGCTCCCTTCTGACTTCTCACTGGGGAAACAGCAACTCAGTAGACCAGTCCGGGCATTGACACAGTCAGAGAGGGCCTACAGAATGGAAATACAAGTGCCTCCATCTCCAACAGACATTGCAAAATCAAATACAGCCGTGTGCGTTTGCAATGAAACTGTAAGGACTGTTATTGTGCCTTCTGAGAAGGCTGTAGATTTGTCATCTTGCAGAAATAACCATGCTGGTCCATCACACAGGACAGAGGAAGTAAGATACGGCTTAAAAGATCAAAGCAGTCTAAAAGCATGGGCCACGTCACCACCGTCTTTAGTGTCCACTGCCATTGTACTTCCCCAGACTCCAATAACAAGACCAGTTGATACAACTGGAACAGTAAGTAAAGCTTCAAATTATGTAGTATGTCCAGAAGGCATCCCGAACACTAGACCTTCTACTCAAGCCACAGACTCGCCCTCAGTCTCTACTAATCACTACAGTTCTCCAACCTCCCACCAGCACATAGACTGGAAGACCTACAAAACGTACAAGGAGTACATTGACAACAGGCGCATGCACATGTACGGCTCCCGAACAATACAGGAAAGGTTAGACAGCTTAAGGGCAGCTTCTCAGAACACCACTGAGTATAATCAGGTGGTGCCAAATCGCACTGCTTCTCAGGTACGGCGCAGGAGCACCTCTCACGACAGAGTTCCGCAGTCTGTCCAGATCCGGCAGAGAAGTGTATCCCAGGAAAGGCTTGAAGATCCCGTGCTGATGAAAGAATGGCCACGAAGTGCTTCACAAGATACTCTAACTTCGCCTTCAGTCAATGCTAGAAATCACAGGGCTCAGTCGTGGGATTATCTCAGCAAACAGGGTGAAGTGCTAGAAAATTTTCATTCTGAGAATATGATTGCAGATGCAAATGGAGATAGGAGAAAGACTTACAAATGGACAGGGTTTACCGAACAAGATGATCGGCGAGGTATTTATGACAGATCTAGACAACATGCATTTCATATGTCCCTTCGAGGTCAAAATTTTCCTATTGCGCCGAATACTTGCATTTCAGACAACAGGAGAACAGGTAGTAGAGCTTCTCTGCCTGGTTCTCACTTTCAGAAAGTTTCACCAGATGTTAAAATGTTACAGCCTTCTCGAGATTCGCAAACTCTTGGGGGAGTTTCAAAATCTGCAGGTGTTTCACAAGAGAGGTTATCTCTCACACCAGCCAGAAGTTCTAAAAGTAGCTCTCTGAAGAACTCAGCTCCCTATGCAGCAAAACCATCAATTCCCTTTAACCAGGGCCTGGATGCCATTGCCAGCAAAGACCAAAGAACAGTAAATCACTTGCATCAAAGCAGTCTGTTAAACCAACAGTCAAGGATCCGAGCCGAAGGTGCCCCAGATCACAAAACAGAAACTGGTAAAACCATCCAGCCCTCCTCTGTGGCTCCAGCTTCCGCCAAGCTTGTTCAGCCAACAAGTGAGTGTTTAACTACCTCTGACAATGTAGATGATTCCATCAGACAAAAGATTCATGGTCTTGAAAGGGAAGATGTTCGTGAGTCTGAAAGTCTGAAAATGGATGTTCAGGGAAATGACAAAGACACGGTGGTCATGCGGGACAAATCACCTTCTGGCCTCCAAACTCCCCAGCCTTTGAGGCATCAGTCCTACATTCTTGCTGTAAATGAGCAAGAGGCAGCCTCAGACACTACCTGTTGGTTACCTAACGATGCTCGGAGAGAAGTCCACATCAAGAGAATAGAGGAAAGGAAGGCATCAAGTTCCAGCCCACCTGGTGACTCTTTGGCTTCAATTCCATTTATTGGTGAGTTAACTTATTTCAGTGTACATCAAATGCTTTTCTCTCCTTAAGGTGATGAAAAACACCATGCCAAGTACCTGACTGCTGTTCCTGTAAACGCTGAGGCTGAGAGGCATGGGAGATTTTTCTTACCTTAGGTTGGTAAAAGTAAAACTATTTTTCAGTGGAAAAAACAATACTCTGTTTGGTTTTGGGGTCCTGGAAGAATGAGTATAAAAAAGCCCACAGTGGTGTAATATTTTTCTAGCATTTTCTTTAACCCTCTGGGTAAGTCTGTGTTACATAACTCCATCTGGTTATTACTCCACATAACGTTGTGATGTTATGTACATGGACAACTAGCATTTGCGACACCTTTCAAATTATTTTACTTCTCTAGTATAAAACATACTTGAAATCTAGTTGAGAGAGAATATGGATGCAAATCCATGTAAGAGTGATTTGTGGGGAAAAAAGAAGTTTTTCAGCTGAATAGGTATAGTGAAAGCTTTCTGCGACAGTTGGGGAATGGATGAAAGCTGTTTCAGGTGAAGGGTTAGCAATAAAAAGAAGTGGATTTGCAAGTGAAGATGCTAATGCAGATATGAATGAAAAGGTTTGTGGAAGCAGAATCTGGGAAGGCAAAAAGATTTGCCTGTGTGCTGTGACACAAACAGGGTTGGAAGTGCAGGGAGCTTATGGGAAGGGCATTGAAGAGGAAAAGAACTAGAGGAAGGATTAGAGACAGCAGGGAAAAAGATTATTTTGAGTGTTGGATATGTGATGAATTTGTCTTCTGCTGAAGAGAGAGTTACAGTGGCAGAGCATTTCTGCTCTATCCAAGTAGTCAATGCCTCTGTTGTCCTTGTCCTGCTGTTGTTGTTGTTGGGTTGGATTTTCTTTTGTTGTGGCTGATTTAATCCTTTGTAGTCTGGATGTCTGTGGATCATTTTCCACAGGAGTTGATTTATACCTGACTCTCTGTGCTCTTGAATTTAGTGTAGGAAGCATATAGAAAATACAGAATACAAAATTTTGATTCTCAGACTCACCTATGTGAAAAACAACTCTTTTTAATGATCCTGGTTTTTTTACACATTAGGTTAAGAGATTTACAGATACAATGTCTTAGCATAATTGTCTTCTGTTGGGGCTCTGAAGCAGTAATTATTTTTCCCCCCCCCTAGCATTATCTGTAATATCTGCTGCTAGTTGAAAGGGAATAACCAAAAAACAGTGAAGAAGCTTTGTGTTCATGAGAAAATGGAAATCATACAAAAGATACAATAATTCTGTTCTTTTGACAGAATACTGGTGAGACATTAAAAAGTGCTTTTTTAGTTAGCAGATGCTGCTTTTGTTGCATTTTTCATTTTGGATGGGAGTTGTATAGACCTTTTTCATTCTTGTTATTATTGGATGCATCCATGTAATTTTAGATTCTTCTTTAGACCGAGCCAATCTTTTTTTAAGGGTTGGCAAAGTTTGTGAGGCATGTAACTGATCTTTGTGTGGGATTTTTCAGTACTCTGCCTAAAATCAGTTTTGGGCTCTTGATTTAGTTACATTCCGTGTTTGCTGGGAATATTCTAATTTCATACAGTTTAAATGTCATGTTAAAGTCAGATCAAGATTGGTAATGTCAAGCCCAGCTGTTTCTACAGCATCTTATTTCTTGGTTTTGACAAATATTTCCTATGAACTTCTATTTATGTGACTTGCTTCCATATTTTAGAGAAATGTTTTGATTAAAGTTCAAAGAAGCTTTAAACATGTCAGTTGTACTGTATTTGGTAGCAGCTGAGCAGTTCAGAAGGAACAGAATTGTAACTCTCCATTGCAGCCTCTTGGCATAACACCACATGGGACTGAATTCTTATAAGCTTCTTGGAGTGAAACCTCCTGAATGTTCCAGAAATACTAAAAACTGGTGCTTCTAGAGCTTGGGCACTATCTGAGTCAGCATGGTCCTTGTGGCTGTCTTCCTAGCAAGAAATTCCTGTGCCAGTACAGGTGCCGTGGAAAGTTTCCACCCCAGCTCCAGCACCTTGAAGAAGAAATAACCCTCTTTGAATATAAAGAGCATGAAATGTTATGAAAGTTGACCACTTCTTATGTTAGAATTTATATGCATTATTCTAACTCTGCTTGTTCTGCTATCATTATGCCTAATTACAACTTCACTTGTTAAAAGCTGTACTTAATCAGGTGGATAAAACCCTAGATCTGCTTTGAAATTCAGTTAAAGGCTTTTTAACTCTTCAGATGGGAAATCACTGGGAGTTTTGATTTAGGGTTTTCTTTTGGATTTGTTTTTCTTTTCCTTCTCTGATTATTAAGAAGGATCTTAATTTGGATGAAGATACCTTGGAGCTGGCAATTAATTCCCTTATGTTTGTATCCATATAGTAGGGTTTTTTGCATTCTTCGGTTTTATTGGATAGAGCTAATTTAATAAATACACTTACTGAAGTTATTTCTGCAGTAGAGACTGGAGTAGTGTAAAAATGTAAATTGGAGGAAGGGTAACAAATATCTTCCAAGGTTGCTACCATTTAGAATATGTGTGGTGGTTAAAATATTTCTGTCATGTCTTATTTTTATCACCACTTTCTGCTTATTAAAAGTAGTAGATATGGCCAGGACCATATTTTGGTAGAAGTTCAGCCAGGAACAGTTGGCTTTTGCAGCACTGTTTTGTGACTAACCCACTTCTGAGAACAGCACAACATCAGGAGGATTTTAGCTCTGGGTAAGTAGCACAGTGCCCTGCACCAAAACCAAAAATCTAAGCAGAGTTTCTGTCGAGCTTCCTTAACAGCAGAATCATTGTGCAGGTATCATGGTGGATTACTGAAGAGCTGCCTTTTTACACTAGTTTTTTCAAAAAGGTAGTTCAGAAGCAGGGAGATCTAAATTTTGGGCGTTATTTACTAATAGAAATGAGAGACCAAACTTAAGAGGTAGCTGTAATATCTTTTTATGGGAGAAATGGATTTATTGGAAAAAATCAGGCAAAATATTGTGTTCAAGCTTTTCTTCAGATAAGCACATGTTCTTGGGGGATGATGAAGCTGCCAGCTTTACAGATAAACATACTGTGATATTGCAGGCTTCACTACTTTCCGTGTGCTGCTAAATGCAGGATATTATGGTTCTCAGAAAGCTGCTATTTCTATTTCAGATCAAAAGAATAGCCGTGTTCGTAGAATGCTCTTTATTGTTTCAAACTATACAAGTTAGTCTAGTGACAGTCTACTGTTTTTACCCAGAAAGTCTCACCTGTTCTCCAAACTAATAAAAAATACCATTTTCTCTGTCAGTGACTGTGTTAGCAATTGTGGTGTTTAATGTGCATTTTTTTGACTTGTAATTTTTGCACGATTTCTGTACTAGAGAAGAGCAAATGATAATTTTCTGACATAGTGGGTATTTTTTGTACAAGTAAATCTTCACTGGAATGGAAATTAGAATGCTGCTAAACATCCTAATAGACATGGATAACAAATGGTATCTCTCAGGGGTCTGTATTGGGACCAATGGTATTAAATGTCTTCATTAATGACATGGACAGTGGGGTTGAGTGCACCTTGGCAGATTCGTGGATGGCACCAAGCTTGAGAGGTGCTGTTGCCGCACCTGAAGGATGGGATGTCATCCAGAGGGACTTGGACAACTTGAGAAGTAGGCACATGAGAATCTCACATGGTTTAACAAGACCTAATGCAAGGTGCCTCGAGTCAGGGCAACCCCTAGTATCAGCCGGGCTGGAGTGGACAAATCGCAGCAGCCCTGCCCAGAAGGGCTTAGGGGTGGTGATGGATGACAGGCTGGATGTGACCCAGCCATGGTACTTGCAGCCCAGAGAGCCAAATGTGTCCTGGGCTGCACCAAAAGCAGTGTGGGCAGCAGGGCCAGGGAGGGGATTCTGCTCTGCTCTGCTCTGGTGAGACCCCACCTGCAGCGCTGCATCCAGCTCTGGGGTCCCCAGCAGGGAAGATGTGGACTTGTTGGAGCAAATCCAGAGGAGGGCCACCAAGTTTAGAGGGATGGAGCACCTTTCATATGAGGAATGGCTGAGAGAACTGGGATTGTTCAGCCTGGAGAAGAGAAGGCTTTGGGGTGACATAACTGTGGTCCTCCTCCTGAAGGGCGCCTACAAGAAAGATGGAGAGAGATTTTTTTTGCAAGAATGTATAGTGACAAGGGGCAATGGATTTAAACTGAGGTTTAGATTAGGTATTAGGAGGAAATGCTTTACTGTGAGGGTGGTGAAGCACTGGAACAGGTTGCCCAGAGAAGTTGTGGATGTTCTGTTCCTGGAAGCATTTAAGGTCTGGTTGGGTGGGTCTCTGAGCAACCTGGTCTAGTGGAAGGTGTCCCTGCCCACAGCAGGGGGCTTGAGTCCCTTCCAACCCAAACCATTTAATGTATCTTGTAACTGTTGAGAAAATGTTGATTCAGAATACAGTTATTTTAATACATTTTGTAGACATAAATGTCTAGTGTGCATTTCTGAGATTTGCAGCAAGGCTGAAAATATTTTTTGGCTTCTCACAGTACTTAATGTAGAGTAGAAAGAAATGTAAAAGATTTAAACCAACCTCTCATATTGAGTTGAATGATCTACCCACAGGAGTGAAATGGCAGCACTGCTTCAATACTTAATCTGATTGCAGCATGTATAGATGTCAGGCCAGCTTAGTGCTTTTGCCATTACTACTCTGTGGATATTCTTTCTGACTTCACAGAGGCCTGTCACATGAAAATTAGTTTTAAACAGATATGTTTTAAAAACCTTAGCCTAAATATTATCTTGAGATTCGAAATTATTTTAAAATAAAATCAAGTTCATAGCCATCCTATTACAGAGTTTTTTTCTTAGGCATGTAGAAGCACCAGCAAGTACAAAGACTTTTCCTCAAAGGTGCGAGGTGGGAGTCTGCCCTGTCCCAGGTGATCCCACATTATGTAAAAAGTCCTTTTCTCCAAGCTGCCTTGCTGAAGAATCAGGCTGGAGTCTTTGGCACTCGTTCTCAAGGTTGTCTTTATTATCTTATCTAATACAGTTTCTTTCTGCCCTGCTGCAAGCTTGCCCAGCAAGGGAGTTCAAGGCACACTGTCCGCCCCTGAGCCTGGGCTGTCTTTTTATACTATCAACTACTTATTTAATGTTTACTATTAATTTCCAATCCGTGGCCCTTACGTTACATTGTCCAGTTCTCTGACAAACCAATCCAAAGATGCCACCCTGGCTTAAAGATGGATGGCAAGAAGAAGAGATAACATGCCACGTGTAAAAATTCTCCATCTTGACTCCCAGACCCCCCTGTCCAGAGCTTAAAACCTTCTTTTACTCTGTAATTGCTGCTATTTTACCATTTAAACTCTGGTGACTTGCAGTTCTTCTTATAAGTTGGTAATTTGTCCCATGGATTAAAATCAAAGCCACAGGCATTCCTGGTGGCAAACAAAGGTCTGTGACCCTCCTGCCAGGGCTAAAAAGCCTCCTGGCCAGGGCCCAGGTCATACAGAGATGCCACAGGAACCCCCCAGGTTCCCACAGTGCGATCCCATTTTGAAAATATTTAGTGCATCCTTACCCTAGAAAAATTTTAGGTCACTTCATTCCACTATTAATTTGTGAGTAACTGAGAGAAAATTAGCCAGGTAAAAATATCTGACCAGACTTCGATAACATTAATAAATTGATAACTAATTTTGATAATTTTCAAATATCTAATTTTCAAAATTAGATGACTGAAACTCACACCTTAGGAAAGGACAAGGATACGTAATACTTAATGTTAGTGCTTTCTATTCTTCCACTATTTGCACTTTAAAATTTCTCTGAGCCTAATGTGATTTTAAGTGCACCATGAATTTCTCTGTTCTCTTCTGTATTACAGTAAAATTTTGTTATCCAATACCCTGTATTGATTTAAATAAAGAATTGCCAGGGGTTTCACAGCTGAAACTGCATGGTATTTATTCCTTTAGTGTGTGTCTGTGTTTTTCTAAAACATGTCTCCTGTTGACTAAATTCAGTGTGAGTTGAAAGACCATCCTGTTCCAAGCCCCTGCCATGAGTGGAAACACCTTCCACTGAGGTTGCTTCAGAGCTTCATTCAAACTGGCCTTGAACACTTCCAGGGATGGGGCATCCACAGCCTCTCTGGGGAACCTGTTGCAGTGCCTCACCACCCTTAGAATAAATCTCTCTATTGCTTCTACCCATAGTGCAGGCAAACCACCACAGCAGTTTCTGTGCTAGCAATCAGGCACTCTCTGGTTTCACCGTGCTTTAGAAGCTGATCTTCATGCTAGTTTTCAAAATCAAACAGTTAGGTGTTTTGGTTTTTAGTTTTGGGTTTTTTTTTTGGTTTCTTTTTTTTTTTGTGTTTTTGTTTTGTTGGGGTTCTTTTTTTTTTTTTTTTTTTTTATTTCACGACCTGTTATTNGGTTTTTTTTTTTTTTTGTGTTTTTGTTTTGTTGGGGTTCTTTTTTTTTTTGTCTTTTTTTATTTCACGACCTGTTATTTTACAAACGTGTCATAAATATAAGTACTTGGGTACTTGCTGAATAGGAGATTGGGTAAATGTACCTGGCTTCCAATGCATTCTACTTAACCCTCTTTTCTCTCCTCCTTCTCTCCTCCTTCTCTCCTCCTTCTCTCCTCCTTCTCTTCTTTTTGTTATTCTTGTCACTGTTGTTATTAATTTTTTTTAAGTATATTAACTGAGGAATTAGGAGTTGAAACATTCTAACCCACCTAGTATTAGTTAAGCTTTTCAGGCAGTTTTATTATACATGTGATTGCATTTATCTTCTTTAGTGCTGGAAGGTCAGGATTTATAGCTTTACCTTAACAATACATAACCTCTAAGTCCTAGGTCATGTACATAACTCCAGGTACTTTTTGGAAAGTGTAAAGACTTGACTGTTTTTTCTTAGTGGAGTATGTGCCATACTTTCCCTGTCCTCCCCCTGTATCTTAATGCCACCTCTGCAGGCTCCTGAGGCTTGGGAGATGACAATGTGAATACACACAGACTGAATGCAATTGAAACAATAAAATAAATTGATCCGCTTGCCCAACATGGTACGAAAAAGGTTATAATGGTAGGAATAAACAAAGTTAGGGGAAACAAGCGGAAATATTCTCATATGCAGAAAGGAAGCATTTGAAAGAATGTACTTGTTCCGTTTTCTCCTTATGAGAAGGGAGAAACTCAAAACCTCCTCACGGCAAATGGTGGCTGAATACCGATGGCTAATATGGTGTGCTTTAAGGAAAAACTGCTAGCAGTCAAGATGAAAATGAAAGTCTTCAGCTATTGTGATAATTTTCTTTTCTACAAGTTATTGCCTAGCTATTCCAAACTATGGAAATATAAGTGCAATTGCAGTAGCGATTAGGGCTGACAAATGTTCATTTTTGAGGACTGTTTCTTCCATTTTTATAGTGATAGCATTGGAACAGCTTTTAACATGGCATCAGTGTTCCTAAGATAAACATCAGTCTTCTATTTCTTTTTCCAGGGTTTTACGGTGTGGCCTGCCAAATCACTGTTGCTCCAGGCTGAACATGTCAGTGTTTCTTATCCAAAGAGCAGTTTTTAAATCATTATGGTATTCTGAAGTATAGTAGCCAAAACACAAAATTACAAATTAGGTTTTTAAATACCATTTAAATGCTTCTGTAACTCAAAAATATTTTTTAATTAAAACTTTAAAATTGGGAGCAATAATTCATAACATCTAGAAGAGTTTTAATTGAGTAGAAGCATCAGATTTTTTTGGTAATGAGTAATATTTTCAAAGCATTAATCATCCTTGGTGTATCATTATAACTTCAAATAATAATTGCAGGTAATAAGGGAATGCTGTCGGGGTTCTTGGCAACAAAAAAGTATACTGAGAATTGTACTTTTTTGTGTGATGGGGTAATATGGCAAGCAGGAGCCTTTAGAATTGCTTTGTGTAGAAAGATAGTTAAACTTTTGTTTGGCATCGAAATAAGTAGACTGTCATAGATACAGTTTTCAAATAGTCTGACATGAAGAATAACCTTGGGAAGCCTTTTCTCTTTGTGTGAAACTCAGTCAGTATAACAAACATACTATTTACATGAGTGCATTAGCAGAGGACTGGATTTGATGATTCAGGAAGCTTGTTCCAGTCCTGTGTTTCTGGGGCTTAGAGCAATGAATGTGCTCAGCATGCAGACATGTTTCCATTCTATTCTTTTGGCCACATGAGGATAATTACGTAAAGTAGATATATGAAGAAGTTCTTTGTAAAGACAATTAGTGCTGCCAGTGCTGGAAGTACTTAAAAACTAGCAAAAAAAAAAAAAAAAGATTTTTAAATAGATTCCTTTTTGAAAAAATGAGGTAACTGGTCATGAGGAGTCCAGGCAATAGAGTTATCTTTTTTCCAAATCATGTGTTTTAGCCTTGGAAGTCAATACATAAGGGAGCTTTTACCCTTGCAGGCTGAAGTATAAGATGCAGCAATCTGTACTGCAGGATTTAAAACATGAATTCACTGCTATGGGCCATTTATTAGTCCTTTGTGCTATCTTGTATGATAGCAGAGTTAGTTCCATATAGTTGACTTTTGATTCAACTTTTTGTTTATTGCTTGTTTCCGGCCTTCTCACTACTGGTGAAATTGTATATGTGGTATTTTTGATTGTCCTCCGGAGAGGCTTTCAAGCAGAACGGCCTATATTAGTGTCTGCGTTTGCCTTAATGGCAGCTTCTTCTGGGGTTTCTTGGAGACAGACTTTTTTTTTTTTTTACTTCCTTGCCTGTGTGTGGATGAGGATCCTTTTCCTAACTGCTGTTATCTTGTCCATGCTGTCTCCTTCCTTTCTGCCTCCTTCTCTCTGGTACCGCTTCCCTGCAGTGTCTGTCCCCCTGCTGTGCTGTCCTTTGCTCCCCTTGTGCCTCAGCAGCCTTTTCTCTACCCCTTTTGTCCTGCCTGTCCTGAGTTTAAGGAAGGGACATCTGGTGCACATGGCACTTTAAAGGAAGTGCTGCCTGCAGCAAACTGGAGTGAATCTGACCTGAGAGGCACAGAAGGCCTGTTAGGCATAGGGCAAGATTTTAAAGCTTTTATCTGCTGTGTTTAGGAAGAATACTTCAGAGCAAGGTACTGTTGGTGCATCGTGAAAATGCAGAGCCTGTCATGGTATCATGTACTCTGGAGTACTTGCACAGGCCAAGGATGTGGAGTGCAAACCGGTTGTTGACAAAGGGCAGAAATTCAGTAAGACAGTGCCTCTAAAGCCCATCCTGCTACAGGGTCGCTGGCACATCCTGTCAGTCCTTCCATAAAGAGAAGATTACAGGTTTTTTAGTTCTATTAATGAGTACTTGATAGTTTATTCCTTCTTCTGTTACATGATCAAGTTAATTTGACATGTAAGATTGATTCTTAAATTGCATGCCAAAGCCATAGCCTGTTGTTCAGGTGAACTATTGAAGAAACAGAGAGGCAAATATTAAAATACTTACTGTAATGGCTGTCAGGAACTTGGCTATAAGGAACTTGACATCTGTGGCTCAGATGAATGAAAATAATGGTTTTAATGACTATTTTAGCCCTTTGCTTTGCAGACAACAGCATGAGCTGTCTCTCTAGCTTTCTGCAGAAGACTGGGCTTTTTACAATCGGTCACTGTTATATTCACACAAGATCTGAGTAATCAAAATTGCATTAAATACTACAGGAGCATCTATAAACAAATACCTAATCCAGGAATTTGGTATGGTTGTCTGAAAGTCAATAATATTAAAATACAGTTTTCTCCTTTAATTTATACATTTTGGGAAATTGTATGTTGGACCATTTTTTGTTTCTGGGGATGTATGCTGTTTCAACATTCTTCATGGGAAATGTAAAGCTGTTTGTAAGTGTGTATTATTACACAGCTGTTACATTTTTGTGATCTGAATCTTTAAATCAGATCTATAGTCTTTGATAAAATACATACTTATTGAATTAAGCGTGATGGCCACATATTCACGTGATTTGTTTAAACTGAGATGCCCAATTAGTGTGTTACATGGTAATGTGGTCTGCAAAACATTTACTAAATAACACAGTTCCTCCTTAAGGTCTTTTGAGGTGTTAAAATATTGCTTGCAGGACTGCCATGCTTGAAGGGGAATAAATATGAAGGATGACTTTAGCCTTGGAAAGCTAGTTTTTTTCCAGTAATTTTTTATTACCAGTGAAGAAGAGCTTGGGAAAACTGAATCCATATGGATTGGAGAAGAAGTCACCTTTCTCAGTTAATAATACCTATTTAAAGCATCCCTCATGGTGGCTGTACTAAAGTCTGTCTCTGAATTTGTGTCCCATGTGTGAATGAGTCAGTTAACTAAACAACTTCCTTAAATACTTCTCTCTCCCTTGCTTCCCCACCACCACAAAAAAAATAAAAAAAAAATAGAAAGCACAAACCAGCCAAAGCTCAACAACAAACACAAACAAACCCCACAGTCATTACCAGCTTGGATAAAGAGGGTGTTCTTAAGACTGCTCTGGTGTAGCTCAGCCCATACCTGTCCATGCAACCCAATGAAATGCATCTGAAGGTGCTGACAAGAGTTGACTGGTGTCATTGCAGAGATACTATCTTTGAAAGATTATGAAGACTGGAAAAGGTCCCTATTAACTGGAAAAAAGCAAACGGTGCACCAATCTTGAAAAATGATGAGAAGGAAAATTCAGGGAAGACAGTCAATTAAACTTATGTCATTCCTTAGGAAAATCATGCAGCTGGCCCTCTTGGAGCTAAGTTCTGGGCAATGGAAGGAGAAGGTGATTTGGAATAGCATGGATTTACCAAGTGTTTGACTAATGGCATTGCCTTTTGTAGTGAGATGAGTAGATCTGTGAATGAGAGGAAGACACAGGGGGCCACCAGCCTTGACTTCAGCAAGGGTTTTGAGCTCTTCAGTGACACCATCTTTGTGCTGTAGGCTAGATGGCTGTACTGCTGTTACATAGAAAAACTGGATTATCAGGTCTAAAAAGTTCATATTCTAAGTGTTCATATTCTGCCTGAAGGCTGGTTAAAAGTGGCATTCTTCAGGGCCATCCTGTTTAACTTTCATGACCTTGAGAGGAGATAGGATATGCTTATTAACTTCAGCAGCACTAGACTTACACTCTCCTGATCTGTACCAATAATAATGAACATAGCCAGGATATTGAGGGAGATTTTCCCCTCTATTTGGCACTTGTTGGGTAAGAGCCCTCACCAACATGCTCTGAATTCAACATTAACACTGCCTTGTGCAGAATGTGAGCCTAAGAGACCTTCCAAGGTTTGGTTCCACCTGAATAATTTTGTGATTCATTTAAAGTACATTAGAGGTTCCCAAAATGTGCCCCCTTTTGTGTTCAGGTGGTTACTTTCAAACCATGTTTAAGGGACTGTTCAGGAGATGGAATGAATAAACCCATGAAATGCTATATTTGTCATGATAAAATTGGATTGTAGCAGCTTAATAGGTTATGATACAGATCTGTGCTTTTTTTCAGTGATTTTTGTGTCTATTTCTTTGAGCATCTGATAAACCGGTTAATACTTGTTCTTTAGTCACTCATTCACAGTAGGGATAGTAAGTCCTGTTTGTCATGCGTTCTCACCTGTGAAATCCTCAGTTCTGAAGTCTCTGATTCTGCCTCTGAGCCCATTCTGTATAAATCAGTGTCGCTGCAGTATCAGGTTTTTTTCACCTCACCAGCATTGTGTGCAAATGCTCTCTATCTTTGCAGGTCCCCGATCTCCAGCTGCGTGGCAATACAAGCCTACTTTGCTACACAAATTTTTCTCTGCCTTAGCTGAAGGATTGGCTAGTTGTGGTTGGAGCTGTGTTGCCTATTTATTACAACTTTTCAGTGTCTTAATGCCATAAAGTTTTTGCATAGAATGGCTCTTCCTGAAAAGCATTAGTTGCATCTGTTGACCAGTTGCACTCCCATGTGCAAATGGAAGTGACAAGTGACATTCCTGCCTTTGCCAGAGGTGCTCTGTCACTGTGCTGGATTGGTTCTCATGGCCAGTCTCTTGCATCACTTCATACATAATAATGCAGAACAGATTGTGGTTGAAAAGTATAACATAAAGTAGTCCTGAAATCACAGAATCATCTGGATCCATCAGGATCATTGAGTCTAACTCTTGGCCTTGTGCAGGACACCCCAAGAATCACACCGTGAGCGCAACAGCATTGTCCAAACCCCTCCTGAACTCTGTCAGGCTGGGGGTGCTGTGTCTGCTTCCCTGGAGAGCTGTTCCAGTGCTCAGCAGCCCTCTGAGTGAAGAACCTTTTCCAGATCTTCCACCTAAACATCTCCTGACTCAGCTTTGTGCTGTTTTCTTGAGTCCTGGCACTGGTCACAAGAGTGGAGATCCGTGTCTTCCCATCTTCTTCCCCTTATGAGGTTGTTGAAAGCCACAGTGAGGTCTCCCCTCAGCCTCCCCTTCTCCAGGCTCAACAGACCAAGGGACCTCATACAGCTCCCCTCCAGACCCTTCACCGTCCTTGTGGCCCTGCTTTGGATTCTAACAGTTTAATCTCTTTCTTACATTGTGGCACCCAGAACTGCCCCCAGCACTGGAGGGGAGGCTGCCCCAGTGCAGAGCAGGACAATTCCCTCCCTTGCCCAGCTGGCCATGCTGTGCCTGATTCCCCCCAGGACAGGGTTGGCTCTCCTGGCTGCCAGGGCACTGCTGGCTCACGTTCACCTTGCCATGGAGCAGGAGCCCCAGGTCCCTTTCTGTGGCACTGCTCTCCAGTCTCAGTGCCCAGTCTCTACAGGCAGGGTTGCCCCATCCCAGGTGCAGAATCCAGCACCTGCCCTTGACAAACTTAATATGGTTGCGCAGCCTTGTAACTTGTCAAGGGCCTCTCTGCCCTTGAAGGACTTGACAGAGCCCCTAATGTAATATTGTGAGTAAACTCACTTGGTGTTACTTTGAGTCCTGTGTCCCAGTAATTGAAATGAAGATGTGGATGAGAACTGGGCTGAGGATGGATCCTTGTAGAGCCCCAGTAGTGGCAGGTCACCAGCCTGCTGTCACCACTGTAACCCTTTGTGCCCAACCCATGATCCAGTTGCTCACCCATCGTGAAACAGGGTTGTCCTGCTGTGAGCTGGATGTTTTATCCAGGACACTGTGAGAGACAGTATCCAAAGCTTTGCTGAAGTTCAAAAAGGTTCTATCTGCTGGCTTTCCTAGATCAGCTCCATGGGTTACCCTGTTGTAGAAGGAAATCAGGTTTGACAAGCAGGACTTTCCCTCCTGAAGCCGTGCTGGCTATGACCAATGACTGCATTGTCCTCCAGGTGTTTTTCAGTACCTTCCAGAATAATCTTTTCCATGGAGTCTTTGACCTTTTAGTTGCAAATATTTAAAGAGACACCAGTAATTTGAGGTAGCAAACTGAAAGAGAATTATTTTGTGTGGTTTTTCTTCCGACTTGTTTGTTCTGTGCACTTCACTGCATTTTGGACACAGTCATTTTCATTGATTGGTGAGCTGAACACATCTGTTCACATGCTGTGCAAGGAGTTTTGTGGTGCGAGTATGTCAGTCAAAGAAACTGAAAAGGCAAACAAATATTACAAGCACTTCAAAGAAAGATCACAATACAAGAATATATGTAGTTGTTTGGGTTTTGTTTCTTACTGAACAGCAGCAGTGGCATTTGCTAGTACATTAAATAAATAGGCGGAAACTCCTATGGTGGACGTCTTGATTTGCTCCATAATCACTTTGTATTATATAAAAGCCTCCTATTAGCTGACCTTCAGCCTCTTCAGGGACTGAATAGTTATGCCCCTCCTATACCAATGTCATTTGCAGTTCTTCTGAAGTTTGCGTATTTCTAAAGCAACTTTAATTTTGATTCATCTGGGAATTAGATTCTCTGTGAAGTGATAATGATTGGAGTAATTACTGTTGCTTTCAGGGACTAACAAACTATTCTTCCTCATCTCAGTTCTTGGATTTAAGTGTTGTGGGAAATGCCATAGTGCTGCCAAACATGTTTATGTTCATAGCTCCCACAGATCTATTTCAAGTGCTAGTGCTTTTTTTGGGAGTCAAGACTATGATATTTGAGATACATCTGTTAACATAAATAACTTTACCTTAAACCTGAACATTTTCAGTCTGTGTGCAATCAATCAATTGCGCAATGAGTAATTATATTCCTTAGTTAGGAATTAATTATATTCCTTAATCAACATTAGTTTCAGGGAAGCTCAGCAGATTAAAAAAATAGGAAATTGAGCTATTGTAGGTTTGAAATGGAAGTGTAGCTGAGTGTTTTCCTGTGTCCTAGTTGCTGTAGTGAAGTCACCTGTAAATTCTAATTTATCACTTTGGATGCAAGTAAAACATGGAAAATTTTAAATTGTAGTGACACGCTTTGGTGTGAATTCTTTTGCTTTTCCTTTTTGTTAATGTTTCTGGTTTGCAGCTGAGTTTTTTGGGTATGCTTTTTTAACTTCAAAAGTTACTCTGTTTTTCACCCCAGACAATTTAGAGGCGTGTTATTGCTAAACTGTCCTGTACTTTGTTGATTGCCTTGTTCTAAATGTACATTGCCAAATTTTGATGGTACAAGTGCTGCCTTAACAGAACTGTTAGTGACTGTTTTAACAGCACAATGCAGCACATGCAGTTGTGTTCGCACAAAGCAAAGAATAAACCTCTGTCTGTGAGTGTTCATTGGCTTCAATAGGCTTTTCAGTAGCTCTGCATATTACAATTCTTAGCACCTAGAGTACATTCATATTCATTACGGCAGTACAGTTCAGCCCCTGCTCGTGACTTGATTTTTTTTTCTTTTCCATCCCCTCCTCTACCAGAGCATGAAGCAGAATGATTTTTCTAGTACTAGTAATGTGCTCTAGATGATGTTATGGCTTTTTTCTCAAAACTATAGAAAATGCATCCTTTGGCCTCTTCCATCTTGTAAGAAAAATGTTAAATACTAGACTATTGAAAGCTTTTTGGAATCTTTCATGATGACCCTTGTGGCTCTTGAGACTGAGAGGTGCTGGGCATGTGTGGCATGCAATCGTTTCTATGAACAATTAGTGGAAGAACTGATTGGTATGTAGTAGTCCCATCTTTTAAAGGTCTGAATACTTGCTTCTTTATTTGAATATAGGGAGGATGGGGGGATTGGTTCTTTGAATGCTTGATAGCTGTTTAAAATGCTTTTTTTGTTTGCTTGTAATTTGGCTGTTTTATTTGAACACACTTTTAAACCAAATGGCTTTTGATAGTCTGCCCCAGTTTTATTGTCGATATCTGTCTCGAGTTCAAACTTACTGATATAATGTGTGGTTTTTGCTTTTGCATATAAACAAAAATTCTCTACTTGCAATGATTAGCAAATCATTCCTGCTTATTTTGCACACAGCAAAATCGATGATTTTTTTGCCTTCATCTCTAATATTCAATTAACATCCCTATGAAACGAAATAGGCTTGTCTTAATGAAAAAAAGAGTACATTTGACAGTGTGAATTAATTGGACCCTTTGGTTTGTTAGAATGACTTCATGTTTAAGATATCTGATATCCCAGTTACGAGAAGTTCAGGCAGCTGTTTGGATTGAGCATTTGATTAATGCATTTCATATGTTAATATATGGCATATTACCTTTGTAGATGAACCGACTAGTCCTAGTATTGACCATGATATTGCACACATTCCTGCTTCTGCTGTTATTTCTGCATCTGCTTCTCAAGCACCAGCTATAACAACTGTTCCTCCCAGTCCTACATCTCCAATCCCTTTAATTCGGCGACAACTTTCACATGATCATGGTGAGCGTTGATTTCATTCTTTTTCTCTTGCAACTTTTTTCCTTTCACACACTGGAGATCAGGAGTGAAAATTGCTTGGAATAAATAATTGCTCTTTATTGCTTGGAATAAATCATAAATGCTTGGCAAAAATGTAATTCAAGTTCCTGCATGCTCAGAAATTTCTAATTCTTTGTAGAATCCATCCGGCCTAGTGTCCTGGATAGCCAGCCTGCCACAAAAACTGAGAGATCAAAGTCATATGATGAAGGACTGGATGATTACAGAGAAGAGGGAAAATCGTGAGTTCATGGAAAAATTAACTGTTTTGGCCATCTGGATTTTAAGTGTCTAAAATCTCATTTTAACATTTGTTTTTTTCCTTCCAACAGATCCATTAAGCATGTGTCTAGTTTAAAGGGGATTAAGGTAAGTAAATATATCTATATATATAGCAACTCCGGAACATTACATATACTGCTGTCACAAATGGTTTGAATTATACAGGTCTGTTTTACTAAATGATGTACTAATCGGACAGGAAGTTTATTGGATTTGCTACTGATCAAATTGCTGATGTATGCATCATATAAGTAAACATGGTCTCATTTCCTGGACTCACCACATGGTCCTTGATTTAAATTTTCCTCAGTCTCTGTAAACAAAGTGTATTAAATATGGTGGCCTTTTGTGAAAACTCACTAATGAGAATCGAAGATTCCTGAAATTTCTCAAAGTATTCTTGGCATGTGTAAGGTCACTATTGTTGTGTGTAAACTTTAGAAATTATGTTTTCCCAGGGCCATATTCCTGGGGACATCTTTAAAGTGAGAAACATCTTGAACATAGCTATAGGCAATTGTCTATAGAATGACACTGTGGGGTTCTTTCTGTGATGTTTGCCCTAGGTCCCAGACAGCCAGAAATCTTCAGAAGACTCTGGTTCCCGAAAAGATTCTTCTTCTGAGGTGTTTGCTGATGCCTCCAAAGAGGGATGGCTCCATTTTCGTCAGCTTTTTACAGACAAAGGAAAGGTACTTGTCATGTTTGTTTTTTTAACCTAGGACAGATGCAAAGCTGGTAACAAACTAAGATAAGAAACTTCAAGTCTTCCTGTTTAGTTTTCTTCATTTTTTTGGAGGGATAAGATCATCAGTAAGACTGTCAAAATTTTAGAAATTGACTTCACTCAATTCCTCAGCTTCATCTACAGACTGCTTTCCACACTGTTTTTTTTTACATTTTTACATCCAATTTTACATTTCAAAGCATCTGTTGAAGTAAACTAATTTCTAATGACTAATTGAATAAGAATCAGTTTCTTGGTAGGTGTAGTTGTATCTTTTTCCTCTTTCCTAATAATGAAAAAAGTTGCGATTTTTGTGAATGTTGTGGAGTTGAGTTCTAATTAACCTTCTGTACAAATACAGACTAATGCTTAAGGAAAATTGAGTGTCTACAATTGCAGTGGTGTGAAAATGCCATCCTGACTTGAAGGCAGTTTAAATGTCATGAGCAAGGGTCCCCAAAACTGTTGACCAGAAATTGTCTCATTCTGTTCCTTGCTGCTATCACTTTTAAACTCACACTCAGTGGGTGGTCTGGGAGGCCAGGTCATCAAGCACTTCATTCCTCTAATGGAGAGTGAATCCCACTCCGTGTAGTCTTTCTGCCAGCCAGGTGGGTAACCTTTCTTTGTAAAACTTGTGGAGGCAGTTTTACAATCCAGAAAAGTGCACTGTTACAAGTAAGCAAACTGACGCCTTGGTTGCTGTTTTTCAGCGAGTTGGTGGGAGCATTCGGCCATGGAAGCAACTGTATGTTGTTCTTCGAGGTCATTCACTTTATTTGTACAAGGATAAAAAGGAACAAGTGACCCTCTCTGAGGAGGAACAACCTATAAGCATCAATGCTTGCTTGATAGACATCTCCTATTGTGAAACCAAGAGAAAAAATGTGTTTAGACTCACCACGTCAGACCGCGAGTATCTGTTTCAAGCTGAGGACAGAGATAATATGTTAGCGTGGATTAAAGCAATACAAGACAACAGCAACTTAAATGACGAGGTGATTGTATAATATATAAAGCAGGAGTTGTAGTTTTGCTTTTTAATTAAAAATGTATTGTGTTTTCCTGTAATCAATACTTGAACAGAATAATTAATTTTTTATTAACCAGTCGACCAAAATGCATACAGGAACATAAGAAAAAATGAGGTGAAAGGAGAGGTTACTGAATAAATTAATAGTTTAAACAAAGTCGATGTAAGCATAATCAGAAAATAGATCTTCGAAATAAATTTCTTAATGCTGTTGCTAATTTGACTAAAGATACGCTTTATAGTAAACTGATCTGCCAAAAATACCTAACCTTTTTTAAAAGATAATTGCAGGTTTAGGACCAGTGTGGTCTCTCTTCAGACTTGTATTGCAGAGTGGTGTGCACAGTAATAGAGTGTGAAGAGTTTCTCAGTAGTTAAAAAATGAAACTTTGAAGATGCCTGTTTCTCTGATTAAAAGCTGATGTTTCTATGAATTAAGTTAATGCTCATTGGCAAGGGCAAACATCTGCTATGGTACATAGAGTATCAATATCTGTCCCAATATTGTCCACTGTGTGTTTTCATTAAAGTGATGAGCAACAGAGAAATATTTTCATGTCTGTGGTCATGCATATCTGCTCAAATTCAAAGTAATTATCCAAAGTATAACACAGACAGATAAAAGAGCAGATTTCAATTCATGTCGTTTTCAGCTGTATTTGTAGTAGCAATTAGTTTTCTAAGTACTATATGCACATAGGATTGGATTTTTTGGATTAGTAATATGTGTTTACTTGCATTTTTTCTCTTTAAACTTACTTGCAGTTTAAGAGGTAATGATCAGATCATACTGCTTTGAAAAAAAAACCCATGAAAATAGCAGTACTTGATTTGTAATTACTCACTTTCATTTGCCTTGTGTTCTTTAAATATTTTGTCTTTCCTGTTCTCAGGACCTGCCTCTTAGGCAGTTTGGTTTGGTTGAGGGTTTGGGTTTTTAAAGTGGACTGAACTGTTGAATTCTATACTTCTTTGGTTATCAGAAGAGTTAATCATACTCTGAAAGAATTTTTTTTCTATTTTATAAGATTATAGAGTATTTCTCAATTTATTTTACAGGACACTGGTGTTACTAGTAGAGATCTAATCAGTCGAAGGATTAAAGAGTACAGTACAATGATGAGGTGGGTAAATTATATGTTGCCAGTAGCTTTTGTAGAGTTCTTATTTAGCTTCTTTCAGCTGAAGTAGTCTCTCTTGTTCAGCTCTTCAAGCAGCAAAACAGAGCCATCTCCCAAAACACCTCGGCAGAGTCTGAGTATCAGACAGACTCTACTTGGAACTAAAGCAGAACAGAGGACTCAGAGTCCACATTCTCCTAAGGATGAGACGGAAAGAAAGCTTCTCACTAAAGGTCTGTATGTTTTGTGTGTTTCCTTAGTTCCCTTCTGCCCTGCACCAGTGTAGGGCCATCGAGGTGCCCTTCCCAGGTATTTTTGAATTCATGAATATACAGATACAAACCAAGTACTAGCCAGGGGTTTGAAGCTGCAGCTCCAGTCATTCATTTCTAGGAACTACTTCATGTCAGATCCTGAAACTTTTTATTTTGGTCTCCTCTCAAGAGGTTTTGGTGTTTTTTTTCTCTAGAGCTCCATGTAGGACTAGTAGTAGTAAATACAGGTGTTAAGCTTCTTGAGAGCAAAATTTTGCCAAGCTTTGGAAATAATTTTGTGTGTAATTCATACTTTTGTCTCCAGCTGACTTGGAAGTGACAAGGTAACTTTTTCCACTAAAATGCTTCCGAAGTGTAGAACAGATTTTTTTTGTCTTAATTTTTAAAACACAGGAGTGAACTTGTATTATTTTTTCCAGAACAAAATTAATGCCTTCTGAGTTCTAAAAAAGTCTGATGAGCTGGCACTGCAAATTTGAATCAGTGTCTGAACTGCATCAAATAATGTCACAAACTACTCTTTTTTGTTCTTTTTTTCTTTATTTTTACTTTTTTTTTTCCACATAGTGTGTAAACATACGGTACTTCACATCAGACTGTTGTTTAAAAATGTTGTGTACAAATTCAGGCAACTGGATAAGCAACCACATTTGATCAGCCACTTTGGGGTGATTCGGTTTGGAATTTAAGCTATCCGTGAATTCTGGTTTTTGTTGCCAAAAAATGTTCATTTGCTTCTGCAGTGCTACACGTGTAACTAAATTGCACATGTTAGGTAAATCTCAAATCTACTGAAAAAATATCACCAGCAATAAGAAAGAAATACTTATTGTGTTAGATGATTTGCAGTGCAAGATAAATGGGAATTGCAATTTGTTTCAAGAATTCTATAGGAGAGGTAAACAGAGCAACTGAATTTATAATCTGATTTTTGGATAGAGAACACTTTAAGTAGAGTAATGTTTGGAATTATTTAGGAGTGATTGAAATCTGATAATTTCTAAAAGAGTAAGTCTGCACAAATGTGAGCATGGCTTTAGAGTTTGATGGGTATTTCATGCAGCTGTGTGATTCTGTGGAGACGTAGTGTGTGCTACTAAATGTAAATTTTATTTTTTTTACATTTTTGTAGTTTATATAAATTTAGTAGTTTATCTACTTTTAGTCTTAGAATGATGAAATGCCATGGTACCGTCCAGCTCCTTGCTTTTCTAAGTCTGGGGTGTGAGTATGTTCAGATTTACCTTTTGAACCACGGAAGAGTAAGAGAAGTTGTGTTTAAGACAGACTAATGAGTTATTGCATGGAGCCCGGCTGATAAAAGCTAAAAATGGAGCAGGTGTCACTTGCTCCTTGCAGATCTGTTACTTGTATTTACAGTCAGTTTTGTGGCACAAATGCTCTTATTTTTCTTCTTTATTTTCTTTTTTTTCCACTGTTATTACAACAAAAAGATGAGACAAGCCCACCAAAAGACAAAGGGACATGGAGAAAAGGCATTCCAAGCATTATGAGGAAGACATTTGAAAAGAAGCCATCTGCTGTTGGAACATTCGGTGTTAGACTAGATGACTGCCCTCCAGCTCACACCAACAAAGTATGGAAGTAGAGTTTTTCTTCCATTGTGAATTTAAAATACTTCTTTATCAATTACTTATCTATATAACTCTTCTTCTTCAGTATATTCCACTGATTGTTGATATATGCTGCAAACTGGTCGAAGAAAGAGGTCTTGAGTACACGGGTATTTACAGAGTGCCTGGAAATAATGCTGCCATCTCAAGTATGCAAGAAGAGCTCAACAAAGGAATGACTGATATTGATGTTCACGATGATGTAAGTCTTTGATCACACTATTTTCTTACTAAAATCCCCAAAACCTGTAGTTGTGTCGTGATCATAGAAATATAAAGCATGTCTGACCTTTTCTTTTAAACACATAGAAATGGCGTGACTTGAACGTGATCAGCAGTTTGCTGAAATCCTTCTTCCGAAAGCTCCCAGAACCCCTCTTTACCAACGGTAGGTTGTTTTCATTACAGTTTTGTCTTTAGGAGCTGCAGCTGAACAGTTGTCTTACAACATTCAGATGATTTGAGAGGGAAATCATCCCCACTCTGCAATAAATGTTGTCTTTCCTAAAGAGAAGGGAGTCATGGTGATCTTAAGAATGAGAGGTGTAAATATAATTGCTCTGATGTGAAGGGATTATGAATATGCAACTAAAAGAGTAAAGCTTTCAATTCTACTGTTGCAGTATTCAGTGAAAGTGGGGTTTTTTCCCCTACTGTCATACAAAACATTCACTTACAATATAATGGGCTAATTTATGACTTCCAGAGGTCATTCCTTTATGTATGTTACTAGTGTTCAAGGGGGAGTGGGGCTAGCAGATGGGGGTTTGTATGCTTACACATATAGATACAAAAACTCATATATAATTTCTGCTTTTTTAACAGACAAATATGCAGATTTTATAGATGCCAATAGAAAAGAGGATCCTGTTGAGCGTCTGAAAACACTGAAGAGACTGGTAAACTAAAATCAGTTGTGTTGTAGGTGCACTACAAAATTAGTATTAAATGTTCAGTGTTCTGAATAGAAATTGTTTGTTTCAGATTCATGATTTACCTGAACACCATTATGAGACTCTCAAGTTTCTTTCAGCACACCTGAAGACAGTGGCAGAGAACTCAGAAAAAAACAAGGTATCAGAAAGAAACATATAATGTATTTTAGTTTGTTTCATTAAGCATTATTTCTGTGCAGGATCATTTCTAATTAAGGTGATAATTTATTGTTGTAGATGAAATTAGGAAGTGCTGCTATTTGGAGATTTTTGTATTAGGCTCAGTATTCCTGCAAAATATGCACGTGTTCAGTGTGAATTAAGTTTATTCAAACTGGTAGTCAGTCTGCTGGGAATAACTCCTTTCATCCTAAATTTATCGCAAGTCTGTAGATTTCCTGTAATCCAACCAGTAAGACTGTGCCTGGATGGGGCACAGGTGAATAAACCTGCTCATGTTGTCATATCAGTTTTCTTTGAAGCCTGGCTTCTGGATGCTTGAGAGATTTTTTTTAAGACTAGGACTTGCTATAGTTATTTGAGTATTTGATTACCCTATAAATGCTGTTTGGCTGGTTTTAAGAAAGAAAATTCATAATGTAAATGGTCGTAGTTATTAGTACCAGGTCTTTCTCCACCACTAAGTATAATTTTTTTATAACTTCCATAGGGTGGGAAAGATGTTGTTTATGTTAAGTGCTTCTTTGCATGCTACAATCCTTCAGTAAATGCTAATAATAGTGTCCCCTTTTTCAGCTCTCAGGGGTAGCTGAATGCAAAGCTGTCCATAATATGGGTGTGCTTGTGGATGTTTACCTCAGGGCAGGTAACATGGCAGCTTGGTTACTAATGTGCAGGGTACAGGAAAAAATTTGATATAATTGGTGATACATAGAAGAGACTGTAGCCAAATCATTTAAATCATCTTAAGTAATTTAAAAGATCAGTTGAGGTGAACATAGTATGTGACTTGTCAAAAGACACAATTCAAGAGAGCATTAGGAGCTTGTGTCATGTTTGCGACTTATTTCTGGTAAGCACAAAATCTTTGCCTCCTGTATATTACTGGTCTATTCTATACCAGAACAGTAAACTCTAAGTTAAAGAGGTAAGCAAAAATAGAAGGTAAGTTCTACTGCTTTTTCTTAAAATTATTTGTCAGAGATGTAACATTAGTCATAAACTTAATTCACTTCTAAAGTAGTGACCTGATCACATAAGGCCAAGCCCGTCTCACAGATGTCTTGGGTCTGTGATGTTTGTTCTGCCACCTCCTCTGAAGTTGGTGGAAATTGAATGAGCTCTTTTGTCAGTAATATTTGATTACTAGCTTAATTTTTTTGTGTGTGTCATGTAAATGTTTTCAGGAAAAAACAAAAAGGAGTTATCAATGTCTTTTACAAGACAAAAAATTCTTAAAACATCACCGTTTCCAAGCATCAGTGTTTCTTTAAGGAAAGAAGAAAAGATCCCCCTGAAAGTGTAAAGAATATATTTGGGTTCTTGAGTTTTCTGTACTTGTGGAGCCATTTGCTTGCAGTAGGTTAAAGAAGGCTAGAATTGCAGAAATTTTGGGTATATTTATTGCAGCTGCATATAGGAGAGTTTTGTTGTGGTGTGACATCCTACCTGAGTCAGTAATGTATTTCAGAAAAACTCTTTCATGTCCTTACTTTAAATGGTTCTCATATATATTTAAAATGTTATATTAATGTACTTGGCCCATATTACTGTATTTTCTCATTATAAATATATGATATGGAAATATTTCATTTCTTAGATGGAGCCAAGAAACCTGGCAATAGTATTTGGTCCAACACTTGTGAGGACATCTGATGATAACATGACACACATGGTTACACACATGCCGGACCAATATAAAATTGTAGAAACACTCATCCAAAAAGTAAGTGGATGCATTTCATTATTTAAAAAATAAGCTAGTACAGAGGTGAACCAGCCTTTTTCTCATTGGGCCAGTTTGGGTCTGGTATTTCTCCATCAAACTCTCACTTTTAGTAAAATCTGTGTTTGATTGTGCCACATTTAGGTTTTGTATTTCCTGTGGGGTTTTCACCTTTTTTATTTTAACTTCTAGCATGACTGGTTTTTCACAGAAGATGATGCTGAAGAACCTCTTGTAAGTATCATGGCATAAATACTTGCGTTCTAACTGCCTTAGTTTAGAATCTGCTTCTGCTGCCTCTAGAACGCCTGTATATTTTTTACTGTGTCACTGTATGGTTTGCTTTCAGAAGCACCTTTTTAGCTTTCCAGTCTTTGTAGTAATGAATTCTATTTTTTTTTTTAAAAAGCAAGCCATGCATTTGTTTTAAAAGCATAAAGGAAAATAGGACATGCTTTCCTCGTGTTCTTCAGGTGAATAATGCAGTTTTCTAAATGCTGTTGAATCGTAATGAACTATTTGTGAAACGATGATGAAGAGATCTTTGTTTATTAACTATAGACAGCAGTTCAGGAGGAAAACACTGTAGAATCTCAGCCAGTGCCAAACATAGATCATTTACTCACCAACATTGGAAGAACGGGAGTATCTCCTGGAGACGTATCAGGTAACTCTTGCCTGGACAGTGTTAATCCATAGGCTAGAATAACCTACTGTGTTAACTCAGTGTAACTCTCTCTTCCTATTTTCTTTTACTAATAGAATGTTTTCCTCTTTTCCAAAAGATCATTTAACACTTCGTAAAGACTTGAATTGTTGATAATCATGCATGATATAATTTGGAAGACCTTTTTTGTCTAACAGGAATTTAATCATTAAAAGATGAAGCTTGCACATAGTATTTTATTTATTCACAGTAACCCATGCAATCATCATCGTGAGGTCAAGCAGATACGCTGCTATAAAATGGTTTGTTGTGATGGCAGAAAGACTGATCTTCAGTGGCGTTCTAATATTGCTCCTTCCCAATATTAGGAATGCAAAAAATTAAGTTCTGTTTTCTTGTCAAGTGATGGACACTTAAAGTATGTTGCAGTATGTTTATACTAAAGCTGTTTTCCTTCTGTTTATAAATGCCATCCTCTTTTGTGGCTAAGGATAAGCATACAGGCTCTTTTTTGGTGACTTTTTCCCCTCCTCCCTTCACTCTACTATTGCACTAACCCAGCATGTTGTATCCCACGAATGTTATCCCTTGGTCTCTAGCTTTTGTTTCAGTTTCCAAAGGGTTGTTCAGCACTTTCTGAAACAGTCACTTTGTACTGATGTTGTAACAGGCGAAGTGGGAGGAGTCTATCACACGGTGATGTCATTAGTGGATTCTGTGATGTCACTGATGGACAGCTGGAACTGTAGGAAGAAGGAGGACTGTTGCCCACACTGTAGCTGCCTTGTCTGCAGAAACCCCCGTTTCTTGTAAATGGAAAAAACTCCCAAGTTGATCTGTGCTGTAAATTTTCTTTTAAGAGTATTTTAAACAGATCAATGCTACTTTTTAAAAGTTTTTCTGCTGTTTCTTGTTATCTCTGAAGCAGACCCTGAGGAGAAATAGCATGGTATGGTCTACCAGTCTTTCTAGTCATAAAGCATTAGCCATGTGTCAAAAAGGGGTGTGGCAGGGGGCTCAGCTCTTTCTTCCCAGGGAGAAAGTCCCAAGTTCATGTTTTTTAGTCATTGTGCTAGCCCCTTCCTACCCCCTTTATAATTGTATAATCTTGGGTTTTGCGAGACAGTGAAACTATGGTGTCCATTTTTCATTTCATAAAAGCGCTTGTTGTGGGAAAGTACAAAACTGGTAGCTGCTGACATCTAGGCAATTTAAAGATAAAATTTTACCTGTATGTAGTAAGAGGTGGAGAGAGATGTATAATTGGGGATTTACACAGACAATATGACTTAATTCCTTTAAAACCTCACAAAAAGAGTATGACTACAAGAAACATGATTTGTACCTAGGGAGCAAACTGTACAAAGACACCCAATTTTGCTTTGTGTATCCTGAATCTCAGGAGAGTACACAGTGCCATCCTGAAAAGGTCTCTCAGCTGCGGTTTTGCAGGGGCTGTATACTTAAAGCATTGAATAAACATTAGTATTGCTGTTTTTTATTTTGAAGAACAGGGCTCCTTTGCCATTCCTGTCATTGAGCTGGTTCTGCCTACAATTCACAGCATCCTTTCATGGCGGTGGCTTTCTGTGGTGCAGCTTGCATCTTTGTGAGCTCTGACTATTCACTCTGTTCTGGTTTTAATTTGCTTCACATCTTGTTCTGTGCTTGTCTTTTTCATAAGTCCAGCATTGTCTGTAGCAGCAATTAACAAGTTGCACAGAACTGAGCAAAATTTTTTTTTTCATTTTTCCACAGATTCAGCTACTAGTGACTCAGCAAAATCTAAGGTAAATAATTTTCTGATACCATATAGTTATGAGCTTCTGAAATCTGTTAGATGCCTCCTTTATTAAATCATTGATATGCAGGGGTACTATAGAACTTATGTAGAATTTCTTGCTTAAGTGGTAGTACTGTTTTCTCATAAGCTATTTTTGAAGTGTTACATTGGAAAAGTACTTGTGTGCAGTTAGCTGCATCTACCAAAGCAGTCAGCTGCACACAGCAACAAGCTTTGTTCCAAGCTCTTACAATTGTGGGCACTTACCTCCTTTATGCATCTCATTTAGTAGAGGTAATGTATATACAATATGTTCCCTGTTGTTGGCATAGTACTAACGCACAGAGAGTATTTATATTTCTCTATTTCACTGAGAAGAATATACTTAAAATTCAGCCTGTTCTTCAGGAGGTCATAGCTCCTCCTCTTAGAAGAAGGCAGCAGTGTGGCACTGATGCCCCGTTGGAGCTTGGAACAGGACTCAGAGCATCCTTCTGGTTCATGTGGAAATGCCAACACAGCTGCTTTGTGAGGGTGTTTGGTGGCTCAGCTGTTTTCTCAAAATAGCCCAATTTCCAGGACACCACGTCACACTGCCTGTAGCAGTGAGGCACTAACTAGGAAAGGTGCATAGCATTGAAGGGGCCAGGTGGCAATGTTAGAGTAGTGAAAATAGTTTTTAATTCATAAAATGGAATAATTTGGCTTGTACTTTCATTGTTTTTATGCCATTTTAAAGGTAAATTCCTCTAAAATAAGTAAGTTTATTAATTTTCTACCCTTAAATTAGTTATCAGTAACATTCATTTTATTGGCAGTAATTAATTGATACCATTTACAAACTCAGATGAACTGAAAGATGAAGCAATAAGCCTTTTTGAATAGGTAAGACCTTGAAAGGAGGGATTGTGAAGCATCTGTGAAGCAGTTGTAAACCAGTCTTGGAAAGGTTTTCTTACTGTAATGGGACCTGCTTTATTAGTCAATGAAAAACTAAGTAGTAGTATACACAAACTAGTCTTTATTAAGTTGAAGGGGCTCAGATAAAAAGTGGAGTGCTCAGGAAGGAAATGGACTTCTTGGGCAATGTCATTTCAACTACAGAAAGAGCATGTAAATGTTTCCTGAACGAAGATGAGCATTTTCTGCTGTGAAGTTCAGGATGTGTTTTTAAACTGTTTTGGGCTAATGAATGTTTCTTTTTGACTTTGACTATGCCCTCTCCCTTTTTTTAACAGGGTTCTTGGGGTTCTGGAAAGGATCAGTATAGCAAGGAACTGCTTGTGTCCTCCATTTTTGCAGCAGCTAGTCGCAAGCGGAAAAAAACTAAAGAGAAACCACAACCAAGTAGCTCAGAGGATGAGTTGGATAATGTGTTTTTCAAAAAGGAGCTTGCAGAACAATCTCGTGGTGACACAGCAAAAGAGAACACAGCTAAAGGGGAATATGAAAGAGAGAGAGAGATAGGGAGAAAACAAAGGATGTTTGTCTTGAAGGAAAAAGAGAACAGCAGTAAAAAAGATGTGAATGTTGTAAAGGATGAAAAGAAGTCATTAAAGAAAGAAAATATCCTGACAGAGGAACCTTCACTGCCTTACCATGAAAAATGTACAAAATCATCAAATACCAACTGTCTGCAAACCATGCAGAAGAATAACCCAAAAATGCCTGTTTCACAATCTTCCCAGGTTGAGGAGACAGTGTCTGACTCTGGCACTATGCTAAGCACTTCCTCCCAGGCTTCCCAGCACAGATACTCATGCAAAAAAGTAGCCAGCCCTGAAATTAAACACAATGAGTTTTTAGCAGCTGATGTCAGCTCCATCACCTCAGATTACTCGACTACTTCATCCACCATGTATCTGACTGGTTTAGATGCCAGTATGCTGAGCCCTGAGGTGCAGTCAGTGACAGAAAGCAAGGGAGAAGATGCTGATGATGAAAGAAGTGAATTGATCAGCGAAGGGCGTCCTATGGAGACGGACAGTGAAAGCGACTTCCCTGTCTTTGCTACCAGCGCTGCTGCCGAGAGGCTGTCCAAAGGGAAAGTTCCAGAAGTGGTGAAGACCAGTCGGAGGAACTCTGAAGAAAGCGAAGTAAGTTGTACTGAGGGAAGTTCCACACCAAAGTTAGAGAGTCGCAGACTTTTTAGCTCACACAAACTGATTGAATGTGATACGCTCTCCAGGAGAAAGTCTGCACGGCACAAAACGGACAGCGAGGGGTCAGGGGATGCGAAGAGTGAGAAGGACTTGCCTACTGTGACCAAAATGTTTGACATCATGAAGAAAGGAAGATCTACAAGCAGTTTAGCTACGTCAGCCAAGAGTGAGGCTGACAAACAAGAACCTACGTGGAGACTTAAGATTACAGACAGGTTAAAGCTGCGACTCAAATCATCTGCCGATGACATGTTCGGAGTTGGGAATCAAAAAGCTAACTCTGCAGAGACTGCAAAGAGAAAGAATATCAGGCGAAGGCACACACTTGGAGGGCAGAGGGATTTTGCTGAAATAAGTGTCCTGAATGCTTGGAAAGCTCAAGAACCAGGTCAAAGTAGAGAGAGAGAATCTGAGCTTTCAGCTGTGACTCGGTTGAAGCCAAAATGTCCAGCCCAGGACCTCTCGATCTCGGACTGGCTTGCACGAGAACGTTTACGCACTAGCACAACTGACCTTAATACGGGTGAAACTGGAAAGCCCAGACTTGAGAACACTAACTTAGCAGAAGTATCAAAGGTGGAACTGCCCTCATCTGCAGAGATGCAGGCAGATGAAGGCAGCTCTTCCAGCAGCTTGACTTCAATTAACAGAACACCACCTTTGGGACCATTTCAGCCACCAGACCAGGTAAATGGTGAAAATTATCAGAACATGAACAAAAACAACTTCAGCCCAGCAGTCGATGCCCATCCTCATAAACTGTCTGGGACCCAAGTGGTTAGGTCTCGATTTTACCAGTATCTTTGAAATGGGGAGATATGTCCACTGCAGCAATTCATTAACTTCCCATTACACTTCCCAGTAACTCTGCGTGTGTCTGCGTGCGTGTGTGTGTGTGTGTGTGCGTGTACATATATAAATATTTTTCTCCTGTACTGTTGTTGTTATGCAGCCTTCATTTGGGCTGGTTTCATCCATGTGCTCTGTGGAACGTCTTCACAGTGCATTACCACAGCCAGAAGAACACTAAAGTTAAAGTATATATATATATTTTAAGAAGTATATTTGATGGCTGCATACAAATGTTGAACAAAGCATCTGATGCAACATACTGTGTAGTGTATACATGGTTTTCTGACTGAGAGTTGGCCTGGCATTAGTATGCAGGAAAATTGTTCTTTTGGTTTAGTCACTAACAAGTGCCTCATTATAAATTCATTTGGTTTGTTAGGGTGCCATATTGCTGAATTAGAGAAACTTATTACAAACAAATGAATGCATTTTACTGTTAATGAGTTTCATTACATTTTACAAATGTTAACACAGGTGGCTACAGAGCTTCCATTCCTTAGGCATTCCAGTAAATATTGGAGTTTTATATTTCCAATTTTAATACAGATTTTGAGTTTTATGTGACTTGAATTTCTAATCTTTCTGTAAAATAAGTAACTTAACTGTACATATTACATGTGTATCTTTTCTTCAGATACCAGATTTGATATAAATGTTGTAACATAGGCGTGTAGATAGTGGATACTGGATGGAACTGGTTTCTTTTATTGAGAATATAATTCTGCATGAAGATCTAATGAATCCAAACCTGTATCATGCCTGTGTGCATACCCACTTAAACACTGGAAATAAAATTGTTTTGGTGACTCTTTGTGTGATTCGAATTCTTTTTAATGAACGATTCTGAAATGTCACATTTATAAGTTGCAGTCAGCAACTGCTCTTGGGATCATCAAAGCTGCTGTTCCTCCTGGATGAAGGACACCTCTCATTAATCTTTTGTTTGTGGGGCCACACTCGGCAGGTCAGCAGGTGAGAAAGATGCAGTTGGTTAAATGTTTTCATCTTGATACGGAATTTGATTCTAAGGTACGTAGCAAGTGGGTTTATGTTTAATGTGCAGGTTTTGTAAAATCAGAATGAACATCAGTATCTGTCAGTCAGAACAATATTGTAACTTTAGGTCTTGGACTTCTTTATAATTTTAACTAAAAAAATGTGTTTCTACCCTAAAAACGCTTCTGTGTATGAACTGTATCAGTTATATTTTTTTATCGTACGTTCTTGCACACCAATTTGAAAACTAAGCAGCTGTTCATCGCTTTGGGTGTCCTTGTGTCTTACACTGTTTCTTGCTTGGCAGAGGATTAAACCTCTATCAATGTGTCCAGTTACTGCGAGGAGAAGGAATTGTGGCATGTGTTGGCTGATGTGCTTTTGGGCAGACCTAATTTCTTTCCTGAGTGTAACAGTCCTGTGCTTTGATCTGCTGTGGTTTTGATCCTTCTGAGAAATCATTATAAAAATTGGCTGTGAAGGAAAGTCCCCGATACAACAGCTGACCTCTGTGAAAGTTCTCACCACATAATTGGGTGCATCTGTCCAGGTCCCATAAAAACAAGCCTCGTTCTTGTGGTCTCCATGCAAACTAAAATGTCTTTTCCACCCGGAGCAGACAGGAGGTGAGTGCCTTAGCAGTGTTCCTGTGTGTAGTGTCAGGAAGAACTGGTGTGTTCTGTGAGGGGCAGAGTAACTGAGGATGGTTTTTGTAACAGTTAAAACTTGAACATTTTACTGGGCTTTCAGAATACAGCATTGTGACACCTCTAATGCTGTTCATCAGCCATTGTCTGTTACTGGAGCTGTATCTTGTCTCATCATTAGTCTCAGAAACTTGTCAGTATGTGCTGAGCGTCCACAGGAAGTCACAGAGGTCTTCTCAGTGAAGGAGGGTACTTAGGCAGGGGCACAGGGGAACCTCCTCTCTGCACCTTACTCTGCTTTGACAGCCATTTTGATGGGTTAATTTCCATTTGGTTGTGTTTATAGATAACTGATAATTTTACTCCTGAACCCAGACAAATGGCTCTCAACTTTTGTCTTTGAGAACATGGAACTGTAATTAAATGCAGAAGAACACAAGATCTGAAAAATTAAGAACCTAGAACAAACGTGCAAAACATGACTTGTATTGGGTGACAGTGCTGCAGGTACAAATTTATTTAAACCTCATCAGCCTCCATGGTATTCTCTGCTGCTGCACTGGTAGTGTGGAACATGTAGGGGAAACCCATGACTTGGGGGTAGAGATGCAGGAAGCATCTGCCAGGGGCATCAGGGAGAGGAGGTTGCTGAGCTTCCCCTGAAAGTAGTGAGTAACTGCATATCTGAGGCTGGAAAAATGCTGATGCTTTTCCTGCTTCTTGAACACTGCCAAGGTCTGGGTCACCTTAAATTTCAGCCAGTTTTGCAGCTGAGAAAATAGACATTTTTAGGAGTCATTGCTATGCTCTGATCTTAAGAGCAGCTACCTCAGACCCTTATCTGTAGTGCTTTTTTACTGTGTTGGGTATTTTTTTTTTTTTTTATCTCCACCTGTGGAAGAGAAGTCTGATTGACTCAATGCATGCATACAATAGACTGTCCTGAGGCGGATACTGCCAGTGTTCCCTCTGGAAGCTGGATTCAGTGGGATGGGCAGCTCCACAGGGTTGCAGAGCAGGTGAGGTGGGGTGGGCTATGGTTGGGTTTTGAATAGTTGCACAGTTGAAAGCTCCACAATTTCCCTGGGCAAGCTGTGCCAGTGCTCGTCATGGAGCAAAAAGGGGTGGTTTCTTATGTTTATACAGAATTTCTATTGCTATTTCATTGCTATTTGTGTCAATTTTTTATTTCTGTATTTCATTAGAAAGATTCAGACAGGCTTGGAAATACTTCTAGTCTGAGGACTGTTCGGAGCTGTGAAGCTGCAAGTTGTTAGGGACAGGGTAAGTTGAGATACGATGAAGAAAGAATAAAATGTGTGGGTAGCAATGGTAGTGTTTGGATTTTTTAAAGGGTCCCAAACAGCAATTCCTGCTTCTGTGGTGATCGGTGGTTTAGTCTGAACTGCCTTTTCTGTAGTGTGATAGCTGTAAGGTGCTGTGTGTGACTGCTTTTTAAGACTTTAAAGGGCTTGTTACAGTCCCCATTAGCATCACTCACAGCACTGTTGATGTGGAATTAAGACATGGCCACGGTCCAGACAGTTTCATAACTTCTTTTGTGCTGCTGCAGAGCTCAAGGAAAATTCTTTGCCGAGCTGCACATTAAGGGCCTTGGGTTCCAGTGCAGCCTCTGAGAGCTCTGCACTTTGTTCAGGAAGGACAAAAGAATTTGAAATGTGGCCTCCTTTACTACAAAAACTGTGGTTTTGTTCCCAAAGCCAGGTGATAACACTATTCGCATTTAGATAGTAATTAACCAATTAATTGTGCCAGCCTTTAGATAGGGGTGTGGGCTGGTGTGAGGCCTGGAGGGGGAATGGCTTAAAGCTGGGTTGCAGTGCACCCTGAAGTTGTGCATGTACCTGTGCCTCCCGGTCAGGAGACTAAAAAATCTGCTTTAACCATCTGCTATTTAGTCCATGAGTTTTTAAGCCTGCAGTAAGAGCTGCCTTTCAGTGGGAAGCAGATGGATTTTGGCCCTTCAGATGTCTCACACATCCTTCTCTGTTTCTGATACATGCACCCTCTCTGGCTCTGCCTTCCCACCTCTGTGTCCTGCCCAGTGCAGAGGCTCTGTACTGTGTCGCTTTGGTTTTGCTGCAGTCCCTCCCTGTAGGAGGAACTGGCTGACACAGGGATGATGTTTGCTCTGCTATGAAGACTTTGGCTGGCTCTCACTACAGCAGGAGCAGGAAGGTCCTGCTCACCTTCCAGTTTCTTCAGTGAGCTGCTTAATTGCCGGGTTTCAGAGCAGTGGGGCTGGGGGCTGCTCTGCTGTTGCAATGGGATCTGTTCCATGGCTTGATCCAAACTTCAATGGCAGCCACCTTCACCAAAACTGCTCTTCATGACTGGTACACAGTGGGAAACGTGTCTTTTTCACTGGTGTCCAGTTCTAATTTTTTCTGTGTCCAAGGAATTTATTTACAGACTTGATGGTTTTGCTGGGCAACAACCTGTGTACAGCTCTTCCCTGCCTGTGTTTGTGAAAGCCTGATAACTTCATTGCTGGAGAGGCAGGATGGAGACGGAATAAACATTGCCTGACTCGTAACAGTCCAGCAGTGCTGCCTGTGCCGTGGGTTATGAGCTGGCTGAGCCTGTTGTTGTTTCCTGGGGGGTGCTGCCTCCCCAGCACTGAGCGGGTGCACCAACAGTGCAGGTCACAATGTAGTGAGGCCTCAGGTGGGTGTGGTGTTCACTGCTTATGGCAGTTTTCACATTCACCACCACAGCAGTGAGCACAGCAGTGACTGTGCAGGGTCCTTGGTTAATGGTACAACCATTGTCTGTCTAAACAGCAGAACATCCAGAGAATGTGCTGCTGGAGCCCCTCACCTGCAGAGGCTCTGAGAAGCAGCTGGGGGAGCAGGGCCAGAGCTCATGGGAGACACCTCATGTGCCATTACAGACCATTAGTAAGTCACTGTTTTTCAGTAAGTGTCCAATCCTTGGGAGAGGTCAAGCAGCTTAGGAACAAATCCTGCTGTGTCCATCATTCAGCCTGAGGTTACCTTTTGGCTGTGTGAAGGGGGAGCAGGGTACCAGGCTGCTGGTGCTCTGTGTGTGCTGTCTGCTGCACGGGGAGTTGGTAAAAGCTACAGCAGTGCATCAGGCAGGTTCCCTTTGGAGCCAGGGACTCCCATACTCCATGCATGAAAAAGCAGAGAACAGGGCAGAGAACAGGGCAGCCACTGGAGCCACCAGTCCCTGCTGCTCCGCCCTGGCTGGAAGGGAACTGGCTCCGCTCCAGAGGCTCCATGGGGGCGCTCTGACCTCGCCTCAGCCCGTCCTGGCTCAGCTCAGCCCGCTGCCAAAGCTCCCGTGCTCCACAGGTGCCTTTGCTGCCGTGCCAGCAGAGGGGATGGCACCGAGCTGACCCCGCTGGAGGCAGCCTGTGAGCTGTGCTCCTGAGGGATGGCTCAGTGGTTGTTCTCCACTGCCTGTGATGCACCATCCAAGGGCACCACCTCGGAATGATGCTCCGGGGGTTGGTCTCTCTCTCCAGGCAGCAGAACAAGGGGACACAGACTGCATCAAGGGAAATAGAGGTTGGATATTAGGAAAAAGTTATTCATGGAAAGGGTGATAAAGTACTGGAATGGCTGCCCAGGGAAGGTGGTGGAGTCGCTGTCCCTGGATGTGTTTAAAAGGAGACTGGATGTGGCACTCATGCCACGGTTTAATTGAGGAGTTACGGCACAGGCTGGACTCGATTAATTTGAAGGTCTCTTCCAACCAAGTGATTCTGTGTGTGATTCTAGGAAACCTCCCCTTTCACAAGGGGAAATAAAACAAGGAATACCTCAAGGTGGAAGGGATGATACCTCATTCAATCACTCAAAGGTTTTTCTTTGCTCACTGGTTTTCCAGCTTGGAGTTCCAGCAATAAGCTTTTATCAACAGCAAGCTGAAAGACCCCATTTCGAAATTATTAACTATGTATGGCCTTAATCTGGGTAAAATCAGGTTTTCTCCTAATGGCTTAACACCCTCAGGCAAACAGCTGAACAGCCAATTGAGACCATCCAAAAAGTTACTAGTGACAAAATACAAATATATAAGCATGCAGCCCTTTATTTTTGTAAAGATCTTTGCTTATCATAGTTCTGTATATTACATTATGATGTTATACAAATAAATTTATTTACAAAACCATTAGCTATGCAAGTTTCTTGCTCTTCTCCTATTTAACTGATATCCATCTTTTCAAGCCTTCCCCATATATATTTTTAAGCATGCATAAAAATTAACTTTGGTGTGGTAAAACTACTCTATGTGCCCAGCCACATACAGTATTTATTTATTTATTTATAGATATTTATAGATATGTACAAAAGTTTGCCAGTATACAGAACAGTACTGAAGTGTGCATTTTAAAATCCACAATGCAATACATTAATGGGCTACCAGGTCAGATAAAATAAAACTGAAGGAAAAAGGGTGGATTTAGCTAAGAAAAAAAGTAATCAGCAACTATCTATATGTGTAAAACAATTTATTTTTTCCTTGTCTGGCAAATTCTTAAATATAATCTGAATGGCAGTGCAATAAGTTGAGTTGCCTCATACACACATAAGACCAGTCTTGTTCTGTTTCTTGTGCAGAGGTTTACTGTCCAGCATACTACTTTCAAATGTACATTACAATAGTATCAAAATGTTTTGGCAAAAAGATCTCGAAAGGAACCATGACATTTATTGACAAAAATAGAAATCTGTAACAAAGCTAAATAACACCAAAATAAAAGAAAAATATTTTAGTTTGTTTTACAGTTGAATATAATCACACTTTAGTATATCTCTGTTCACTTCTAGACCCCATAATGAAAAATAGCTTTATACAAAACAACTTAGTAAATTTTTAACCATTCAATTCCCCATGCTCAGTACACCGCTGTGCACACACAGTCAAGTTCACTCACACACCTTCACACTTTTTGTAAGAGGTGCTGCCTACAGAAAGAAAATGCTCTTTTACCATTACAACAGCAACTGTTTTCCAAAAAGCTTCACTCTAATCTAGTGTAGTAATTCAGTATTTAGCACGTGATTAGTATTAAGCCTCCAGCAATACAGCAAAAACGGTTACATTCCCTGGTTAAAATATTGGCTGCGGATTCTTTGAAAGTGAACAAAAAGCCTTGGTGACCTGGCAGGTGTGCTGTGCTTAGCCTTTAGGATGGCTCCTTGACCGTGGATGGGGCGGACTTGCCGGCATTCCCGTTCTGTGCCTTGTAGCTGTTGAAACTAGGGGTGTGGATTGTCCTGATGCTCTTCATACCTTGGCTCAGGGAAGGGGGGGAGACAGAGGAGGGGGGGGNGGGGGGGGAAGAGGAGGAAGGAGGGGGTGGTCGGCCGTTCTGAGTCTGCAGCGAGAACGAGAGGTGGTGACCTTTCCCTGGGTAAGTGGGGCTCTGAAACTTGGAGGAGCCGTTAGAGACAGAGGGGATGAGGGAGGCAGAGTAAGTTATGCGACCTGTCTGAGGAGCGAGAAGGGAGGAGGAAGGAAGGGAGGTTTTAGTAGGTGGATTAAGAGGGTTAGAGCTGTCACCGCTAGAAGCAGGTGCTGAGCTGCTTTTCCCAGAAGTGGGAGAAAAGGCTGGGATCTTAGAAGCAGGTAGGGTAGGAGAAGTAGCCTTATAGTCCCCACCAGCTTTCTTAGCACTTCCATTAGCCTGCAAATAAAGACGTCAGGAGACAGTTTGTCAGAAAGCCAATAACACGATAAACCAACAGGACCTGGGAAAACAGCCCTACAGAGAATCAGAACTGACAGTTCAAGGCCTGAGCTAAGTCCTGCAGCCATGGACTGGACCTGGTAGAAAACCCAAAGTGCCCAACGGAGAATGCATAGAGGAAGAGCCAGGAGAGCTTTGTGAGAAACCTACGTGTTACACAGAGCAGGCACTACGGCGGCCAAGCTGCGCGCTATTAATGTGAGAGATGTCCCGCGAGGGTTAATGTGCGCCCACCGCCACCTACACCAACGGGTTAGTGTCCAGGGCTTCCTGCAAAGACTGAACAGAAGCATTCCCACTTCTCCTACGGAACCACCACATTAACCAAATGGAAAGTAAACAGGTAGTTGACATCTTAAAATTACAGTGGAATACCACCTTTTAAAAAAAAGGAAAAAAAAAGGCCAAACCAAATAAACAAACAACCCAAAACCCAACCAAACAAAAGAAGCAGCAGGTGTTTTATTGCAGACATGCATGCACAAGCATGGTGAAAAGATCAGTACTGTCATGCCCCCAGGATCCAGGATGTCCAGTTAGACCTCAGGCATCCGATATTTGGTATAATCTCAGTCAGATACTGGAGCGTTTAAATAAACAAACAACACGAAATGTCCATCCAAACACCGGGTTTAGGGTAAAACTACCTGTCTGTATTGGCGTGGATCCTGCAGCTTGTGCTGTTTGCCTGATTTCTCCATGCTTCCTTGTCTAGTTTTTGAAGCCATGGGGACTGGCATCCGGCTTGTCTGGGAGGCAGCGCTGGAGCCCTGCGGAAACGAGTGGAGGGGCAGGGAGGGGAGACAAGAAGGCGTGGTCAGTGCCAGAGTGCTTGAAGGGAGGACTGCACACCATGCGCCGAAAAAAAAGCCACAATACTACATGCAGGGAAAAGTTCAGGAGCTTCACACCGCAGGTGTTAATTTCCAGAATCACATGGAGAAAACTGCTCAGCTACCGATCAGCCTGGACTTCATGTCAGTGACGCTTGTCATTTCACACAGCGGATTATTCGACCCAGCTCCCCTGCATTTGCCCATCACCAATCAGCAGCAAAGATTAAAAAATACCCCAAAAACCAATGGTCTATTAGCTGTTAGACACCTCGTGGGGAGCCCAAACAAGCCACCTGAAAGGAAGCAAACAAATCACAAGACCCTCTTGTTTAATGGTGATTATTGCAGATTTTAGAAAGCAGCTGGAGGTTTGATTTCTCAGACTAAGGTACCTTACGTGAAGTGGCTGGGAGTGATGCAGGGGGCTCTACACCAGCAAGGCTCTCATCCAGCACTACACGCTCTCGGGATGGGGTCTCTGGTACTATCTGGGCAGAGAAGGGGACAGTGCTTCCCTCAGAGGTGTATGTGTTTTCAGGGACAGGTTTTGGACTCATTTCACTGATGGTGTTTTCCAGCTGCTTTATAGTCTGCTCAAGGCTGTCTAGCGTTCTGTATGTACTCTGTCGAATTTCATCAGTCCTAGACAGGGACACAGCAGCTCCAGAGGGTCCTTCTTGCTTCCCAGAAGGGCTTTTATCACTCTCCTCAGATTGAGACCTAGTGATTTCGAATCTTTTTG
Source organism: Bombycilla garrulus (assembly GCA_013400315.1). Lineage (NCBI taxonomy): Eukaryota > Metazoa > Chordata > Aves > Passeriformes > Bombycillidae > Bombycilla > Bombycilla garrulus. The sequence goes on from VXBU01003983.1 coordinate 860,367, forward strand.
CTTCCTTGTGCTGCTTCAGGGTCCCATCTTCCTCCTCTTCTTCGTAGACCACAACCTGCAAGGTCTTCTTCCCAGTCTTTGTTCCTGTCCGTATTGCCTGCGTCAGAGCAGCCAGCTGCTTTTTAGGGAATTTAAACTTAAATTTTTTCTTGGAATCCTGCCTGCTTCCCAACTGATCGGCAGAGTCTGAGTTTGCTTCTGTGTTTAGCCCATAAATCTGACGGTATTTATTAAAATTTGTCTTTGTGCTTTCCTCCTCTGCAGGAGATCTGCTTTCTGCAGAGTCAGACTGAAGGTTAAATAGGTATGGCTCCTGGGTACCAGGAGCTGCAGAATGCTCTGGGTTTGCTTCACTGTCATTAGCTACTTGTGACTCTTCCTTCTGCCTCTCAGAGACTTCATGAGCTTCATTTTCTTCCTCTTCCTCTTCTTCTTCTATCTTTTCATCTGTCATCATTTTTTCCAACTCCTCATCACACTCCTCAAAAATTGTAGAAAGCCGTTTGTATGCTGACCTAATATCCATCGGTTCATCAAAAATGATGATGACAGGCTTTTTGTCCAGACACACCACTGGCTCTTCGCTGTCTGCGCTCTCAGGGACGCCCTTTTCTGACACCACGTCCTTCCTCGCGTCGATGTTGACCGTTTGCACATCTCCCCCTTTGCGGCTGACTATGTCATGAACTTCCCCACTCGAGAGCACCTGGACAGCTGTTTTAGTAATCATGAAAGCAATGTTTTCTGTGGGTGGGTTGTCTTCACTTGGAGAGCTGGCTGGAGAGTCTGTCTCTTCCACGCTGCTCACATGTTCCATGTTTGCTCTGGACACTTTGGGTTTCTGCACAACCTGATTGTAGTTGCCTGCAGAAACTTCTTGCTCCTGAGGCTCCTGTGTGTGCCTCAGGAGAGGGGCAACGCTGCTGATGGGGACGTGCTTGCCTGTGCTCTGCAAGGCTTCACCCTGCAGCATGCCCTGGGGAGCATCTCTTGACAGTCTGTAGTTTGGCTTTTGTTTTCCAGTCTCAACGGCTGGAAAATGTGATCCTAAAGTATCTTGAGCCCCTCTTCGTTTGTCCTCCTCTGGCAAACTGACACCAGACAGGTTTGTGCTCACATTCTGAAGGTTTTTGTTAGAATAGTCTGTACTGTCTACAAACAAACCCTTGCTAAATGTAGGACTGTCATTCATTGAAAAGCCAATTTTACTGTCAGCTGTACTGGATGAATCAGAACCCAATTCTTCTTCAGTTCTCCCTTCCCTCTTCTCTTTAGGATGGTCACTATCTGTGGGAGATCCTGTTGTAGCCCCATACACCTAAGGGGGAAAGTTGGATTACTTAGTTATTCAGGGCTTTTATCTTTACAGGACTTTTTTTTTTTTTTTTTCTTCCCCAAGATTAATCTCAGGGCAAGCGCAGACCTCGTGAACTCACCACTCCATTTACTGCTGCAGAGATATGTCTCAAGCTGTCATCTGATTCCTGTCTTTCTTCGGGGCAAAATTCCAGATTCTGGCAGAACAGTGCATGATGTTACTGCTTTGTGCTATGCATCGGGTCAGGGTGGGAAGTTACCTTGTTTTAACAAGGCCTCCAGAATATGCATAAGCACATTAATTACCTTATTTCCAACACAGTGCTCCACGACCTGCTCACCTTCCTGCTAAACCCCCCCACCCCCCATGTTTTTATAAGATGGAAGCTGAAAGTCTCACAATATCTGGTCACATTCTGCTGGGACACATCAAAGGGAGGCTGATGTGGAAGGGCTGACAGTGAGTCTGGCTTGCCTTGAAAGGAAGTTTTATACCAGTAAAAACTGATTTTCTACCAAAAGCCTGATTTACATTTTGCTCCTAATATTGGTCACACCTGAGCAGTGCTGCTCCATCTCAATTAGTGTCATTACAGTCTGAGCACTCCTAAATCCTTGCTGCAGCTTAGAAGTATTCCATCAGAATTCCCAGTGGCACCCTGTGGTGCCTGTGGAAGTGCAGAATGAAACACTGAGCTACATTCCCTTATAGCAGAAATGCCAAACACCGAACAGAGAGGTCATCCACTGGCTCAAAAGTATGTTTATTCCCAGCAATGAAACTTCAGGGGGACTTTTTTCTTTATCTGCAAGTGAGGAGCCCTGGAAATGCTGTTTCATAACACCAGGCTGTTCTCTGGGGTTTGGTTTAAGTGCTAGTGACAGCTTAGGAGAAACACCAACCATCAGGGTAAAGGACTGACCTAAGGAGACACCGGGACTATGAGTAAGAGAGAAATCTACGGTCAAAAGACAGACAGCTCACCAAGAAGGAAAGTAATTTGGCCTCAAGTGCAATGAACCAAAAGCAATAATGTTGACATTGCCTGCTTGAGACCAGAAGCTGACTCCTAACACACCAGAACTTATGTGAGCATCAAGACATGCAGAACATTTAGGAGCACTGCTCTCCCAACTGAGATGGATGAGTGATGCGGCAGAAATCCCCAGGCTGGCTGTGCATGCACGCCCCCTGCACACAGAGGTTCACAAGGTAGAGTTTCTACACCTTATGTGATGCTTTCTTATGTACTCTTGGAGGATTTTACACAGAAAAACTTTACTCACAATCAAAACATAGAAGCAAGAAAGTCACTCATACACCAGAGTCACAGTTCATCTCCACAAAGGCTTGTTCAGCAGTAACAAGGCTGAGCAGCTGCTCCGTGGATACCTTGACATTCCTCACATTTCTAAATGAGGAAATAAAGCTCATACAAACAGCACAGCAGCAAGGCCTCAGTGGGCAGGATGGCACTGTCTGCACATCATGTTGAGAGGTGCCTTGGGAACCAAACACCAGGGCTTGTGATCCCCTCAGGCCCTGACCTGCTCAGTGCTCAGTGCCTCCCGTCCCACACCATGTCAGACCCCCCAAAATCAGGCCAAGTCACTTAATGGCACTGGTTGCCTCTGGATATGCTGACTGTATATCTTTTTTTAGCAAGTTCCACTTCTATTTCCAAGCACTGGTGAAACACCTCATGATGTCCTTGTACAATATATCTCATTTCAGGAACTTCCGCTTTTCTACTAAAAAAATAAAATCACAACAAAACTCATTTCCTCAATGATTTTATCATGACCATAATGTTCCATATTTAAAGCCAATAAACACTCTGTCATGTCAGATTACAAAACCAGATCTCATTAATCTTAATTTCCTGGACTCTGTGTTATTCAAATAAATATTAGTTTATGGCAATTACTTGGCAGCACCTTTCAAAGAAATGTTTGTGCTACAGGATGTGCAGTGTCCTGAGTTATGACCCAGGATTTAATGTAACAATATGATATCATTCTGACAACAGCAGTAATGAGGATGAATTCACACATTTTTTTTTTTTCCCTCTGTAACACTGTCATACACACAGAACAATTTGTCCTTTTTCCCTCGTACCCATGAATCTGTACCCTCCCCCAGCCAGCTGTCTGCAGCTTTGGACCAGAACTGCTGTTTGGGCAGCTCCAACACAAGTCCATAAGTGCAATGCCCTGACCTGGCAGCATTTGCATACACGCACAAAAGGCATGAGAAGGTTGAAATGCTGTGCTGAGGAGCTGTGTTTCCTTCCTCACCATACCCACCTTCATTGCAAACTGGCATCTGGCTGACAAGTTGTCATGCCTGCACAACCCCTGACCCCAGCAGTGATGCACTATAGCTTTCTTAAACATAAAAGAGAGGTCTGCAAGGGCAGAAATATTTGTCCTTTTCTTGTCCTGCACATTGGCTGCTTGCTAAGTCCAATCAACTCAGTTGGGAACTCCAGTCCACACACAGCTGTGAAATTTAACCTTGACCTGCCTACAGCCCCAGGCACAGGGCACCTCTTCTCAGTCCCATGACTGAATTTTGATCATTAACTTTCAGCATAAGGGCAAATTCCTCCTATCCACTTTGACTCTCTCATCCAATAAACTGAATGGGATTTCTGAATATCTAACAACTGTTTCTGGAACCAACAAATGAAACAAAATAAAGCACAAATTCTCAAACTGGCTCTAGAGACTGAGAGGAACCATTAACTCCTCTCAAGCTCAGGAGAGATGCTTCACCATCCATCACCAGAGCAGCAGGGGAAGGATGTTCTAAGTAGTATGAGCATCTCTGACAGAAACTGATGGATCCTGCTTTGGTTTCACAGAATCATGGAACTCCATGCAACCTTTGTACATTTGCTAATGAGACACATGCTATAGCTCAACACAGAGTTCCGTAGCAGCGTTTCTGAGCCGTACAGAGATAAAAGGAAGGAGATGGCTGGGCAGTGGTGGGTGGGGTTAAAGAGAACAGGACGCAGGATATAAGATTAGTTTGGAAGGAAAGAAGGTTATGCCAAGACCGGGTGGCATGTCTACAATTGCCACTTGTTACCTTCTTTTCCTTGTGATGCATTAAAGTCCCAGGCCTTATGTCTTTAACATGAGTATCATTTCTGGACTGTTCAGCATGACTGTTTGAGTTTACATCCATAAAAGAGCACTTCTGGAAAGCCTAGGAAATAAATACTGCAGGTTATCAGCAGACCAAGAACTTTTACACAGAAATATCTGGAGATGACCAACTACAAAGAGAGCACTTGTTTTTAACAGTTACAGCTCAGCAACGTTTTCTACAAGCTCATGAGATAATAATAGAGAATTCAGACTATCAGCTTAAGAGAGCCAGGATATCCTTTCCAGCCTGTCAAGACTCTAACACCATGCTGGCCTTAGTGCTTCCTGTGAGGAGGACAAGCTTGATTTCTGAATTTGCAGATCATGGAGACCCACAGAGGTGCTACAAACTACCCAAACTCAAGTAGAAAGCCCACGGCAAACTCGGGACTTGTGACAGCACCTATTTCCTTGTGGCTAATTATCATGCAAGAGTTACATAACTTCACTTCTCCCACACAAACTGTTACTAAACGTGGAGATGTGCCTTTGTCACAGTCTTTGATAATGAGCCATAAATTGACTGTCCCAACCTATGGACCTCTGTGGACGCTGGCCTCCCACCATGCATCCCCAGAGCATGCCCCAGACTTTTTGGCCATTTATTTTGCTATCCTTCTTTCATTTCCTTTGAGTTTCTTTATCCAGCTGGCTCCCAGATCTGGAGGAGCAAAACTATCACTGCCACTATCACCGTGCAGTGCAGGCAGCAAATGAGCCTCAGCAGAATTTCTGTAGACCTCTAGTGGCACATGGCCTGCCTCGAGTGAGATGTGCAGAAAGGAAAAGAGAGGAGTGCTCACAGGAGTCAGACACACCGTGACATGCAGTAGAGACTATATTTCTATACTGTATATTAGGGAAATTATTTGATTCCTGACAACTCATGAAATTAATAGCCCTGATTACAAATCAGAGTCAGGCCTGTTCTTTAAATACTATATTCTTCATATGTATTGCATGTTTATGCAAAGTCAGAAAAGGATAACAAAAAAAAAAAATCCAGTGCAAAAATCAGGATGCAGACCTTCTTCCGGTTTTCCATTACATCCTATTTGTATGTGTTAATAGACCAGAGTACCCAAGATGACATAAAACTAAGAAAAAATAGTCTTGCTCCTCACAATAGAGGATATGGATTTTTCCCCAACTTACTCATTTGTGAGACCAGTGATGTGGGTTTGAGTTAAGCATCCTTGAGTTACGTCCTTCAGGCTTTAAGTGTCAAAAAAGCTATTACCCTTTAGTATTTTTTCACCTTTGCTCTGAAATACCTGTAAGAGTCTCCAAATAGTTTGTGCTACGGCCACTGGTTATTATGATGCCTTTTCCTGCTACATTAAAAATCTTCACATTGCTCTCAACTTTCTTCTGAACCTTCATACTCTTAACAGGCTCTTCAAATGGGAGACACACAAATACTTAGTTATGGATGCAGCAGCACAGTGTGGATCACACCAGCCCTGTACACAGACATAACACCACACCACCTTTTCACATGTACACCTGAAGAAAACCCAATTTTGTGGCACAGGAGCTCAAGTTGAGCTCCTGTCAACTTGTTACTGCAACTCCTGTTTCTTTCCAAGACATGCAGTTGTAGCCTGGCCTATATGTTGTTGTTCTTCACATGGACTTTTTAGTTCAGCAAACCATTATGACCCTTAAGTGACTGCTGTCATGTCTCTGCTCTCATACTTCACTGATCTGAATTAAGATGATTTACACAGCAAGGATTTTAAATGCACTTCCAGGCTTTTGATGAAAATACAGAGAGACACTGGGCCTGTTGCTGCTCTCTATGAGACCTGTCTATAAACACCTGCATCAAGGTCAATGATTTCAAAAGCAAACAGGCCTCAATTGTGCTGCAATACGGTGGGGTTTTTTTTTTTTATAAGAATGTTGTGTGATGTTTGATCAAACACCTTACTAAAATGTTTATAGGTATACAATTCAGTTTAAGCAGTCAAACCTGTTACTTGATCAAAGAGTGTTGTTTCCTTTGACAGCTCTCCATTCCATTACATTGTGCTTACTGCCTAACTGTTTATGTCTGTCCTTTAGTTCTTCAATGACTGAATTCCATATCTCATTTTCCATCTTTCTGCCTATGACTGACATCAAACTAATGAGCCCATAGCTCTTAGATCAGGCAATTTTCCCCTTCTAAAGCATGGTACTCTGTTAAGCTTCTAAATTATACCTGGTATTTGGTATTGGATTAAAATGAGTATTGCTAGCCGCCAAATCTAGCATTTAAACACCCATTCCCTGTTGAGTAACCACGCCTGTTTCTCCTCCTTAGCTTCCCTCGGCCCCCTTTCCGTACCTTAACCTCCACTCCACTGTCCCCAGTTGCAAGGCAGAGGTTGCCTTCCTAGAGACAGAGATGCTGTGACAGCTTCTGTGTCCCCAGCTCTCCTGTCTCACTGGTCATCAGCACACGGAGAGGGGCTAAGGGTGAACTTCTGCTCTCACTCCTGCAAACCAGCACTGGTGGGTGAGAGCTGAGGAATGGAGCGGGGTGCATCCCTCAGGCATAACAGTTACAGCTCAGTGCCCACGTCTCCTGTGCTCTGAATGCTCCTGGGCAGCACCGAGCCCGCCTGTTGGCAGTTCGATGGCAGGGATCATCTCCTGTTGTGACAGTGCTCTAAAATATCTGGAGTTATAGCCAGTTAGGGTGATCCACATCTCCTTTCCTCATGTGGCCATGGAAGAGGACAGAGGGTGCCCCTGGGAGGCTGGAGCTTACTGATGGTAGCTGCAATAGTTGGCATTTACTGCAGCATTGCCACCACTCAAGTGAACTGTCCTATGTGATGTCAAGTGAAGGACCAGCAAGAGAGCACTCTTCTATGGCACTGGCAGAGTGATGTACCAGTTACATCTCAGGGAATGGACAACATCTCAGTGTTCAAACATTCTGGGAAACTTTGGACCATAGCACAGCCCAGCAGGAGCAGACCCAGTTATTCTCTGCTCCCACCAAAGTTAGCACAGGTGACAGAGGCTCTCAGCACTTTGCCCGCCTGGTGCTAGGTGAGCAACAGTAGGCCAGGGACAGCCACACTGAATGCACACCAGTGTTTCACTTGTCCCATTTGCATGTGCAGGCTTCTCCAGTGGCAGCTCCTGCATTCTTGAGCACTCCCTCAGCTGCAGACCTTTTTAACAAAATTTGGTAGTACTTCCAAAAGGTGTATCACTCAGTGCAACAAAGTGGTAGTGGGTGAGGCTGCCTACTTTCCTTCACGTCCTGAGCTAGAAATTGCACTGAGGCCCTAGAAGTGATATTTGGCACAGGCATCCTCATGCGCAATCAAAGGGCATACCTGTAATTCTGCCATTATTTTATCTCCTTCCTCTTCCTCTTCATCCTTTGCAGCTGGTGCTACAGCATGCCCTGTGCTCCGAGACAATGCCTGGTCCTCTTTAGGGGCTTTGGGTTGTGCTATTTGCCCAGCATCTTCACTGCATTCCTACAAGGGGATGAGAAAGCACAGACAGATAACACAGTTGAACCTTCCTGATGCAAAGCAAACACCAAAAATTCAAAACTACTGCAACTCCCCTCTTGCAAGATCCCTCTTCCTGCTACTTCATCAGCTCAAAAACAACAAATATTGCTGATGTGATTGTATGTTCACAGATTAAAAACCTTCCTAAACTGAACTTCCCTCCACTTTCTTCCCCAAAAAGATAGGGAAAACAAGCCCAAAGAAACTAATTTGCAGCATTTCTGTAAAAACACTCTCAAATCTGACCTGATCCTCCCCATCTGTTTAAGGCATGCTTCTTTTTTTTTTTAATATATTTTTAATCTTCTTACCACTTTAAATAAAAGCAGCCTGTGACTTCCCTGCTGCCCTGCTAGACGATAAGAGCAGCAAGATTCCTGTAAACAGAATTGATCAAATCTTATTTGTTCATTTGGCCTAACAGAAGTGCAATCCTGCTGAGCAGTTTCAGTAGCTCTCCAGGACATAGCTCTGCCTCAACTTATTTTGTAGTTTACAGACCCAACCCCTGTGTCTTGTCTCTCTGCCAACATCTCATCAGGAAGGAGTTTGACAGCCTAAAGTATGAATCACCAAACCTTGAGAGCAGCAGCCTCTTTTCTGGCTGTATAGATGACGTCTCCTGATCTCGTTGTGGTCAGTCCTGACCCTGGCAGGTAGCTGCGCCGTGGAGGTGGAGGAGGTGGAGACTTGGTCAGCTTGTCATTATCCTGTTCTCCATCAGGAGCTTCTTCTGCAGGTAAACAGAGCAGCACAAAGTAAGCATAGGTGAAGGAGAGGAAAGTAGTATTTACATGCCTGCCTCAACTGGAGAGGAAAAAAATGTCTTAAAAGGTCCTGTTGCTGAATATAGGAACAGAAACACATTTGATATCCAGATGTAACTGTCTTGAATGAAAGTAAACAGTGCTGTACTTGCACTGAGAAACTGGATCACTTCAACTAGAAATTTTCAGCAAAACTCCTGTCCTCCAGGCCACTGCAGCTGGGTGTCAGCCATCAGTGTACAAGTGGATACAAGTGGGATAGCAGAGCACGCGTGTGAAGAAGCACATAAGGTGCAGTTTCTGGGTACCCGCTTACAGACTGAGCCCCTCAGCCTCCTCTGAGAGCAAGGCCACTGACATGGATACAAGTGAGACACCAGCCTGGAGGCTTCTCATTGTTCTCAGCAATTCTGAAGCAACCAGCACACGTTTCTGCTCTGCCTGGCAGGTGCTGCTGGCAAGGCACAAGGAGCTGAAGAGTTCTGTCCATCTCACAGTTGGACACAAGTAGCTAAGTTCACACAAAGGCTGCGTGAAAATGTAAGCAGTACTCTAGAGATGTCACCTTTTCATTTCAGTGAGTCCTCTCATCTCTGAGCAGGGCAGGGATCACCAGAGGCAACTGCACTAGCTCACCTTCCTAGGCAGCATCTATTGTCTCTTAACTTGCTATAATTCCAGGAATGTGCAGTTTTGCCTTTGAATTATCATGTAAGAGCCCTATACATATTTTTCTAAGCCAAAAAGATTCAAATACCAAATGCAAAGGCCAAGCAGAGCCAGCTCTTACTTTCTGAGGAGAGTCTTCCTAGAGAAGACCAGTTTCAATGGCATTGCTCCTGAGGATGCTTCCTCACCAGCTGCCACTTTTTCCTCCCCACTGTCGCTGGACAGCATTATTTCCAGAAGCAGCATTACCCTACTCATGACCTGTCCCTGTGTGTTTCTGGTTATAGGCTAAGCATCATAAATATGGCAACAGCCACTATTTTCACGCTGCTGTTTACAGTGTTTGTTTTCAAGAGCAAAAGAATGACCTGGCTGCAGCTACTCAGTGTTATATAAACAGCTGGAATAAATATAATCCAGAAAGATAAAACATCCTGCTTTTGGGATTACCCAGCTGTTTAGGGCTAAGTGTTCCCTCTGGGCAAATTATTGCATAACTGCCGACTCTCTGGGCTCTGTCAGGCTCCTCCAACACTCCAGCTGGCCCTGGGGACTGGATGGAGCCCTTATCTGACCCGGTCTCATCTTTCTTTCATTCTTAGCTCAAATGTTCTTTGAAGCTGCTTAAGCTTAAAGAAATGCTCAGTTGTATTATCTCCCTCCCTGGTTATCTGGCACTCACTTGAAGGTTTGCAAGAAGAGTGCATTTCCAGATGCACTTTGCATTAGACCACTTCTTTGGTCAATACACACCACTCAGTTTTTAATTACATCAGCTGTACTTCTGCTGTAAAATCAGAGTAATTCTCTAAGATGGTGTTTAGGAGACTATGATGTAGGGCCTTTGCAAATCCCTACTCCTTTTAATGGGCACAATCCATTACCCTCAAACTGGTAGTGACTCTGACTCCAAGAACTCCAAGTTTTTCTCCCACTTAATGAGAGCAAGGTTGGATGAGAGACACAGAAGGCACGAAGAAAACATGATTCCTGCAATCTCATTCATATCTCTGAGACACTCATCCATCTACATCTTCAAAATGAGAGATAAAAACCCAGGTAGGAAATATTGTCACTGAATGTGGCAGGTGCACTGGTTATTGAAGGCTAATCCCTGTCACATTCCTTACCTGAGCCATTAAGGAGAGATTATGATGGGGTTTGCTCATGGTCAGTGCAGTGACCCTAGGCTGGTCATTGAACTTCAAAGATGGATTTCTATTTTATTTACTAAACAATTATATTTCCCTAATATAAATGAGAAGGGAAAAAAAAAAACTTTAGAGGAAAAACATTGCAGGGAAGATCTTATTCTGGGTTTTTTTGGTTTTTTTTTCCTCTGGCATATTTAAAGAGGGAGGAGTAAATGAACAAATTTAACTCACTAAGCCTGAGACTCAACAAAACCCACACATTACGGAACCTTCTTTGGTGCTAAAGGGCACAGCTCTTCTGTGAACAAAGCGGGAGTTGTTTGTCTCCAGCTGTTTTACTAAATTGTAGCATTTTTCAACAGGCACAGGTAGACAGGAATTAATTGCTCCCACCATACACACTTCTGTTTGTACCAAAATAAATCCAAAAGGTTTCAAAATAATAATCCCTGCCCTGAGGCAGTCTCTGCAGTCAGATAAACTCTCTTTAATGGAAGCTACTGATAACTCATCACTTGCAAAAATCAAGGCACATAAGAAGGTACAAAGAGAGATGAGGGAGATGAATTTCTAATGTACATGCTAGAAAAAAATCACATTTTTCATGGAACTATCTTGATACAAAGACAAGTTAGAGTCAAGACATTAAAGAAATATTTACAGAGTCATGTGAAAAATTGTATAAAGAGTATAATTTTATTTTGCTTTGTGCTTTGCAGAGAAAAAAAATGTAGTTTCTTCACAGGAAGAAGTTCTGTGCGGAGGATGGATGAGACAACACAATCTGGCAACATGATCTATCTGGGTTCTTCAGCTGAGCCAACAGAGGGCTCTGCTCATTTATGGCCAAAATCTTTTATGTATTGTATTGGTAGATAAGTGGTCTGTCTTTTCTTATGCTGACTTGTACTGAACTTTTCATCCTCAGTCATAGAAGAGCTGAGTGGTACGTGAGATATTTAATCAGATATTAAGGAAAAGTTTTGCTATTCCTGTATTTAGATTACTATTGCAGGATTCATTATGCACAACAGAAGGCAAATGTCTCAATCTCATCAAACTTGTTCTTAAATCTGCTGGCTGCACACTGTGCAAAACTGTATTTTAGAAGTGGATTAGTTAACTATGTGACTTACAAAACTTCTCAGTTACTGCGCTCTGCACTTTTTAAGATGTCACAGCTCACTGCACCCATATGGTACTTATTTTCACTGACTTCTTCTATTTATGCTGCACATTATACAAGCTAATTGTGTTGATAGCCAGTGATCTCACTGAAGGGTGCCAGAATTCTAAAATTATTTTATGAGATCCAACAGAATTTATTTTAAACATGTATGTTGCAAAACATCCAAGAAGCCAAAACTTGGCAGTGTCAAAGGTACACCCAGAACAAAATGCTGGATCTGAAAACACTCCTCCCAAATTCTGTATGAATTTGTCTATACAACCCCTAGGGCATTGTTTTTCAGCTTTTTACTACACTGGCATGCCAACACCTTGAATGCAGCATGCAGCTCTGACCTCCACAGCTCCAGAAGGACAAAGTGGAGTTAAACAAGGGAAACTGAATCTAGCCTGGGGAGGGAGCAGCTGGCCTGGATGGAAGGACCAGAAAGGCTGTAAACTCACAGTCTGTGGGGCAGACTCCAGGAGATCTCCAGGATATGACAAAGGTTTATCCACTGCCTTCATGATTTTATAAAGGAAATGAAGAGCTGTTGTTTGCCAAATTGGAGACTATTAGAACTACGGGGAACTCAGTGAAGCTGGTATGATACCAGCTTGCTGTCACAGCAAGAGGATGCAAATTGTATAAGCAAGTATAGAGGAACTGCTGGATAAAATTTCCATAATGGATATGAAAAGGAGGAGATTTGGATATTCCCTTTAAAATCACATGGGGGTGCAGGAAGACTACTAGCAGACTGCAGAAGGCAGCCAGGTTCTGTGCTCCCCACACACAGTGTCTCCAGTTGCCTGGCAGTGACTGAGCTGGATGGACTTGCACATGTGGCTGGGCAGGAATTTTACAGCTGATGCGTGTTTGGCTAATGGGATAAATCCAAGGTTTGGCTGAAGCATCTTATTTGCTCCTTGGATTTTGAATAAATTCCAACATGGATTTGTATGTTAAATTGTGAAACAAATAGGACTGAAGGACATCTCACCATCTTGCTAGCACAAAGTAGCTCTACCTATATAATTCTAGTTCAGTGCTAGTCTAAACCATTCTGTCCAGTAATGGGGACCTTGCATCCCCCTCATTTCTTCATGTAGCTTCAGTGCTTCACTTTCCTCATCTTTATGAGGATTTTTCCTAATGCCTAACCTGGATCTTCCTGCTTGCAACTGCCAGCTTTTACTGCTGTTCTATTCACACACAGCAAGTTATTCTCACTTTTTAAAGCATATTTTTTGTATTCAGAGATTGTTTTGTCCTTCCTCAAGATCACAGCAACCTATAAATTGAAAACATTCCAGAAAGCTGGAGAAACAGCCTCTCCTCTCCAGATACGCAATTCTTTAGCCCCATTTACTCTAGCAAACCTTACCTGAGACTTCTAGCTTTTCTGCTGCATCCCCTTTAGGCAGGGCTGCTGGCTGTGGAGGCATCTCCAGGTTAGGTATGGACTTCATTATATTGGCCTGGGCCTCTTCCAAGAGCTTTTCAAATTCCTTTCCGTTATAGTGATCAAGATTTTGTCTTTTCTCTTCCCACTTCTTTTCAGCTTTCTAGACAAAACCAGCAAAACATCTATTTATTTTTCTGATTTCCATTGCAATTGCTTACTTAAAATAAATTCCATGTGTAAACAGTATAAGTCCGTATGGAGAGATTCTTCCAGTTCCAGTCAGCAGCTAAAGGAAATACATGAACAGTAACTGCACACCGTTCTGACGTGTATTGTGCTAGATTTGGCACAAACACATGCCAGACTGACAGTGGCCACTGCTCTCAAAAAGAACAAAGGCAAAATTTAAATCTGGGTCTCTGCCTTACTACATCACAATGGTGATTAAAGTGCCTGTCTGTAATAAGACACAGCAGCTCACCTCTGGGTTTTCTCAATATCTCTGCGTGAAACCACTGGAGCTTCACACTGTTTCACTTTTACTTCTCCATAATAAGGGGGATGGAGATTTAAAGAGTGAATGAAATCCACATATGCAAGTGTTGCCAGAGAATTTATATGTTATTGGTTAAAAACAAGGTCTTCTAAAATTTCTAAAATAAAATTCTAACTTTTTTCAGTAAAGATTATTTTAAAAAAACAGTTACCTAATTTTGGTTGCATGTAATTTTTCTGTTGCATTTAAAATCATAGAATAGTTTGGGTTGTAAGGGACCTTTACAGGTCATGTAGTCCAACCCTTCTGCAATGAGCAGGGACAAAATCAGAGGGAATCTTCAGAAGTACAGTGCAATTAGGGGTTAAGCACATAAATCCCCAGAATGCACTTGAAAAGCCAAGAGTGAGAGTGTGAGCTCAGACCCAAAGAGAGGACAGCTGGTTGAGTAGACTACACCGTACCTCAATTGATACAGCTCGATTTCTGGTACTTGCACTGTGAATTTCCTCAATGAAAAGGCTTTGCATGGTGGTGCCATTGACAGAGACCTGTGGTGCTGGTGTGGGCTGGGATGCTGCTGAGGGCTCTTGCAGGGCTGGGGCTGCTGAGGGGTGACCACCTGCAGGCACACCTTCGCTGTGACTGCCTGCAGCAGGAGAGCCCTGGGCGTGGTTGACCAGGGCTGCGGAGTGCTGGGACTGGTGCATGACAACGGGCGAGCTCTGCACGTGGTGGACAGTCATCGCTGAGAAGGGGATGACTTCTGACTTCACTGATGACACCTGCGACTCGGGTGGGATGGCTGTGAGGTTTTGCTGTGCGTGTCCCTGGGTGGGCTTGTGCTCCTCTGGGTTTTTCGGAGTGTCCGCTGCAGTGGACTTTTCCATAGCAGAGTATTGCACGGCTTGGGATGGATCCACACCCCTCAGCAGTCCTTCTGTAACATGTCTGCATGGACAAATGGAACAGAACAGCACATGGTTGGCACACAGGCCAGACATGAGCAATAAGTAGGAATAAACTCTTGCAAAAAAAAAAGCACCTCCATCAAAACAATCAAAATGGTGTTTTGTTTTGTTTTTTTTTTTTTTATTTTCCTGATACTCTCAGCTGTATGATCTTATAGCTTTCTCTCAGAGTCAGGGGCTGGCTCAGTTTTAAAGAGGCTACTCCAACTCAGATGGTTTTGCCTTCTAAGGCATTTACAAACCTTCAGTGATGTACTGGCAGTTTCTGAGACCAAACCACGAGTTACAGTGGGTTGATTTTAGAGTGAGAATGGAAATCAGTTTATTAAACTGTATACAATGTATCTAGCTAAACAAGATGTTCCTGGACTAGAAGCAAAGAAAAGTGAAGCTGCATAAAATGAGAGGCAGCAGTCTGGCACGTTGTCAAAACAGAGCCTTCATTTGAAGCCTCTGTCTCAAATGATACTTCACAAAGGTCTTTCCTGTCAAGAATGTGGGGTAGGATGAGCTAAGGATGTAAAGAAGGAACTATTTCTGGCAGCTAGCTGTGAAATGTCTGAGCTTCTGAGTGTTGCAAGCCATCAAATTCCATGAGTTTTCCCATTATTGAAACAGACTTTATGAGGCTTAATACGCAATTTTGCTGCAAAAAAATTACTTTTGGTAAAACTTGGGTATGCATAGATTATTGTTCTATTTTTCTCTGCAAGACAGGAAATAACTCTAACATTTTTTAAGAAAAGAAACTAATGTGAAAGGATATAGATGTTTGTCCACATGGAAAAATAAGTGGTGGCTCTTAGAAAACCTGTTACATAAACCATTTTATCCATCTGCCAGTACTGCCAAATCCATTTTACATATGCTCTAGGATATATACAAATACTAGCAATCCTACATTCCTTAGAATTATGGTAGTGACAATAGGCTCATGACTTATATTTTCCTGTAACTGAACTAAAACTGAGGCCACCACTACTGACACTTTTGAGCAGGAATTAAATCAAATGCCCATTGAGTTATATAAATCAGCAATAATTTGCTGCTCATATATTCTGACAAACATGGCTAAACACTGGCACTTAGTGGACATTAAGTTTTATCTAATATTTCAACTTTCTCTAATGCATCTTCCTTGCAAAGAAGAGAAAAAATAATTTGAAGTGTATTCTTTCAGAAGGTTTGGGATATCTTTATCCACTTACACTCTTTCCATAATTTATTTCTTACTGTTACATTTTAGGGAATGAGCCCTTTTAGGGAATGAACATGAGAATGTTTCTGTTAGCTTAAATTGCTGTAAATACTTGAAGTTAATTAGTTCAGATATGGGACTGTGGCGGCTGTAAGTTTTCTCATCCAGGCACTTCCTAAATCCAGAAGTGCTGACTTGAGAAGAATCTAGTCTCAATTGTAAGATCTCAGTGACCGAGGCTGTTAGTCAGAATGGACTCACTGCACAGAGAACAGGAAAGGCTAATTTGATTTCCCTTGAGAGGGCTTTAGGAATAATCTATAAATACTGCAAGCTGAATTTCTCAGATTTGCCACAGACAAGGGGGAGAACACAAACCCAAAAGCTGTTCCAGCCCTGCCTGAGGCAATTCTTTAAGCCTGAATTAAAAAAAAGGAGTCACCTCCTGAGCACGGTAAGGATATCAGTCATGCTGCGCACACGTTTCAGCAGGCTGTCCAACTTGTGTGGCTCCTCCTTTAGGAACCTCACAGCTTCCACCTCAATCCGCAGGATCGCTCGCATTTTATTTTGCAATGTCGGGAACTCTCCTGCAAAGAAAACAACTGTGAAGCTGAAGAGGAAGTGAAAAAAGCCCTGGGCAGGAAAAGACAATTGGGTGAATGTCAATTACTTGAATGTCTATGTCTCTTCAGGAGCCATGCAGCAAGCTCCCTAATCCCAGCTTTAAATCTTTTTGGAAGTCAAAGTTAATGCCTCCACATCAAAGGCAAAACTGTTCCCCATGGTTAAAAGAAAAGAAACAAAAGTAAAAAGGAAAAGTACATACCTTTCAGGGTAGCAACAGCTTCTCCCACTTGACGCAAAAGAAAGGCTCCATCTTCAACGTCTTTCAGTGTAACTGTCTTGCTGGAAGCAGCAGAGTCCTTCTTCAGGTCTTCAACAAATGTCTCCAGCTCACTGGCAAAAGAAAAAACATGGACAGAAAATTTAAGCAGGACTTTCATATTGCAAGCAAATTCATGTAAACGAATGGAGTAAACTAAACCAGAAACCTCAACTGTAGCCTCTTTAAATCTGACAGCACAGGCTAAATAAATGACAGGATACCATGAGGGGAGGTGAGACTGCTGGACACTCTAAGCACAGGAACAGGCTTGTGACTAGTCCAAGTCATTGACTTCTGCAACACGCTGCAGATGTGCAGAGCACCTTGAGCTCAGGGCAGCTGTGCTGCCAAGGGCTGGTGGGCTGGTAAAACACACAGAACAACCAGTATCCCTCTGGGGATACATGTGCTCAAAGGGTGCAGACACACTGTGCCACTTCATCCAGTACTGGTTTGCACCTTGTGTTTTCTCACTGTTGATGACATCCAGAGGAATGCCCAGCAGTTAAGAAACAACCCAAAAACTGGCACCAAAGGCCTCTTGATGCAACCTTGTTTATCTGCCAGGTACTGCTAGACAGGACACAGGATCCTGTTTCTATGAATTGCCAGACTGAAACTGCAAGTATGCATTTGTGTGCAGCTCTTGCTCAACACTTGGGTTTAAGAGTGAATCACTTTGGATGTTTTTTTTTCCAACCACGGCCATTCTGTGCTTACTCCAGCTCCATCTGGTGCTTTCTCCTCACCTTTCCCAACATTTCTTCCAGTCTTTCCACACTTCACATAAAACTCTGCAACACTCCAGATACATAAACTTTGTCTTTGTTTTGGGAGGAGCCACTTCTTTCCCTTTGAGCTTAAGATAACATTGCTTTAGCTGGAGTTTTCCACAGATACATAAAATTTTCTCAGAAAAACCCCAGCCCTGACCTACACAAACACCCATGCAAACACCTTAAAAATGTAATATCTTGAATATCTAGGAGAAATTCGCTTCTATTAAGATACCAAATTTACTTACAGGAATATTCTAGGAAGCAGTTAAATAGGAGATTAAAAAAACTGCAGTGGTAACTCTGAACTGACAAATCAGCTACTCATTTGAACCTAATCTAGGGCATAATTTCTTGCATCCATCAGGGATCAGTTCTGCAATTGCTGTAAGAGAATTGCCAGGAGAAGCCTGCCCTCTGCACCATCTGCAAGTCTTGCATTTCCACATATTTCCCTTTCACTGCCATGCAAAGCCAGCCGTTTCTCAGACCCATCTCAGTGATATGGAGAAGAAAAGTAGGTGATCATAAGGGGATAAAAATAAAGAAAATTCCTCACAGCACTACTGTATATGTAGGTCAGTTTAAATCGGAAGCACAGTCCCACAGAACAATCCATGGCAACACAACACATGGCAACTCACGCACAGAGAAACAGAAACAGGATCTGAACACTAAGCATGAACAGCAAAGGGTTCATTTCACTCCAAAACTAAGAACTTTAGAAACTAAAAAAATTATTTTGAATTGAGAATCATAAGTTTTGTCTGAACAGATCACAAACAAGCGGAGGTAAATGATCCTGTTCTCGCTTTAAGACCACTTCTACCAAAGACTCTGCCTTCAGAAAGCGGGGAGAGTCCCAGTTCCCACTAACACAAGGAGACTTGCAGGAAACAATCCATTGGACCACACGATGGCAGCAAGGGAACACTTCTAAGGGTATTTTTCCAGTGGAAGAGGCTGCTAAAATGCAGGTATCTGCCGTCTTGTCTGCCTTTGTAATAAAGGGCACAGCACTCTAGTAAGGAGCTGGAAAAAGAATCTGGCCTTCTGTTGCTCACTATAAAGCAAAGGCTCCTGCTCGACAGGAAGGTCCTCTGCAGCCAACTTTCATTTGCATTTCTCTGAATAATATAATAGCCCTCTGAGATTTTTTTT
The DNA here is from genome assembly GCA_013400315.1 of Bombycilla garrulus. NCBI lineage: Eukaryota > Metazoa > Chordata > Aves > Passeriformes > Bombycillidae > Bombycilla > Bombycilla garrulus. The sequence continues at coordinate 879,024 of VXBU01003983.1, forward strand.
TCTGTTATATTATTCATCCTCTTTTCTTAATTATTTGTAATATGTTGAAGATCACCAGCCCTAGCAGTGATCCCTGTGGAACCCACTAGCAAAGTACATTTATTGAGTTAGCTGTTCATTGATCCCTTATCTTTACTTCAATACTTTATCCATGAAAGAATTTCCTCTTGTCCCATAGCAACTTTGCATTCCTGAAAGCTTTTCCTCAAACACCTTGCTGAAAGCCTTTTGCAAATGAAAGGTGGCTGCAGAGGACAGTAGATGGACCATCTGATACTAACTGACCACGAAAACACCAAAGATTAAATTAAGTCCTAATACATGTAAAGTGTGCTCATGAGAAGAGGAGAAATAAAACCAAAATCAACTCCATCTAAAACAAATAACCTCCCAAAACTCTAAGGTTTTATATATAGCGATAAACTTAGAGCTGATAATCATCCTCTGTGAGTGAGATGTTGGATATTTAATGTAAAGCTCCTGTGGAGCATGAGGACAGGGAGATCACACCATGCACGAGGTCACGGTGTGCCTGAATCCAACAAAGCTGTTGCAGGGCTCTCCTGTCTCCCCATCTTCATCTCACAGTTGTACACCAGAGTTAGAAAGGGCAAAGAGAAAGGCAACAGGATGATGAAATGTAGAGAAAGGCTTTTATACAAAGGTGAACTAAGCAGACTAAGACTTCTCAGGCAGGAAAAGGCATGAGTGGGGAAAAGGGAGTGGGGGAGTGTCTATAACATAATGACTACCATGGTAGGGGTGAATATTCTGCTGTGCATTATTTAAGAGGCTGGGGATTGATTGACAGATAAAAGATTCAAAAACAAACAAAAGAGATAGCTCTGATATACTTTCAAGTGTCTGCTACTAGCAGCTCTCCCGGATGGCTACATGAAGTTTTGTTTTCATGGAGCATGGTTATTATTACAAAAAAAATCTGATACTTTCATAACAAAGTATAAATTGTAACTTACTATGGATTGTATCCAATTGAACAGACTGCATGTGGCTATAATTGAAATACTGTGCTTGTGAATCCCTTCTATTGAAGTGCTTAAAATCTACAATATGAAGTGGTCACACCTCTAACATGCTTATGTTATTATGTTATTATTTATGATATAAATACTTCATTAGTCAATGTATCATAGCATAGCAATTTGTCCTTGGTCTCGTAAATCTCAAATCTAATATCTACAATATCTATAACATCTCTAATGTTGAGTCAAAAGACAAGATAGGAAAAAACCTACACATTTAATTCTGAGTCTGTATTCAACTGTTACAAGTGTGCATAAATACTATGTTTAACAGGTTTCATTAGATAGCCTCCGAAGTGTAATCCTGCTACAGTTGTGACACACATGGGCACACTTCTGTAGGCACCATTATGAGCAGAAAACCTGCTCAGCAGAATGCTTGCTTTGAAATGTACACCAACATTTCTGTTCACAACATGAAACTGCCAATATGTTTATTTCCGATGTCACAGAATCACAGGATGGGGAAGGTTGGAAGGCACCACAGTGGGTCATCTGGTGTAACCTCCCTGCTCAAGCAATAATCTTCAGTTGCAGAAGGAAGCTTTTTAAGCTAAGATTTACCACCTAAGAGTAGTAAAGACACTTGCAAGTATTACAGTAATCCTCAGACTCCAGTGTCTCATATGAAGACAGTCTACTGATTTAGTCTTACGATTTAGGAAAGATCAAGAGGATGACAGTTGAAACCCTAAAAATGGCAATTTTTGTGCCCTGTTGCTTCACATTTGTTTGTACATCTGCAGTGGGATCCGTTTAGTGGTAAATGCCTATATAGAATATTAACCTTTTTCTGAATATTGTCAGTGACATTTGATGTGTAATTTTGTGCTGTATGCTCTTACTATTAACAGCCATCAGCTGCTGAAATTATTGTTGTCAGATGTGCTTTTCTTTTGGGCTCTGACCCTGCAAATGAGCAAGTACATGACAAAAGAATCTCATTGGACACAACTGATGAAAAATAAATGTTTGTCTCTAGCATGTCTTTAAAAGAGGTGAAGTAATGATTTAAAACATATTCCTGTAACTTTAACAAATGAAGTAGCACAGAAGTAGCAGAAAACTATGGGAACAGGAAAAATTCCAAAACCTGATAAAGCAGAACCATATTGCAATCCAAGTCATATCCTTAATGAACAGCAGTAACAGTGAATGCCACTGGCACTTGACCTCACTCTATCCATTTTATGAGGCAATGCCATAAACAGACGTCAAACAAATTGTTCTCTCCATGGAGAACAGACAATCCAGGAACTTGGCAATGAAGTACACAGGAGTAAAGTGAGAACAGGAAGGTCATTACTTAAGACTACAAACCAGCTGAGAGGATTAATTACACTAGCATGGACCATTACTGCACATTCAACATTTCTTCCCAGGACTCTCCCATAGTAACTTTCAACCTTCTCTTTAAAGATGCACCTCTTTATGACAAAAAGTATTAATCTGACAACTTATTGATCAACAGGAAGGATTTACTCTCTTCAGCTGTCAGGAACTGTGCTCTGTGGCTTTTCAGTCATAATTTCCAATGACAAGCTTACTAGAAATTTTTTCTCTATTATGGAGCAATTCTTCATGTGTGAGATAATTGCAGCAACGAGAAATAATCAGTTATATAACATCTTACAAATGTGAGTGTTCGCATTAATTAAACTGTTCATTAATTTCAGCTTTATCTTGCCTCCTGCTGACTCTGAACTAAACCAAACAACTCAATCCCACCGGTCTTCGTGGGCCAAAGTTCTGGGCGAAAAAACCAAAATCTTCCAAAGGCCTTTTACATAACAATAAAACAAGGTACACAGTTAAGCAGATGAAAATTTCAGTGAGTACATTTTAGACAAGGACTGGCGTTGCTGACTGTAATTAAACTTCAATCCTCTATTTGAGCTTCCCCTACCTCTTCCATGCAGTAGCCAACACACTTACTATTGAAATCTGATTTTCGTACTTAAAGCCAAACTCATTACCTTCCTTCAAATCCCTTTGTTCTTGAGGAAATTCCTCCCTCCTTCCCTAAAGCAAAATACATAAGGCTGAAGGGGAGAACTGGAGTAGAGGGAGGCTTTCAGAATACAGGGGTGCGCACGGTCCTTACAGTCCTTTACAGGGGACTTCTGAAGAGGCTGAAACTCTTGGTTCTGCTGGGATTTACGCAGTGGGCTGTGCAGAGAACTCCCAGTCAGGACCAGTGAGATGAACAACACAGACACAGTTTTACAGCCAATGTGATATACAGCAAGGAAACATAGCTAAAACAGCATATACCAATGCAGTTTACCTGAAAACAGTGGTAGACGTTTCTATCTTATTGAAGAAAAAGACAGGCAATAGCAATAAATATGAAGAGGTTTCTCAACCCACCATAACTTCTTTACAATCTTTTCTTCCTCGTTGAGGTATTTCTGCCTTTCTTGTTCCACCAGGTTGCGCTGTCGCTGCACAGGATCTTCAAGCCTCTTCACGGTTTCAATCACTCTGCCATTGATTTCTAGCTCTGCTTTCTTCACCATTGCCCTCAGCATCTCCTGGTTCTGCAGCTGTTGCACAAAAGAAATCAACTTCAATTTTTCCTACTTGACTGACATCCCTGGCAACAGAATACATTGCAGAGCTCAGAAGGTTGGGATAAACACCACCCTACAGTGTGTGAGTGTTTTTACCTTCTTTCCCTCTTTAGCTGTACCTATAAACATTATTCCATGTGTATATATAACTTTCCATTTCAAACTGATAAACAAAAGATGTTTGGATCAGTATATCACCCTCAATGCATAAGTTTTGCAAGGACTGTGACCCCTTTATTCTGCTTGGTTCGACATGAACCAAGAATTAATTACGCCTCCTGAGAATGCCGGACGCTTGACTTCCACTTTCCACGTATCTCATGAGCCTATGCATCTCACTGCCCATGTGTGCCCAGTGGACAATCCCACACATTAATGTCATGGCTGGAATGCACTTGTGTTTTCAGAATGGAGATTTTCCGTCTCTCAAGTAGCAGAGGAAGGACTGTAGCACATGGTGTAATTTGGTACAGGCATACAGCTCATCTGCAATACATAAAACCTCATTTACCCACCAGAAAAAAAAAACCACCTTTATAATACAGTAATTTTCTGAGAACTGCAAGTCACACCTTCCTTCTTGTCTTAGCCTGATGTTAAGTAACTCAAGAATTGTCTTGCTGATAGTAAGCTCACAGAGCAAAATACATGTAAGAAGTCAAACTAGGCTATACTCTACTGTGGGTAGCCCTGGAGCAGCTATGAGCCACATTCACACAAACCAAACCTGTTTGAGTCTGTTACGCAAACCCACAAGATTCAAAGTGATAAGCAGGACTCCACGTAGTCACAGTTTTAAGATATAGGCAACATAAACACAACTCTGTTACCCCAGGAGCCATTGCATACTGTAAGATTTTAACAAACACCTGTGTTAACTGGGGAAAAAATTCCATTTTAAAACTAGCATGTGAACTGTCAGCCATCTTCGAAACATTCAGGCTTAACAGCCAAATCACATTTGACACACAAAATAATTTCATGACCTAATAGGAAGAATCACAAAAATGGGACACCTACATCACAGTACAATGCAGTAAGCCTTCTTTAAAATCTATTTAAGAAAATTCATGACAATCAAAAAAAAGGTGCCTTTGCTGAGACAATTCTTTCCAACCAATATAGGCACGAGAGAAACAAACTCAGTTCCTCACTCATAACTCTTCAGTCCCTGTGCCTGACTCTCTTACTCTCTTCTCCAGCTACACAACTGCGATGAGAGGGAGGGTAACACCTCACTGAAGGAGTGGGTGTGTGGGTGTGGGGGTGTGTGAAATCTGAGCTGTGACAAGCAGGAGGAGTTAGCTCAAAATTCACCAGAAGTGTCAGCAGTTAGTGAAAAGATGAAGCTGAAAAACATTTCAACAGCACAGAAATATATAAATAATATCTGGATTATTTTGAAGATAATATGTATTTTGTATGTGTATTTTCCCCATTATGGGATTGTTTGGATTTGATAAATTCAAATCTCTTTCTGCAAGGCCAGCACAACTATCTGAGATACACACCTCTTTCACTGTGTCATATTTTCAAGTAGGAAAACGTAAATGAATGAATAAATGAGTGAATGAGCATGTAATATTTCAGTCATACAATTTATTCACAGCTCTTTAAAAAGTGGGGAAATTTAACACATGGAAGTGAGTTAGGATCTGTGAAACAACTGATCTGAGGTCAGTGAGAAGGTCAGTAACAGAGTTAGACTTAAGTCTCAGGTGTCCAGAATTTAAGTCCTTGATGTTCCTCAGCTGGTAACAGGGACTTCCACTAATAGCAAAATTGAGTATGTGTGAGTGTGTGAGGTTGTGAAATGGCAGGCACATGTTTTTTCCTATTATGGGAGTATGTAGAGGATCTATATTTATTGAGGTGATGTGTACAGCTAAGGTGTTTGGCACCTCCATTTATGAAGTGCTTGAGCAATACCAGGAAGTTTCTGTCATAAAAGTTCATCTATTTCTGCTAATGAGGATAGGGGATAAAAATATAACACAGCGAGATTTCAAAAAATCTTGTATGTTGTGGACTAGAAAGGCTGGGACATGACTCATCTTGGTATCAAAGAAATGTTTTTGCTATCTCTATGAAAATTCATGCAATAATTGGCTAGTTACGGAAAATCTGAGTTTGTTCATGCTTGGGGAACAGGGACAGAAGATGGGAAGGGAGATGTACACATGGGTTCAGAGAAACAAAAGAAAGAACTGTGAGGGAAGGAATTGTGTCAGTCAGCAGCCAAAGGACAGCATGAGGCAGGGAGAGCTATGGCTGAGAAGGCAGTCTCTGGCCATCACATTTACCTTCGCGTTCTGGAACTGGACTCTTACCTTCTGACAGCAGTATCGGATGTGAGGCTCCCTGGCTAAGTGCACACCCCACTTGCCCCTCTGACCACCTCTGCTAGTTAGTCCACCATCTGAAGCAGAAGATGTTTTATGGACCTGCCATAGTTGTTCTGGTTCCACACAACAGAACCTTTTGTACTATAAGCTTGCTTGAAAACAAGCCAAATAAACAATCTTAGACATTCATACTTGAAGAGTCTTTCTTAAAACAGTACCAAAGTTTTAAAGGCAAACGCCCCAAAGTAAGGAAAAGCAATGCAGGCTTTTCTGTCACCACCAAATGGCAATTTCTTGCTGATTAGAGTTACCCTAACTTGTAACTGCAAGCAGCAACCCAACAGAAATAAATTTAGTGTGCTTTTTTTTTTTTAAATTCTAGCATCCTTTTATACATTCTCTACCCTTGGTTCTCACTTCCAGCCTCACCAATCTCTCCAGATATCTTCCTTGTCCCTCTTCTTCATCTAGTGCTCCAGCCATTATTTGTTACCGCTCTCACAAAAGTACCCCAGCTCTGTCTCTGGCATCTAATACAAGAATAATCTGATAACCAGTTCACTTCAAACCAATTATTATCTGTGAGACAGGTAACTAGAAAACCAAATATTAGTTTATAACCCTGCTTATCACTAAGAGACAAGCATGACCTGTCCAGTGGGAGCCTCCCAGGCCCTTCCAGGGGAGGCTTCTGGGCCACTCACCTCCCCATGAACTACAGTGCACAGCCACAAACAGGAGCTGGCTGCCTGCAGCTCAGGGCCTCTGTAGAGTCTAAGTATCCAGTTCCCGAAGTTTGTTACCATACACTGACTAAAGATAGTGTCTCTATTTCTATAATGCACTCAAAATATATTTGAATTTCTAATTCAAAGTTACACTTGTGAGACTGAGTACTAGTGATGACAGTGTTGTTACTACATTTTCTGTCCTTTCTGCAGCACTCATTTCCCTGCAAACAGTGCACTGAGTGAAGGAAGAGCATGTATGTATACATGTTCCTAATGGGGAACATTAATCATATCTAACTGTGTTCCCTTAAAATGAGTTCAATTAAAGAAAAGAAGGAATAGACAAAAAGAATCCAATGTATATATAAGCTAGTGATATACCATGTACTCTAAGGCTTGGTTCATACCTGCTACTAAGAGTTCTCTGGGAGCACAGAACAACCCCACTAAAGTCATCATGGGCTCAATTCTTATCAGTAACAAATCGATCCAGGACAAAGGCTGGGTTATAGCCTATCTCTGGCATTGAGGAAAACTCCACAGCACCATGAAACTAGTCTGTCTTGAATGTCTCTGAAAATCAGAGCACTTAAAACATGCAAGTGTAGTAGCAAGAAATGTGTACAGGCTCTAGTAACAGCCATGAGGTAAATGTCTGTATGCTAAGAATCTTTGTTCAAAATCCAGCCACAGATTGAGTCTTAACTATTTGGTGGCATCTTATATGTTTATCTGGTGTGTGAATCAATACACCTGGATCCATCGCTGCTGGATATGGTTTAAAAAGAAGATTTTGCCAGCACAATCAAAGGATAAATGAATAAATGGATCTTTTCTATCATGTATTTCTCAGATTCTATTAAGAAAATGGAACTGTATGAACTTACTGTGGTAACATCAATTGAAAATTAAACAACAGACATTATTAAACATAGCCTTATGTCTTGTTCCTGTTTCTTAGTTATCCTGCCAAATTTTGTGCCTGTGCAATTATATTTTTCTTTTTTTTGAAGTGTTTCTTCTAGTCTGTCACTGTATAAAAAATTCACACAAACAGGAACAAACTGACTGCCAGCCCAGGAGAAGCAGTGAAATTGAAAAATAGGAAGCACTGTCAAACATAAAATGAAAACAATCTGGGAAACCAGAAAAATACTTTTTCTCTTTTACTTATAAGTATTTTTGAAAAAACATAGCACAAAATATTTCATTTAAAATGTGATATTGCAACACTCTTCAGTTTAAAACACTGCTTGTTTCACTTGCTGCCCTACAAACCATGAGCTCTTTTTCAAAGTAATTCAGGAATGCCATGACAGAGACTCTCATGAATGGAATTTATGTGTACCATACCAAAGTTTCCCTTGAGCTACAGGTTCTTCCAGCTGACTATCAAAATTTCTCAACTTCCTACTAGCTCAAGGCACCAAAGTTTGCTATAATTTCTGAATTAAGGGAAGCCAGCCAGAGTTAATGAGCACACTGGGGATATGTCATTTTTCCCTCCTCAAGACCTCCGTGGCAGCATTGATTTGCACAGATGGTAGAAATTCCTTCACTCCTTTGTGCCACAATGTTATGTCTCATCAAGAGTAAGGCTTCTGCCCTGGGCAGGGCCGTGGAGACAAAGCTCAGCTGGGAAAATGCCACTTCCTTGGTGGGCAGCCCTGTGAGAAGGATGAACTCCCGGCCTCCAAGCAGCACTGCAGCCTCCAGCCGCTTTCGGTGGTCACATGCTGAGCACAGCTGGGGGCCAGACCAAAGGCATTTGCCAAGAGCTGCATTTGGCGCGTGCTGTGGAAAAGGACAGAGGGGCTGCAGGGGTTTGCAGCACAAATGTGAAGAATATGCACTTATAGGTAATGTGCCAGGGCAGAGATCCCATGCCAGTGTCTGCAAATTAGATGGGGAACACAATGGCTGGCACGTAGGCAGCGCTGCTGAGAACAGCTTTTGAAAGGGACATTTGCTATTGGAGCATACTCATGCTAAACTGAAAATTTAAATACATGGGAGCTGTATCACAGGCAGAAGTCACTTGACTCAATTCTTTGCTCCAAACACCTTCTGCCATCTCTGCATTCCCAGCAAACAGAGCAAAGGACATTGTCACAGGACCTTCAGTTGGACACATTTTCCTATACTGATGTTTACCTCACCCTTCTGCTCCTTTGCTCTATGACTGGTTCATAATTCAATTTCCTTTAGATAAGGAGGTAAAGGTAAAACATGCTCTGAATTCTGATTTGTATTATCATTATTTTGTTTTAAAGTTTATGTGCAAATCAAAAGTGACTGACATAGTACCATCACCCTGCTTATAAAACCAGTAGCTGCAGCTGTATGATAGCTAACATGTGATCTCACTTTCTGGTAACGAGGACTGGCAGAATACTGAAGCTTCCCCCACTGTCCACTTTGTCTTACAAGAAAGTGCCCTGCCTTCTTTTCCATCTTCTGAGACAATACACAGTGCTCTTCAGTTTCCAATTAAATAAAGGGCTGAAGACCTGTACAGCTGCATATGCTTATTTTTACAGTGTCTGAGATGAACAGCATGTATTTGTATTTACAGCATGACTATATGTGCCAACATACTATTGTTGTTAACTCTTCATTGGTTGTATTCTTTCTTGCAGGTTTTGAGGCGTTGGTGTGTATTAGGAAGGTATTGTTAAAACCTGAATGTAAGTAGGGTACAACAATCCTTTGCAGCAACAACTGCAATACCTTTTTTTTTCTTACTTGTTAAGTTGGCTTTTTTTCTGGATTCTGTAAAAACTCTGGCTTAATGCATATCTACTGATCCTCAGCTACATTTGGGTTTCCTGACATCAAAGTTGTTTATTCAGGGACTTAAAATCTGTCTCAACTGTAAACAGGAACATGGCTCTTCTGACATGTTTATACAGCACATAGAATAGCAGGGTCCAAACTGTAATCACAGACTTGATATTACTGTAATATAAATAATGCTTTAATGTACAGAGTCTTCCAACAAAGCTAGAAATTAATTTTTTTTCTCCATATCTGATCAGCAGTAGTTTAACTAAGCTAATTCTCACATCTGCAAGCTTTTGTGTCTTTAGTAGTTGGGTCTGCCCTTCACTAGGACTCTGCTACTGAGACTCACTTGTACAAAAGCTAAAAGAGAGAAAATGACAGAGAGGGAAGGAGGAAAAAAGGCATTTGCTGGTAACCCACCTTTTTTCCCAGCATCATCCAGACAATCATACCTGTAGCTGCTTCATCTGATGCAGCTGCAGCCGCAGATCCGACACGTTGCGTTTCATACCATGTAGGCTGACTTGCATTGCTGGGGCTCCAGCAGGATGATGGATGACAGCTGACTCCACAGTTCCCAGTGCATTCTTCCCCCCAGATATGTTGGCAGCACCTGCAGTAAGCATCAGGACAGGTTGAGCTCACAGCGGAGAAGGTGCAAACATGATCCTTCCTCTGCCCACTGAATCCACACGTATTTCACATAGATGGACGAGAAAAGCAAATGATGGATGCCAACACTCAGTATTAACAGGGCACTGGCACCTCCTTATCCAATATATTTTGAGGGAAGCCTGCACAGTATCAAAGTGCATCTGTGCTGGAACTTGAGTTCTACCAGAGCACTGCATTAGTCCACGATTGCTTTCTACCACATGTAGTGGAGATGGGATAATAAGTTATCAGCAACAAATCAAATTGGTTCTGAAAGTAACTTCAGGACTGTCCTCCCAGGAGATGTCTGAGACCAAGGTGATGCAAATTCATTCACAGGACTCCTGAACTGCATATTTGTTGATTAATCATCACAAGGAAGGTATTCAGTCAACCTGCCAAATATGGGGAAAGGATTCCTACAGAGAATCTTGTTTCACTATTTAAAGGACAATTTCATTATTTCTAGCAGGTATCTCCAGCAGCAACCCTATAAAACCAGAGAAATGAAATGATGGTGTGGCAGAGGCTCTCCAGCCATGTTGCATCCACCCACTCCCTTCTAGTTTGTCAGAAGGGAATACGACATAACACAAGGAAATGAGCTGAGCCACACTTTGAAAATAATGATTGTTGTCCTCACAAAACTTTCTTTGTTAAATAATGCTGTTCCTTTACACAGCAACAATGCCAAGCTTGTTCTTTTCAGTCTCAAGTATCTGGAAAGAAGCTCTATTTAGAGAGAACAAGCAAATTCCAGTTTATCAGCTAATAGAAATGTCAGCTCCTCCTTGCAATTTGCACTTACACACCCATATTCTTCAAATATTTTTTCTATGTGTCCCCCCCACACTTCCCCAGCTGACAAAATGACAGATTGTCAGTAAGACAAACTTAATTTTTTTAAGTCCAGTACTACATAGTCCTGCAAACTCTTCTCATCACACTGCCAAATCCACCCTATTCCTTGATCTCAAATGGCACTGATGGCTCTGAACTATTGAGTTAAAAGCCCCTCACTACCAGAAAGACATTGAGGAGCATGTCCAAAGAAGGGCAACAAAACTGGTGAAGGGTCTGGAACACAAGTCTGATGAGGAACAGCTGAGGGAGCTGGAGGGGTTCAGTCTGGAAAAAAGGAGTCTCAAGGTCCTTATTACTCTCTACAGCTGCCTGAAAGGGTGTTGGAAGGAGGTGGGAGCTGGTCTCTTCTCCCCAGTAACAAACAGTAGGACAAAGATAAATGACCTAAAGTTACACCCAGTGAGATTTAATATTATGAGAAGTTTCTTCACCATAAGGGTCATCAAGCATTGGAAGAGGCTGCCCAGGGAAGTGGTTGAGTCTCCATCCCTGAAGGTATTTATAAGATGTGTAGATGTGGTGCTTAGGGACCTGGCTTGGTGGTGGACTTGGCAGTGTTAAGTTAATGGTTGGACTGGATGATCTGGAAGGTCTTTTCCAATCTAAATAATTCCATGATTCTATTTTATGATTAGGTCATTCCCTACTTCAATTTCTTCCTTCTCTATGATTTAAAAAAAACCCCAAAAAGTGAGAAAATAGAAAGTAGCGCATCAATGGATCTGCACAGGGATTTTGGTCATCATTTGTTCCCACAAGAACATATTCTATCAAGTTTAATGAAATCAAACAAAAACTAGTGTTGTGAGCTTTGCCTGTGGAAGGCAAATTTTCAGTGCACTAAAGTGGAGGACACCTCTTCTCAGAGTGGGATGTTCTCTCCCAATGTTCTTATCCCTCGTAGCCTTTCCAACCATTCCTCTACATGTGCCTGAGTAAGTACAGCTCAGCATAACAACACGCTGTTATTCATTTTCCACCAGGTATGGATACCTCAAATACAGCCTTTGCTTAATTCCTCCAGGGGAAGCATTCTTAAAGGATGGAAATTACACCAGCCAATTTTTATTTAAAAAAAAAAAAAAAGGTTTTTAAGAGTCATATTTGTTACTTTACCTTCATTTGCAATTCTGCTCAGTAAAAGCACAGGCCCCTCTGGCAGGATCCATGCTACATACAGTGTGCCATGCCACGGGCTTCTGGAGACATGCTCAGACAAAAAGCTGTTCTAGCTTGGTGCGGGCTGTTGTAATGCTATACATCCCCTGAACGTGCTCCAGCTAGATCTGCTTAGTGCTTCAACAACAGCACTCGTCATTACATTGCTGAGCAAGCTGCTGCACATTTTTGCTATACTCCAGTATGATTCAATGCTCTCTTGACTTTCAAAGAGCTGCTTAACAGAAAGCAACACTCAAGAAATAAACAGTCCTTGTTCACTGCCATTATGTACCCACTCTATACTTCAGTCTAATGTATGCTAATATTTATCTGTCTGCATGTACACTGCAGTTTCTCCTACAGTCAAGCATCTATTTCCCTCCCACATGCACTGTTTTCTGCCTTTTTTTAAGAGAATGGTATTTAGTTAATAAACCTTACAGACAGAAACCACCAGAGAGTTTGAAAAATGTGGTTAAGCCTCCAAGAGTTCTGATCCCTAGCCACAAATCTGGACTATTTTTGAAAGCACACCTACCTTTCTGCTGTTCTTTGCCTCAAGCAAAAGCTCCAAAACCTCAGCCCCTGACCCTGTGATGAGGCAGCCAAGGCATGAATCAGACCCCACCACTCCCTCCCCCCATGCTGGACCCCAGTCAATTCACATAGTTTCTCAGGAAGGGGTGCCTGCTTTCCTTTCAGTGTAGATGGACTGTGATCTGCTTCTGTAAGCAATAAATGTCTCCAACTCCCCTACAAAGCAGCTCTCCTCCTCCGCTGTTGCCTCAGCCACCTCTTTTCGCCATTAGGTGCTCCTGGCTGCCACAGTGTCCCTGCTGCAGTGTGCTCAGGGCCTGGGAAACATACAGTGGGACTGCTGATTCCAGGGGGTGTGAAACACAAGACACCGAGTGAGCAGCAACCATCAGCAGCTGATTTCTCAGCTATTCATATTTGCATCAAGATAGAATAAAAACGGCAGCTGAATGAGGGGCTGCTTCATCCAGGGAGTGTAGCTCACTTCTGGAAATAGTCCCAGGCTGTAGCTTTGCGATTAGATGTGAGGCCAGATGGACTGAAGGGAAAGAAACAGCATTGGCTGTTGGGTTTTTAAATAAACCCCTTCTTGAGCTAGGTAAGGGAAATTCAACCTCCCACCATAACTTCCTAATACTTTGGACAAACAAAAAAAAGCTAACTTTTTATGAAGGCTAATGAGCTAAGCTGCCATTTAAAAGTACAAAGAGAACTGAAATGCAGAAAGAAGTAAGGTTTGCTATGTGCTCAGGGAATAAGGAACATGACTTCTACTCCCTGACACTTGACCTTTGCTATGGTTGCAAAAACACTGCTCTCCTTCCATTTTCCAGATTTTTTTTTTTTTCTAATACGCTAAAATTTGATTTTGAAACAGGTTGGGACAAAAGGCCATCAGAAGACACCCAGCAATGGTTTATCACAAATTACTAATCTTATTAAAGAGACACAATATTTTCAAGCATTATTTGGGGACATGTGACAGTTATTAGTTGGCACTAAATCACCCTCAATATAGTAAAATATTATATACATACATTAGTGTGCAACTTCATCTCATTGATCCAAAATGAATTCAGGATCATATTTTATCTGCAAATGCTGACAGAGTTCTAAGATTACCATGATCTGTTTTTGAATCTGAGATAAGCAAGCAGATATGGACAATGATTTAATTCACAGGTCATCACAGCAAGAGTCATGCATGTGAGAGGGGCACAGTGATATGCACAGATGACAAGAGAGTTCAAAAAGAATAAGGAATCAAATCTGAGATTGTAATACTACGTTTGTAATACTTCTCCCTGCTGTCATCTTCCTCTTGTTTTGTATTGGTGGTGTTAGTGCAGAAAACTGTACTCTATGATCCCCTTCTCATGGAATACTGAAATATTCCTTCTACTTCTAACAAGGTAGCAACTAGCAAAAAGCTATTGTTTTGTTTGTAATCTACGAAACAACAGATCCCAATTTAATAAATGAATCCAGGATTTAGTGTATCAATCAATCTCCAGTTGAACAAAAATATGACAGAAAAGAGAGTATGTAAGTATTTCTCAGGGTATTTGTTAGTAATCTCATGGTGACTCTTACTAGTATGGTTTAGAATCATATGTTGTTTCTAAGTGAAGAGCTCCTTGATCGTGCGTCAGGAACTGAAGATCTTTATATGGATTCAGTAATGGGATTTCTCCTAACATTAGCAGAAGAGACATAGTCTATGGAGGTTACTGCTCTTTGAACCCACTCCCCATGAAAGAACTGAGCCTAAAGCAATCAAAGGTAAGAAAGGCAGACAACCATTGTCATTACAGACTCATGTTCCTCTGGGTTTCTTCAGAATACTTAATATTTGGGGATAAAGAAGCCAATGGCTTCTACAGACTGGCAAAGCAAATGCAAGTTAAATATCACAATTTGGTTCATATGACATAGTAAAGAGAGTATTCACAATCTAGCTCTATACAGTTATCTAGGGTTTAGAAATGTTGGTTTCTTTCCCATCCCAAGAGATGTAGTTCTCTATTTTTTGCACAAGTCTCATATCATTGGAACACATACTATAAAATACAATGTTGGTTCAACATTGATGAGGCAATATTATCTTGCACAGATGTTTTCTTTTTTAGAATGGGAAGCAATTCACATTTTTGTTTATCAGAGCTCTAGAAAGGACTGTTCAATCAACATTTTATACCACTTTGTCTTTCAAATAGTCTTTGAAATTGCTAAAACTGGTATCTCAGTGTACAGTTATCAAGTGGAATTGTAAAGTGAGAGAGCCACTGCCTAAATGGCTATACTTAATAAAGATTGGGGTGAACTGAAGAACAAAACAGTGGTCAGCACAAGTGTGTCTGGCTCCTGCTGGCACACTTGAATCGAAGCATATTTACAAAAAGGAGAAAGATTCTGTAGTATATTCTGGCAGATTGCCTAATTTTCAAGTAAGCTGAACTGCATTGACTTACTGGACCATGTCCTGAGCAATTCCAGGCACAAAAGCAGGAAAATATTCCATTATACAAGACTATTCTTTTATACAGCAGTCTTCAGTAGTAGCTGTTGTGGGTTACAATACTATAGTATACTGGGGTCATCACACCTTGTTTTCCTTACCTGCTACAATTTAATTCTGTGTCTGAGTCATGTTGGAAGGACAGGATATAGAGATGCAGGCACTGGAGTTACAACTATACAGCACTGATAGGGATCCTCGCAGACTGCTGGCTGCATGGCTGTTCCCACTGTCCTATCCCTTTCTCCCAAGTGATGAGAAAAGCACCTATAGCCCAAGCTGAAGGCTGGAATCCTTACTCATATGCTGGATAGGTGCATGGCCACATGACAAAGCCCATGTCTCTGTCAGTGACAGATGATGATCTGGCCTTTCACAGTAAATTAAGTCCCCAGCCTCCATCTTCCCCACCTTGCTTGCACATGCAGCTGTTAGGTGTAATGCTGTCATTTCAGGGACATGTCAGTCATACGATAAGGTAGTGAGTGAGGAGTATTTGGGAACAATGGTGCCAGGAAATGGCTGCTGGTCAGATAAAGCACGCTATTCTGGTGGGCTGGGCATGACTTCCCAGCGAATCCCCGTTTTTGCTTTATGTAAGGTTGTTTTTCCAATTAATATTATTCCATTTCTCATTTAAGTGAGCGCACATTTACACATGCACACAAACATCACTAAATAATTCAGGTTTAAAGGGACCTCTGGAGGTCCAAACTCCCACTCAAAGCAGGGCCCACTTAGATCAGGTCCTCCAACTCAGTGGCCCCCACCAAGTGCTTGTCTGAACTGGTACCATCACAGGGAAAGCAAAGAGCTTTTGCAATGCACTACAAAGAGGAACCCAAGGCACTGTATGTGCTGGTTGTGGGGGTTTTATAAGTGCTTTATATGAGACGAGGCCTGTGCAAGTGGGACATGCCGTAAATTCTCAGTCTATAATGACACTGCAACAGGGAAAAATCTTAAGACCATTTTGTGGCTGTTCTGAATAATGACAGACTTCTCATCATGTTGTCTGAACCTGAAAAATTGTAACTTATTTCTCAAGGCTTTAAATATTCCTCTCCCCATCCAGAGGCCAGCAGGAAGGGAAGAGTTGGAACAGCACCAGAGAATGGCTTAGGAGCAAAGCTTCAGTACCAGGACTTCAGCTTTTTCTCTCTTCCACGTGGTTGATAGTTTCCAGGTCCAGTTTGGTTTCTGTCGATTAGGAGGACATAGTGCAATTCCAGACAAACAGGAATCCTGAATGTGAGCTAACAGCTCCAACAGAAAGGTTAGTTAGGAGCATAATAGGTTTGCTAATAAATGTGTGTGGTTTACTACCTGCCGGAGCAGGGACCTCCGTGTGGGAACAGCACTACCAGGAAGTGGGGAACTGCCTGTATTTGCATTCAGTGCATGACAAAGGTGAAGAGGAGGCATATAAGCACATGAATACCCTGCAGACTCCTCCGGCAGCAGCCCGCAGCAGCCCATACACAAAGAGCCTCAACCACACGGAGATCTTCTTTCACAACACTCTTAACTCAATCTTTTACACACTTAACAGCTCTGCAGGTGGGATGCTAAAACAAGACCGGCTCTTACTGGCTTAATAATTGGTGCTTGCTCAGAAGAGTTTAGGTGCACGCTAATAATTAGTAACAGATCAATGTGGCTTAATTAGGGAAAGTGCTGTTCTGCTGACTGATAAATTTCATGGTGTCATTACATCCATAGTATCCTAGTGACAGATGGACCTTAGAAAAAGTTCAGGTGACAAGAAAAGGAATTAAACATTTAGTCTTCTGTAGCAATCTCGACACATCTAGGGTTAATGGTAGTTATAGATATACACTCTATAGACAGGACGAGTCACTGGAAAACTCACCAGATGCAGAGGCTCTGCATCTCATTTAAACCATTCAGCACAGGTGGGAAATTCATTCCAAATACCATCTCAACCTGTCAGAAATTCCTCTCTTAAAGATGTGATCGGCTCCCATATCCTGCACTTGAACTTCAGTCCTGACAGTACAGCATGGAAACTGAAGTAAATTTGACATTTCCATAAGCTGGGATGTTTGTAATGTTAGAGCTATTCATATATCTGAATAAGTTGTAAATTAAAAGTGAATTATCTTACCTGCAGTGTCAGCGCTGCTCTTGCTGGTCACAGTTTTCATCATCTTCTCACTAAGTAATAATGAGAAAAATTGTAATTTTAGTTTACTAACTATTAAAACTGTAGTGAAGTTTATATTCAACAAATTAAATGGCCTTGTCTAACATATTCTTTTAATTTAAATCACCAGTAATTTGTCAGTCATCAGTAATTTTTTTAAAATCACCTTTTAGTACAAGTTAAGCAAGGAATGGAGTATAAGCAGTAGAAAGCACAGAGATGTAGCTACATTAATTCTTTTTATCACAAAGAAGAGTAATGCAGTTAATATCCATCTATCATTTGGCATATTCTTCCTCTCTGCCTAGCATTCTCATGGAGATGATAAAGAAACTTAAAAATGATCGAGCATTCAGGATTTTTTTACTGTTACATTCAAATATATTTTTGTTGATTGATTACTAAAATCATTACAGATGAATTCTGTTTTTACCTAGAAGAATCTTTGCTATTACTTGTATTTGGCCCTTTAAAAAGCGCAGACTGAACAAGACCAGTTAAACTGGCAATCTGTTTCTCCATGGCTTGTATCCTCTCTCTGTAAGACAAGAGAACCGTTTGTTAAAGCCAGATATATTTGCTTTCAGACTTGTTTTTCTAGGTGAACGATTACCACAGGATTGGAAAGACACTACAGAATTTGTGCAAAGGCCCTTGGGTACCAGTTTGCATATACCTTATTGCAGCAGCTTACCACATCTCGGTTTGGACAGCTTTTGAATCGTAACAGACAATTTAAAAAAAATTTGCTTAGTTAAGAAGAACAAAACAAACAACCAAATAATAAACTTCTAATGATCTCACAAGACAGGCACCTAAAACAATTTGTTAATGCCTCTTGGAAGTAGTGAAAAAATCTTTTTCAGCATTACATTTTCTCTTTTACCTGTACTGGGTCAATCGTTTCGTCTGTACTTAAGGTTTCAGGATTAAAGACTTTACACTTCTTGTTACTATTTTTACTTTCCCCAGACCCAGGATTTTTGTCTGGGAAGCATTTAATCTGCCCAAGATGACTACTTTCCAGTCCAAATCCGTTGCACCTGACATCACAACTGTCTGCTTTGAAGAGGACAGAAATGTGACAGAGAGGCACAGGACACTAAATGCAGACTGAATGGCAACATTATAATAAAAGAGATTTTCTTTCATGCACATATCCCAAGAAATTCCCAAAAAGCAGAAGAAAAGAGATGTAGAACTACAATAAGTATAATCAGTGTTTTCCACAGGAACCAAAGGTCACTAAAAAATGGTAACTTTTTTTTTTTTTAATGAGAAGGTTAACATTTGTGTGTTTATCTGTTTGCATAAATGCATGTATTAGTCAGGTACCAGAGAACTTCCCCAGTTGGCTCCAAACTAGCCTTTTGCTCACCCAGGTGCCTACTTACATGTGCCAGTATGTCAATGACACACCCCAACACAGACACTTGTCAGCATGGGATCTTCTGAAAAGGCATCCCTCCATTACAGCAGTTAAGTATGTGCGGAGACATGCAGAAGGAAATTCTAACAGCAGGCTGTGGTTTTGGAAGATGACTGGGAAGAAAACTCGTCAAAAAGCGAGTGGTTAAGACCAGCAGCAGCTACTGATGAGAGAAGATGGGACACACAAACTCAGACACAGACTCAGAGTGCTGCATGGCCCATCCATCACTACTGCAGCATTCTGTGCACATGGGAGCAGCCAAACTCTGCCCACCCCAGCTCCAGATGCTGTTTGGTGGCCAAAGCAATAGCATCGATCAATCAGAGTCGTACAAACTCAAATGTAGGTACCAATAACAGCCAAAAGCAAGCTGACATGATAAAAGCCAAGTAAACAGCCCTGCTTGCAGGATGGATTACCCAAACTAATTATTTCATTCACATTCAGGGAATGAATGAGATTTCCTGGGATAGCACACAGATACCACAGCCAGGAGAGACTCAGAGACACCCAGAGGTTGAGAAAGCAGGGCAGCAAATGAGATGCTAACAGACACAAGCAGGGAAGAAGAGAGTTCTTGCTCAGTCCCCAGCCAGCGGATGTGTTCTTACTGTGATTTAGTGCAGTGCACGCATCTTACTTTTCTGTCTTCACATTGAAAGGTATTTTGAAGGGTGATGAGAAGACTAGTGAATCAGACTTAATTCATTTCAAACCAAGAAATACATTACGGAATTTCCACTATTACAAGTTTTAAAATAAGAAACTGGTGCAAGCTACAGTAACCTCTGGAACAAAAACAAGTACTAAAACCCAGGGATAAATATACTCTAACAAACTTTAATGCAGCAGTTTTGACACTTAATAATGAAAACATTTTTTTTTCCCCAGATAATCATCACAAAACCTTCCTGGAACTAAACTCAACTGGAAGTCTATCTGTTTTACCAATACATAAATATCATCTTTTTTCATCCCACATTAGATAATCTGGAAACAATTTTCTGCTTCAAAAGATATTATGGCAACACAGAGTTGATCTTGTCCTTTGCCATGAAATCTAGGAAAGTATGTTGTTAAGAGGGAGAGGGATTTTCCAAGATAGGAGATGATGAAAAACTAATGAAATACTGGAATCAATTGTACAGAACACATTATTTTTCATGGTAAAAGCATTAAGAATGTGAAGAATCTACATGTGCTCTGGAGTTACTCTGTTAGAAACCAGGCAGATTTTTCCTGTAATCATTTCACTGTAATAACCAGACTTGCTATGGCCATTTAGCACCAAACATTTCAAAAACAGGTGTCCAAAAGGAGGAGCCTTTTAGGCATTAAATAAAACAATCTGATTTTCAAAGGTGGTCAGAGTGAAGGTGGTGGGAGGCAGCACGTTCCAGCACAGGCAGGGAAGGATGTGGATGGCCTGGTGGTGGGCTGTAACCTGGGATGAAATGGCTGCAGGGCTGCTGGCCCAGTTCTGTCACCACAAGGCCCCAGAGGAGCACAGCCAGGATCTGCAGTGGACCCCTTGCCCTCCAACTTCCTTTGCGAAGGGCTACAGCAGCCTCTGCTCCAGGAGGGAGAAAAAAATGCTTTCCTCAGGCTGTGCCTGGCCAGGGTCTGCCTGGGGTGCCAGCATCGCCATGACAAAAATTGCGCTTTTTTGGTTTTCGGCATTGTGTTTTCTACCCCTCGCTGTGCTCACTGCTGTGGAGAGGGGAGGGGGAGCAGCAGCTCTGCCGGCACAGGGAAGGCCAGAGGCCCATGGATGGGGCAGGCCAGGGCTCCCAGGGAACAGGACAGGCTGCCACTCCAGTGTCACTCCAGGCTGGAATGTGGAGCACTAGGACAGAGGGTCAGGCACAACAGAACAAAGTGGTGCCTCTGCTTGCTGCCACCAGAAGGGTGGTAGCCCAAGAAGAGCCAACCCGTCTCTGCTCCCAGATTAATTTCCCAGATAAAGCTGCATCTCTCCACCACCCAGGAAGAGCAGGGAGGGTCCCTTTTACAGCCGTTGGGAAAGAAATGGCTATTTTATCAGCCCGAGCACAGAAAGGCATTGTTTCACATTGTTTTCCTGTGAATGCTGGGAGAGTCAGAGGTGGCAGCATGGTGGGGGAGGAAAGGAGGGGACAAGGTCAGAAGTGACGCCCAGAAGAACTCTGTCAGACTTGGCTTTGGCTTCTCACAGACGTTTTCCAGGAAGGCAGGGACAGGCCACTTACCAGCCCTCTTCTCCCCAGCAGCCTGACCCACAGCTCTGGCTCCAAGTACGTCCAAGAACTGGGGCCCTGCCTTAGCATCTTGCTCCCCAAATTCAGCAGAACCAAAGCAAGTCCTTGCTTCTCTGGGGACCATGCACTGATACATCAGATTTCATCACCAGATTTCTTCCTTACAGCTTCACTGATCTTTCATGTTACTCCTTCTGCTGCAGTTAACTGGAAGTAATTCCAAGAATGGGTACGGCATATTGCTGAATTGGTATCCAGTTGTCACAGCAATGCTGTTTAAGCGTGACATGTTACTTGCATGGTACTTCCATTTCCTGGGGACATCTTTAATAATCACATCACTGAGAAGATACTTTGTACACATGCAGAATAAAACTGGTCTGTGTAACTGCTCATTCACATTCCTATCCAACCCCAGGCTGAGGAGCGCTTCATCCACAACAGATGTACTCAGACACCAAATCTGCACCATGAACTAACTGGCATACCTTCCTGGAGAAAAATTTCCATTGACTTCCTAATTTATAGTTAAGCTCTAAATGAAGCAAGGGGGTCAGAGACAGAGAAATATACATTTCTTTCTATATTACCCCATGATAAAAACATTCCATTACAATTTTTTTTATCTCACTGGGAAAAGAAAGGAAACAGGAGTAGGCTGTCTTTCACAATGGCTTTCCTAGAATCAGTTGAAGGTGTCTTAGACTTTTTTGCAAATTTCCCCAAAACAGATGAGTAGGTGTCCTGGAAGGGTGGGAACCAAAGACCAGCAGAATTCTTCTGTACTGATTTCCTCCCCACAGAAAAGATTCACACAGGTGAATATTTCAGTCCTCTAAGGAGAAGATTAAACTCAATTGTTCTACGTCTTGAAGCTAAAGGGGAAAAGGAAGCTCTGAAGTAAACCAGCTGTTACACTATTTGACAACTGTTATCCCAGAGCCTGCATCTCCCTACAAACAGCTCCTCTAACAGAAGGAAGACAAAACACAGTTTACCTCTCCTCCATCCTGTATTGGTCATTTGACTTCATTTTTTCTGCCTGGTTATTCAACACCTTTCACAGAGGAATAGGCAGTTTCGGCCCTGTGAAAGTGTCTGAGAGAGTGTATTTGTAAATCCCTCCTTATAAAATGCTCAGTGCATTGCTGATGGGGTCTCTCACTGTTCATGACTTTACAAAGAAAGTAAGGTCATTTTTCCTAATGCATAGAGAGTCCATCCGTACTTCAGCATACCAAACAAAAAACCAATATCTAACAATCTACACATGGCCATTACACTTCAGTCTTGAACTGCAAGCCATGAGCCAATGATGTGATCACATTTTTTGCTCAATCCAACTATCATCTTCTCAAAGAAGAAGACAAAAGTTGTGTTCTGGCAGAAGAGAACTATAGTACATCCTGAAAATGCTTTTGGAGGAAAAGTATTCTATAGAGTTACCTTGCTGTTTTAGAGTAGGAGCATTTATTATATACATACTTAGCACTATCAAATAATCTAGAATTTTGCAACATGTGTTATAAATGCAAAGATTTTAAAGTTAAACAGCATTTAATTTAATGCACTTTTGGATAAACAGCTTCTATCAACATTTAAACATTTGCTTTGCCTGTAGTAACTTCCAGAAATGTCCCACAAGTTACATAAATGAGCCATCAAAAATATGACAGCAAATCACTGTTTAAACAACTCATGCTCACACAGAAAAATTTACTCATTTTTCCAGCAGACCTCAGATTTAAGAGATGATGACCCTTTGAAGGTGAACTGCTATAACCTGTTATAACTTGTAATATTTTTCTGTGCATGAATATTAACATCTTTTATTTCTTTAAATCTCCATGAATTTGTTTCTTCTCACAGTTGTAAAAGAGCTTTATGTGAGACTCTTCCAGTAAATAAATTAACTGTGAGGATTTAGTCAATGCTTTACACCACAGAAGTAGTTATCTCGGAAATAGCCAAGGTAAAATAGTTACAAGAAAGCATTACATGAAACAATTAATCCCCCTCAACTCTGCCTTAAATAACAGGCTTGATGAAACTGGCTTCCGCAGTGTCAAATTAAAATGGGAAAATCCAGTAGAAGAGCTCAGAAATACCAGTTTTCATCTCTTGTAGATCCAAATCTGCTGCAGTTAATGTTCCAAAGGTAATGGAGCCATTTTCTTCAACAAAACCAGGATACAGTCAATGAGAGGTCTTATCTGTTTTAAGTACCCAACATACTCTGATAAAGTACAGAGATATCCCAGTTCAGCCTTGGACTGCAAAACTGAAGGAGAATTGAGATGGGAAAAGATATTCACTTTTACTTCTGACATTGTCACTATCCCTTTCAGTCTTTCCCCTGATTTATACTTAAACTTGCATTGTCCTGAGGTTGTGACAGTGCTACTTGGAGGAAACTTCCATACAGTCATGAGATGGTTTCTTTGCTCTCTTTGTTTCTTCACAAGAAATGGCTTCTTTGCCCTCAGCAAACTCCACTAGGGATTAAAGCAACAGCAGTGCTGAGATGATGGGTTTGGTGCCTGCAGGGTCCGAAAAAGACCTCTCTCCTCAAATAGCTCCAAGGCTAAGAGCTCCTCTGTCTGCCCAGAGCTGACATCTCTGCACACAGGCTGACAGAACAACTCTCATGCGCTTTCTGTGGCCTGGCTTTCAGGCTCTTGGCATCAGCAAGTGATCAGCACACACAACAGAGCAGCTACACCTCATTTTACTATGCCTGGAAGAGAATGAATTCAGCTCTATCTCTATAATCCCAAAAATATTCTTTCTCACACAAGCAAGCCCATACTGTTTATGGTTGTAAACTCTAAAGTCCTACACAACAAGGCAGGGGTTACCATTCTGCCATTATGTACAGCACCCCCAGGTATCCATAACAACCTTGTAACAATTCAGTCCCTACTGAAGCAGGAAAAAAAACACCTCAACATGGATAACCCTTTGTTTAGTTTACTATGGTTTAAACACTGTTTGCTTTCAAAGTTTATGAAATTATTATAAAGCTAAATTAAGGCTTAGAGCATTTTGTGTTTGTAGAACTCAAACTCAATTCTTAACATTGCAGTGGTTAGAAAACACACCAATTTGCATGAATTGCTTTTGATATTTACAATTATTTTTAGAAAGTCACACTTCCTCAAGGTAAAAGAACTCCGCAACCCATAAAGACAGCTTTCAAAATTATTCTTTCAGTGCCATGTGACTAATGCACACCATGCCAAATTTTAAGGCCATGTATTTATTTGGAAGTGCAATTATGCAAATGCTGTTTTCTTCATTGTTAATATATTCTGAGACCAGGATTAAAACTCCTGGTGCAAAACTCCCTTTTAAGGAGCTGCAGAACTATCTGTGTAGTTTCTCTTTATCCATTCACAAACACCCTTATGCATATATGTGTTGCTGAGTGAACAGCTGAGATGCCCAGAGAGAAGACAGAAAATTGTACAAACTAAAAAGCTTTTGGTGTCCTTCCTTGTTTTCAATTCCTATTACAAACTCTGTAAAATTTTCAGTCTATAAATGGATTAAAATTGGCAGATTTTCTTCAAATAATTTCCTAGATTAATAGTGGCTTGAAATGAAAGAGTAGTAATAGTGGCTTGAAATGAAATTTCAGATACCTGCAACTTTCTCTTGGAAACAGATACATAAAAATCCGATTTCACTGACCTTACATTGTAAATGCCCTAGCTTGTACTCTTATGTCATAACTACCAAGCCATAAGCTTGTAATTTTTGTGGGTGGCTGTTTTTCTTTATTTTCTTCCATTTTTCCCTACCAGTGGACCTCATGACCCATAAGTTTTCTTCTGGCCAAGCATGGTAAGTGGCAACTGATTATTGCGCAAGTTGCTATGACAGAGGGGAAACCTAGGGTCTGTGTGAAGATCCATATCTTCCCAGTGGTTAAGGCAATCAGCAGTTACCTTTGGCCTCTGTGAGCTCAGCATTTTCCAGCTATTCATCTTCACTTCCCTAAAGAGCTCTATAAAAGTTAACAGCACAAACAATATGCTAGAGATTAACGCAGCTCATACAAAATACACAGCAACCGCCTGGCAGTGTAATGATTTTTCTCTCCCAGGGCAGGGTCTAAGGCAGGAGAAGCCTTCACGGACCTTTGTGCAAAACTGGTCCTTAAAAGGACAGGAGAGATCACTGTCATCATTGCCACCACACAAAAGTTAACAACAGTCAGGTCACCAACTACTTGTGATGCTGGAAAAATCATTGGGAACAGTATTAGTGTTTCGATTTCTTCCCTGGGACAGACTTGCTTTTCTCAGCAGTTTCCCCTCAAGGAAGATTATTGTAAACAACTGTCCTATTTTTATGCAAATTCATGTTTTACAGGAGATAAGACAGTAATGATAAATTCTTCCCATTTCCTAGCACTAGATGAGAAAAACTTCCCTCCATAAAGAACCAAAATTGTAATATCAGAGTGTCATTCTTAACTGGGGTGAAATATATCCCCTTATTAGCAGGAACAGAACATCATTTGTTCTTGCAACATGATCTGGTTGTCTGCAAAGAAAAATCCCAGTTAATCATTTTATTTTATTATATTTTTTCCAATGACTGAAATTTACACAAATGAAAATAACTAGGGATTCATCATGGGTTGACAATACTTTCAAATTAATAATGGATGGTGTCACATCTCCTCTAAATTACTAACTACCTTGACAGACAGCTAATAAACACTGCAGCCTAGCGCAGCAGCCTCCTACACATTACATCGTCCCCTGAGTCTTAAACGATGAAGGATGTGCAGATTAGGAATGCTTCTCATTTGCATAAATTAAGCCCCAGCTCTGCCTTACCTTGTCTCCTTGTCCTTGGGCATGGTGGGTGACCCATAGCCAAAAGGCTGCTTGTCCACAGGAGAGGGCATTGCCTCGGCCATGCCCGGGAGGCCGACGGCACTCCGTGCTTTCGCATCCACGAACACGGGCGGTCCTGGCTCCTTTTTGAAGGACTGGCGGCTGGGGGAAGACCTGTCAGGCTGGATGGTGTGGGCGGGAATGTGAGGGCCATGGTGAGGATGAATATCGATCATTCTCATGTCGCCCACCCTGTGGGGTGAGGCCGGAGGTGTTTTAGAACCAAGAGTGGGCAAATGGCTCTCTGGGTACTTTCGTGACTTTTGTCTATACAAGGACTGCTCCAACATTTCAGGCTGCATAGAGGGGCTGCAGTAAGTGCTCGATGACCTCATGGCACTGCGATGGTAGGCTACAATGTGATCGGGGACATCCAGGGCGTGTCCGGAGTGTGGTGCAGCCACGCTCATCCTCCCCTCGTGAAACAAGTAGGGGTCAGCGTAGAGACTTTCATTTCGCATCAGCGTAAGGTTTTTGTTACTCATGTCCTCGTCTGGCTTCACGTCCCGTCTCTCCAAAATGGCGCTTGGGCTGGGCGATATGGAGCGCGAGGCTGGCACGCTGGACAGCCGGTCCCTGGGGATGGTGGCATTGCCGGGTACACCCATGGGCCGGCCCCCACCATAGGGAATCCTGGACGGAGAGGGAGGCATGGAGTGGGGCACCGGGGTGGAGGGTGGAGAGCTGGGCATCGCATGCAGAGGGTGTGTGGCAGATCCAGGGCGGGAACCGCTCGGCCCATCTCGTCCCGTATAAGCAATTTCCCTCTGCATCTGGGAAGAGAAGGAAAAACGCCTCAGATAAAAAATTATAGAATGAGCAAAACATGATGCGGGTTGCCTACAGAAAATTAGGAAATAAAAATAAACCATTGAGACAAAATAATTTTACATCAGCGTAAATAAAACACTTCGGGACCAGTGCCCAAAGAAAATAACAACTATGAACAGCAATAAAATGGGCTGTATGTTAAAGGAATATGAGAGGTTTAAAAATACTTTTAGTTTTGCAAATACCATCTATGCCTTATCTGATATTCACAGCTACTGAAGCTGAAATCAGGGGTTGTGGTGCCAGGTGTTCCACATACATGTAGCCAGTGACAGACTTAAACAGTTTATTGATCAGACACACAGACTAGAGTTCACTGATCCTAAAGCAGGATGAAAATGCTGATGTTCTGACATCACAAACATAGCTGAAGTCCTTAGACAAGAAACATAAATATCACAACTAACTGGCCATCTTCTTCAGTTCAGGATTTAAGTTTTTGCTAATCACTTGATGTGGTCTTTATTACAAAAAGGATACACAAAGCTTAGGAGAAAAACACACACGTTTATTGCCTATAACACAGTCAACTTATATGAAAACAGTCTGACCCTATATAATATGTGCCATTGCAAAGATAAGAGTGATTTAGAGGGTTTGTGGGGCACACATTCAGAAAGTCATGGATCATTTTATCATAGTTTTGTAAACAGCAGCAGCAAGGAATGAGCAAGCAAGGAAAAGAAAGGGGAAACCTCCACACCAAATATATTCATGTTTTGTTAAGAGAGGCCTTGGCAAAAAATCTGCAATGGATACGTATGCTTTTGAGAGTGTAGAATCTCACTGTGCCCAACCATGACCTCCCTAGATGGCTGAACCCTGTCAATGACAAGCAGGAGAAATTCTCCCTCTAGAAAGCATTGTGTGCCTGCTCTGGCGCCCTTGGGGTAAGGTGGATGAACAGGCAGATGAAAAAGTCAGCTGAGGACTAATTACATATGAAAAGAAACTATAGTTTCTAAAATTCATGCTAACAATTTCATCTTGCCTCTCCATCACTTCCAAGGGATTGTAGAAAACTGTATCACCAAGCCTGACTCCACATTCCTAAAGTTACAGAGCATGAAATAATGTACAGTGAATGTTGCTGATCTGAAATCTACACCGTCTTTCTCCCCTCTCACTCCTTGCTTTGATAATGTGACTGGATTCATTGTAGTTACAGTGATCCATGGCAGATGAAGCAAGAGATTATTCCTGCCCCGGCACAGGTTTTTCCACTGGTAAGGGAATTGCAGTGTTGGTATATAAACAGTAGCTGTTCTTATCACAGTAGGTTCTGCACTCAGGAATTAGAAATGACATTCCCCAGGGCCAGAGATCAACAGTCTGAAGTTTCAGGTATTAGAAAGAAGAAAGGAGATAACCTGATTGTGGCCGCAGCAATAATAAGTAAGTGTAACAGAACAAAGGTGTGTACTAGGATGGGTCATAAATGAGCCAGACAAAAATTATGAAGCCAAACAGGAACATGGAATAATTTTTTCATTTGCACAAAGAATTAGTCTAGTCTGGAATTTTAAATAAGATATAAAAAACT
Source organism: Bombycilla garrulus (assembly GCA_013400315.1). Taxonomy (NCBI): domain Eukaryota; kingdom Metazoa; phylum Chordata; class Aves; order Passeriformes; family Bombycillidae; genus Bombycilla; species Bombycilla garrulus. Next base: position 907,354 of record VXBU01003983.1, read on the forward strand.
AAACAGTATTATGATTAACCTAACAGTATTATAGCTAAACATTATAAAGTATTATTCCCTTTATAAGAGGGAATTAAACATAGTTTTCCATTGGCTTCAAGAAACACTGCAACATACTAGGCTACACTGACTCTGGTCCTGGACCAGCACAACAAAACAGCTCCTACTGACTTGAGCAGCTTTGGGATCGTGTCTTCAGGGACAGGCAGATACAGATGTTTTATCAAGAGAAGAATCCAGAGAAAGAAAATCCTCCTAGATTTCTACTGTGCAAGCTACACAATGCCCTGTTCAGTTGCTTCAGCTAAAGCTACAACAGATGGAATAGTATCTGTCAAAGAAACCATAGGCATTAGGATATGCTGGGTTGCAGTGAGAAGAAAATTCCAATGTTATGTTGCATAGAGCAGAGAATTTCCATGGGAAGATTTGAAAGCAACAGGTTTAATACTTCCGGACTTCATATTCCTGTATATGCTCATTCATTTTTCATAAGTCAAAGCAATTTGTTAAAGAAAAATTTCTATTTTCCACCATAACATCATTTAGATGGAATACTTTAAGACGGAAAATAATTTGAATATGGGACTGAGCTATTGCTCAAAATCTTGTGCCTGAGTACTGTTGTATGTAACATTACTTACTTTTGCTTAAAAATAGCACTTGGAGTACAGACCCTCAATCAAGGCTCCTTCAGGCTGGGCAGGGCATGAACCCCTGGGCACTCAACCCCTTTCTGAAAAGTTCACCTGCTATTTTAAGCCAGGACTCAGACCCTGGGTAGAGCATACCAAAGAGGAGACTGTTGGAGCCAGAGAGCCCAGGAAAGATTCACTGGAGCATGTGGGCTGGGCAGGGACCTGAGCTGGTCACCGGGAGCCAGGCAGCTTTACCCAGTGGTAAAGGGTCTTCTTCACAGTGTCTTCTGCCACATGGTTGGTATTTCCTCTCCTTTCTCTCTTCTCCAGATTCTCTGCTAATAGCAAACGTAAAAATGTGAAGGATGGACTTTTCTTCTTGTTTCTCATCTGTATCTCTTTGGTGTGATAGTCTAGGCACACCAAAGAGGTACAGATGAGAAGCAAGAAAAGACCATCCTTCACATTTCTCTTTCACCACTCTCTCATACATAACCCACTGTCTGTGCTGTTTTTTATCTTCTCTCCTCCACCACAAGGCCTCCATGTTGCTCAATAAAAACTCCATACTCTTCTACATAGGCGATCTTGAGCCACATGTTCCTGGACTTCACATGACTCACTGACTGAGAAAGAGGATATTGGGTTTATCTTGGTCTCTAAATACTGGGTGCTGTCACACACCATTGCTTTGAGGGCAAAAGGAAGATTTTGTAGTGCAAGAACAGGATCATGTGCTTTTTGACTGCAGCCATGTAATATGTTTACCTGAGGGTGGGGTTTTCTTTAGCACGTAGCTCTTCCTTGTTCCTACTGCCTATAGACTTTATATCCTTGAAATAGAAACTTGTCTTATCAATCCATAGGTTATAATACACCAAACAGCTAGCAACTATTTGTGCAAAAAACATTTGAGGGAAAATTACATCACTGAGAATCTTTCACTTTCTGTACTAAAAGAGATTACACTATGTTTAAACATCTCCTGTGGAGGTTTTTGGTCAGTCGAACAAGACTTAAGCCTATAAGACATAGATCTTGCCTTTTTTTTTTTTTTTAACAGAGTCTCTATATACCTAAGACTCAATGCTACATAAAACCAGTTATGTTCTTTACTTCAAAGCCTGTTGGCACACTGAATAACTTGCAATATTTTGAAAATGTCTATATGCACCAAGTCAGCAAACCACTGTCCATGCCCCCAAGTGGGTACAAGGAGCCTTGCTCCTGGTGGCTCGCACAGAGGACAGGCAGAGCCGGACTCTCTGCAGCCAGGGCACACAGGACCGTGCCTGCACACTCAGGGCAGCGCCTGAACACTCCAGGGCACTGCCTGAATACTCCAGGGCAGCGTCTGAACACTCCTGGGCAGCGCCTGAACACTCCTGGGCACTGCCTGCACACTCCAGGGCTGTGCCTGAACACTCAGGGCAGCACCTGAACACTCCAGGGCCGTGCCTGCACACTCCAGGGCAGCGCCTGCACACTCCAGGGCCATGCCTGAACACTCCAGGGCCGTGCCTGAACACTCCACGGCACTGCCTGAACACTCCACGGCACTGCCTGAACACTCCTGGGCACTGTCTGAANCTCCAGGGCCGTGCCTGCACACTCCAGGGCAGCGCCTGCACACTCCTGGGCACTGCCTGAACACTCCAGGGCCGTGCCTGCACACTCCAGGGCCGTGCCAGCCAGCACCCAGCATTGAGCCTGCCACTGATTCATGAGCACCACACCAACCCTTCTGCTCACCCTGCAGCCCGACACCAGGCCTAGAGCTGACTCAAGCCATTATCTGCTAACATCTAAACATGAAACTCGGGCAAAGGAAAAAGTAGGCCAGAGTTTCTGACCTGGCAGCCCTTCCCACTGCTCTCCTAGGCCTCCTCTACATCACCAGAGAACTCAGCAACTGGCTTCGCCCCAAGGTTTTCAGACTGCCAAAATACCTACACAGAGCATGTTCCCAAAATGGAGGTTATCCATGCACCCTCTTGGAACTGGGGAGTTCCCAACAGACTCCATTAATCACCTCTCAGCCAGGTGAAGCTATTTCTTACTCTCCCTTTGACACCCTGCACTTCCCTGAGGAAAGTACTCCTGTGCTCTGCAAGCTGACTCACCCAACAGTAAACACAGCACACCTGTAAAGAATTTTATTGAGACCTTGGAGTCTATGATGAAAAAGCTACAGAAATACTAAGTACTGATACAATACTGATAAATCAAACTGTAAAGAGATCTTTCATGAAAATTGCTCAACAGAAAAAAATCCTCTAAAAGGTAAGGCAATCCTTCACTTTTCTAACGAGGAAAGACAATTAAAGAACCCTCAATCCAACAACAATATAATCCATTAATTTGTTCTCTCTGAATAAAAATAAACTGACACGTTTACTGTACTAGCTGTCCAAACCCCTCAGCTTCACCATTAGTTGCACTATATGATAACATTTCTGCCACGACTGATCTCTCATTCCACTTGGATTTGGAGAGCTGAAAGCACAAATCCATTTTTGAAAAAAACCCCAAACATTTTTATACAGTTTTAATATTTCTAAAAAAGATAATTTACAATAAGAAAAAGGGCACTTGAAAATTGCAGAATTGGTAAACAGTTAAATGAGACTTTTAAGTATCTGTACCAAAACTATTGGTTTGAAGCCAAATCAGACATCACTGAGAGACTGTCACATTTGTCTGTTCTTGCTTTCTCATAGAATGCCTTCAAGCACCTATAAATTTCCCCATTGGGTCATTACAGAAAAAAAAAACAAACATGCTGGTTGCAGTTGTGGTTTCCTTCAGCTGCCTAATACCATATTTGAAAACTTAAAACACATTAGCATAGTTTTTAGCTCTTTCTGGTCATAAACTTTTCAAGGATATGCACTGTCAGCAGACAACTCTAATCCAAGAGAGCTGAAACATTTTGTAAAAACATCAGCAAAGACAAAAGCTGGAAAAAGCCACCCAGCAGATTTCAGTCAACAGTGATGTTATTCCTCACCAGACATCCCCGGTGTTCTCTAGAGCTTTGGCTTTCCAGATTCATAGACCTGGGTCAATTTGGTCAGAGTCTGATCCGGGGTAGGGACCCCAACTCTTCCATATTCTCTTCAGCAGGGTGGGTGCTTAGTTGTTTGGGGTTACCAAGTAGCAAGACACACTGGGATTTCAATGGCCATCACTCCTTAGCAATGCTTCCAGACTAGAAGTTTACTTGGCAGTTTTGGCTAAGAAGGGCCCTCTGATGCCCAAAAAGAAAGATTTCAAATCATGACACCACTAACCTTGCCTAAGTTGGAACCTGGCCTCAATTGAATTTGGCCCTGCAGCACAAGGTTCTAGGTGCTGCCAGGTTTCATAATTGCTTTTCATTATGGGAACTACATGCTGGTAAAATAAAACTGATTTCAAACATTCAAACTTCCAATGAATGGGGGAAGTTCAAGACCCACCTAGCTGTTCTTAATATGTTTCATATAACTCCATTATTTTTTCCTGGATAATTTTCCAGGAAAGGAGTTGCAGAGCTCCCTAAGAAATCCCAACACTTACAGTCAACTTCCCACTATTAGCATGCACCTAGGTTTCAGTTCTTTTGGTCCTTTTGTATTGCTTTGGTATATGCCCAGCTGTAAAAAACCTCTGTATTATGGTGAAAGGAGAACTGAGATAAAAACTTAGAACATATATGAAAGAGGAAATTTCTACAGTCTGATTACATATATGGTGGATATGTCAAGAGAATATGTTCTCATTCTTCCATTTATGCTCTTAATTCTTTGGATTTTTCTTTCCCTTGATGAACAACAACACAATCAATCAATATAAGATGTTTCTTAGGATGACTCTGTGATGGTTAGTGATGGTGAAATCATCCAGTCCTCCAGTTTCTAAATTCACAGATTACTTTTTATTTTGGCCAGGGTCAGCTAGCTAGAAGTTGACATGAACAAAATAGGAGAACCAGAAGGTGATGCTCACTGTCTTAGAAGGTGGAATTTAGGGGACATAAACATGTCCCTCTAGAAAGGAGGCATTCTGAGTGAACCGTAATCAGCTGTTGTCACCATACTACTCAATATCACTGTGACATCCAGTCCCTGATCTTTCTCCCAGTTGTGCAGGTGTGCACGGAAGTTATGGCAAAAGTACTGTTTGATCCTCAAGCAGAATTTCTGGGAGATCATATTGCAGTTACCAATACATCGACCTGAAGCTCAGACAAACCATCATTTGCCTTTAGTTCTTTCAGAGCATCAAACACATTCTTAACATTGTTGTTCCTTATTTTATACATATATGTTTAATGCACACTTGTGTATGAATCCAATCCCTACAGCAATCCAAATGTTTTACCTCAAGGTATTTTACATGTCTCAGTATGTCCTTTTATATCCCTGACTACATATAAGCTTAATTCATACCATATCCTAAATATCCCAAGGGGAAAACAAAGAATACCTAGTTCACTTTTTACTGAATGTAAAACAGATCCATAAAATTCTAATCTAACCACAAAACAAATGTAATGGTAATATCAAAAATAACGTCTGATTGCTTCACCTTGCCTGTAAGTCAATGTGCTTGCAGAAGATGTATCATGAAAACAAGCAGAGAGGAGAGTTTGGAGACAGAATCCTACACAGTGTGCTCTTTTGGGCACAATTTCTTCAGCTATCCAGATGCTACCCTGAGTATTTGTTTTCACAATTTAAAACACTAGCACTCTTACTACACTCTTAGACAACCTTGTTGCCTACGGACCAATAAAACAATCTTTGATAAGATCTTTGCTTTGAAATAATCAAAGTCACTTACTGTTTCTTAAGGAAATCACTCAAATGGCTACAGCAGTGAGATGAGCATTTGGTTCCACTTCTTCTAATAACGCACTTTTTGTTTTCAGTCTTGAATCTCAATCCTTGGTCTACGGTATAATATTTTGTATATCCATGTCTTCTGCAAAAAGGTTTTGAAACAGGAAAAATGTTCCTTGTTCCCTCTGCTCACAACAGGCCATCTTGCATTATCCAGTCATCTAAGTAATGCTGTTTCAATAGACTGAAGTACTTTTCCACATGACAAGCCTGCAATTTCTCCTCCCCTTTGAAATTAGTCACTAAATAACCTCCTTGGCATGTCACCCAGTCACAAACTGTGCAACACTATGTGATTCAACCGCTCAATCATTTTATAATGTGTGCCTATAAGATGCATTAAAGAGACTAACATTATGGAGTGAACCACAAAAGAGACTCACAGAGGGGAAAGCCATAAAAAAATAGTGAGTAACCTCTGTTTCAATAACACAGTGCATTTCAAAGGCAACACTATGAGACCTATACATATTCATTCCCCAACAGGTGAAGCCCTCCAAATATTTAGCAAACCCAGAAGCCAGAATTCTAGAAAAAAAATTCAGCAGTTGTAAACCTTAGGAGGTTTTCACCTCCTCAGATTGGTAGTGGCACGGTAGAAGGAAGCACAAGCTCCTCCCGTGGAGGAGCTGTCTACTCATTAACCAGGCACCTGAGCCACTTGGACAACGTGAACTTCGGGGTCCCCATAAATCAATCCCATAGTCATCTCTACAGAACACCAAATAAGTCAAACCAAATTTGGTTTGATTTGTTCTGTTGTTTATATTTAAAGAAGAAACAATAGAGAATGTAAATACATTTTCAAAAATTAGAACAGAAAGGATGCTTCACTCCCTTCTATCTCCTTACACAAAAAGGCCACAGAATATAGGAACTGTCTCCTTAAAAAGACATAATAATCATCATAAACGGCATTCAAAGGAATAAAAATACAATTTGAGCATATGATCGTGAGCTGATATTGCTGTAGAGAACCACTCCTAACGGGACACTACAGGAGCAGCATTTCTGTTTCACACTACTGCTCTCAGTCTCAGCCACCTGTGAAAGAGGCATCATTCATTTCTGCTATGAAATGGTAATTTGACACTAAGCACTTAAGTAACAGGAAAAAGATCAGAGCAGATCTGGTAGCCAAAAGTAAAAATCCAGGTGTTCCACCCCTTACTACCCCCCGCGCAGCATCAGAGACATCTTCCAGCTTTCTAGACAGCTGGTGTGAATTCTGATTTGTAATGTATGCCATAAATTTGTACGCCATTATTGATCTTGACTAGAATTTTACATATGTAGTGTAATACAAAAGGTTTATTCAGAAATGTAAAAAAAAAATTGTCCTAAATGCTTACTTTTTAGTTTCCATGTAAAATATTTTAAAACATTATTTATATTAAATATTTGCACTAGCACTATAATAAAGTATTATTATGGCACAGAAACAATGTTAAGCCTATTTATTTTTATTTCAAATTTAATCAGTCAAGGCTTGTTTCTTGCAGTGGTAAAGCAGTATTTACCATTCAAGCATCTGGTTTATATTTGGCAGGTTTAACTAACCAGTCAAGCATCCCCTTTTAATGAATGGATGTATATACTTGACCTAGTTAAAAAGCTGCTTAGGTTGGCGGACCAACCAGACTCAGAAACATCAAGAGTAAAAAAATCAAGCAAATTATCCTAGAACACTTTATTGCCACATGTGCTTTTCAGCAGTTGCAGAGAATATTCTTCTATCCATGTTCTTCCTTACAGGCTAACAAACCTGAAGTGAGAAATTAATATGACAACATGCAGGATAAAAAAAATGACTATATTTTGCAAAGTTTCCCTGCAATGAATTGCAAGCTGGTAGGCTGCACATATTCAGTAATTGGACTCTAGCATGACAAAGTATATTCCAGAACATCAGACAGGGATATAACTAGTTCTCCATACATATGACACGATATTCATGTATGTCTGATTCATACAAAAAGCTTTTCATTAGATGAATTAATCTGCTTTTAATTTTAGTATGTATCAGGCACAATGTCCTAAATATTGCACAGTTATATCATTACCAAGGCTGTAATTCAATTTGTAGGTTCTAACAATGCATACAACAAGTCAAGCATCACTTTCAATTTCAATTACTTTATCAGAGCCCTCAAGCATTATCTAGTTTGCCATGTATTACCCCATGTACAATTGCTTCCCATATATTTGCTTATAAAGTAGTGTACAGAACAAGAATTCCTTTTCAGTTCGAGTCCCTGTGTAAATCAAGGGCATGCCCCAAAGAGGCACAACACCCTATGCTTCACTGAGACCAAGCCTGGAAGTTTAGGTTAATTTAGGACTTTAAAACAATGTTAACGTCTATATGAATGATAGGCTCAAGTCACCACAGACCTGTAATGCCAGTCACCTTCCTTTCTTCTACATCATTAACAATATTGGTCTGTTAGACCTTTCCATCAATTTGCTCATCACATCAATTTATGTTCTGCTTGTTTCCCTCATTTTGAAGCAGAAAAAATGTTAGAGACTAAAGATCATTAGAACACAAAATTATAAAGCCAGACAATATTCTGAAGTCTACTGTGGGGTATACACATGTGGCACAGACGTAACTTATTGCCTGACTGTGGATCAAAGTTCTTTCTGCTCCTGATAACAGCTCTTTTAATATTACTTTCATGGATGGAAATAATGAAGTAGTTAATGCCTTATAGTGCTGTAAACAACTATTTCCTTGACAGAAAACAGTGGAGCACTTATGGTGATTGCTGGTCACTAACTCAAGACTTGGTTTTCTTCTCAGCACTCCAGAACAAAGTTTTTGATGGAGTCAATGGAGTTTTGCTTAAATTCAACAAGTCAGTTCAGTCCAGCAGAATCCAAATGGAAAGACAATTTGGCGTTGACAGCTTTTAGAGCTGAATTACAAAGAAAGCATATTTTCTCACGTATTTGGGGGTTTGGGGTTAAAATCAAAATCCGCACCCAAAATTGTAAGATTTGGGTTCTTTTCTGCCAAGGAAGTTCTCACACCACCTCACCAGTCCTATTGCCCACCCAGCTTCTAATTTTGATCCAAGAAACCAGCCTTTGAGATGACAAAAACAATCTGTGGAGTTGTCTGCAGGATCTCCTAACTCTGCTGGCTCTGATACACAAGACTCATGAAGGCAGCTGGGGAACTGCCATCAGCACCTTCTCTCTGCTTAGGATGGCACCATGACACGGTCAAATTCTTCTATGAAAGGAGAGTGATGCTTAGCTTTGCCTCCAAACACTCAGCAGAGAAGAAAAAATGTTCTTGTCTCATCCTGATCCCAGTCTCAGTTGCTTCCCCATGGCAAAACCAAGGGAGCCGAACGCAGCCCCTGAGTTGCTGTCCTTCACAAAGTCACCCAGGTGACACACACTAGACTGTGCTGCTGCCACTGCTCTCAACTCTGCTCTCCATGACCCTGAAAAACTCCCTCAAATTGGCCTGGACTTTTTCACATCAGCTCTCCAGCCCACTGCCCATGTTTAGACCTTCAAGGATGTGTGTGGTGTTCCCTTGAAGACTGAAAATCCTACAGAAGCTCTTTGAATTGGAGAGGCCAAGCTAGACAAAGAGGGAGGGAACAGAACAGTTCTGGCTGCCTAACACATACTGGATTTGAGAATGTGCAGACAACACTATCTTCTCCTAAACATGCATATTGCTTGGACTCCCTCTGTTTACTGGTTCCAAAGGCACGCCGTGAAACAGATATGCCTTGGAGTAAACACAAGTACCATAACATTCTCTTATACTTATTCCAAACTCCCTAGTTCTTACAACATGAATGCAAACAAACAAACAAAAAGCCCTCTCACACCACAGAGCACATTACCACTGGCTAGAATGCACCACTATAAAGGGGACAGGCAGCTCTACAGCTTCACTGCTGGCAAAGCAGCACTCTCGCTAGAACAGCTGGAGCTTGCAGTGAGGACCAACCTGTGCACAAAGCCTCTTTACCAATCCACAGATGAGCATCTGAGCCCCCAAGAGAACAGTGTTATCTTGTAACCTGTGTATTAACATTACGTATACACACATACACGTTTTGCATACAAGCAGTCATTTTTTGGCCTATCCTTTGGTGGTGGCAGATCAGTATAATCTGGATTTTTTGATTTTTAGGGATTAAAAAAGTTAAAGGCAAACAAATAGAAGTGAGAAGTCCTATGCTGGAAACTCTATAAGCCTCTCAAAATTTTTTTTAAGTTTACTAGAGCAAATATAGCCAACTCTCACTGGAGCTGCATGAAGAAGGTTCTGCAAAACTGAACTATTACGTCAGGTCTGCAGTCTGTCTCTCTACCCTGTAATTCAAACCTCATGCTTCCCCCTTTTTTCTGTCCTGATTTAAGCAAGGACATTTTCCTAGCTATAGGAAAGTATCACAGCATGTATTGCAGACATATATGCATTAAGCACCTCTCAAAAAGTCAAGAAGCAATATTAATTGCTCTGGATTGAGGATTTGTCTCACCTAATGTTTCATTAAAAGAAAGTCAGCCAGGCATCCTCCAGTCAGCTCATTCCCCTAGAGCTGGGTGGAACAAGCTGCCCTTTTGCATTCCCAACCTCTCACCACTGACTGCAGAGGGCGGTAATTTCTACACTCATAAGGATTAGATTGTTTTTTTAATTCTTTATAGTGAGCCTGCCCATATGTCTTTTCTATCTTTTCTTTTAGCTCACTTTCAGTTCTGTTTCTCATTGTACTTTTTTCTTTTTTTTCCCCTTCTTTATAAGAAAGCTGAGATCCTATAACTACAAAGGACAATGACAGCTTCATTCCATCTGCTGCTTGCTGGTCCATGCAATGGACATTGCTGTGATCTGCCTTGGAGAATCCAACCTGACCTGTGGTTCTTCTTTTATTGAACTAAGTATTAAGCATCTCTCTCCTGCAGCTGGCAATAAACATTATTTATTTCTCAGCAGAGCAATATGTAAGCACATTCATTTTCCTCTTCTTCTGTCCCACCATTAGCACACTTAATTATGCCTAAACTTTTGAACTTTTTAAATGCAGAGAACTGAGTTTGTGGCATGAAACGTTCCCTTCTTAGTTCATAGGTAATGCAGAAATATTAATACAAAGAAGCAAGTCATACGTTGCAGATATTTTACTAATGCTTAACTCATGACTTGGACTGATGACCTTAAAGAGTTTTTCCAACCTAAATGACTCTGTGATTCCCTGAAATAGGGAAGAGAGACAGAAGGTAAAGAAGTATTATGTGGAATGATAATAGGGAATTCTTCGTGAAGAACTACAAAAGAAAGGAAAAAAGACAAAACAAAAGGGGAATGATACAGTGTGAAGGTTAGTAAACAGGAGTTTGTGAAAGACAAAAGAGTAATATTAGAGATGGAGTGCTGAAAAACTAATAGAGAAACAAGAAATGCATATTAAATAAAAAAGGAAACAAAAATAAGAGACTTAAGCTGGGAAGAGAGGAATTGATGAGAAAAAGAGGAGTTAGAGACTGTAGCATATGAAGGAAATGTCAACAAAAAATTCAATGAAATAAAAAACCAGAATAAGTGGAAAACCACAAACTAATGCAAATTTTCTTCAATGCTAGAAGATTTTGCATTAGTTCTTGTTATTACAATCCTGTAGCCCAGCATTGTAGTCATGGTAGTGAGAGAGCAAGAAAGGAAGAAGAAGAGGCACAAGAAAGAAGAACGATCAACATGAACTTATTTGTTTTGTTTAATATTCTGAGGCTTTGTGGGGTTTTTGGCAGATGTGGTCAGAACAGGAGAGTGGTATTTAGGAAAGAAATGAGCAGAGCACTTCAGGTAAATGCCAGCTGGAGTGACTCACAAATGCTTGAGGACACAGTTCAAAGAAGACAAGACCATCACTTGCCTTTGCAAAACAAAGATATTTGAGATGCACTTCTAAGCTATAAATGGCTTTGGAAACCCAGCATTTAGTTTAGCCATTACCACTGAAGATGTAGTTAAGGTTCCAAACAGCTTCATCTCCCTCAGACAGTGCAAGAAATAACAGCTCTCTACAAGTGAGGCCCTTATTGCAGCATCTCTGAGGTGCCCCATGCAGTGGGACTGCGTGCTGAGAGATAACGCTGAGGTGGCTGCTGCCCTCTGTACCTGTCTGGTTGCTAGTGGGGACAACAGGAGTTCTGGTTTGAGGAAACCATCACCAAGCTCTGACAAGTGAGGAGACATTGTGTGTGTGTACATGCAGGAACTTTACTTCTCAGAAGACTTTTTCCTTTATCAATTCCATCGTGTTATCAGTCCCCTGACCGCACAGACTTAAGACCCCGAGAACACCTGCACATCAAGAACTCTGGCCATCATAATGTTGCAATTCCTTCCCATTCCTAAACTGAAGTGAGCTCTTTTTTCAGGTGTAAAACAAGAAGCAAACAAAAAAATAAGAGGAAAGCACTATTACTCTTCTTCCCATGAAATGGTGAGCTTACAACAAGCCTCATCGTAAATATAGCTCAAGGAATGGGCTCTGTATTTGGACCAGCCTGCTTGTAGTTATACCTGTACTGAACCTGCTGTCACAGATTAACTGTCAATGGGAAAACCTTGACACACACTGGCTGAACTCTGCTTGGAAGGGAATGGAGCATAAGGCCACTTGGAGCCTGACCCAAAGCCATCCCATGAGAGCTTCCTGTCTAGCCACACTTTAGACTTTAGGCAAAGTGAGCAAACAAGATGGATGAGATGCAGCACATTTTGCATTGGCCCACCTGAAATCACAGTGCCTCTGTGTGGAAGTTCATTTTGCCAGCAGCATTTCATCATTTGATCTATCTCTCTGCTACCAATCTGCATTGCTTTACTCCTGATCGGCAAGACAAACACCCAGATCAGTTCACAGGCACTCATTTTTGCCTATTTATGTTTTAATTTCCTATGAACAAATGAAACGTGAGAGTTAAAAAAAATGTTTAGATTATCCAATTAAGCAAAGAGAAGTTAATAAATTTCTCATGCTTTATTTTCCTATGCTTCCTTTGTGTACTATGCAGACAGAATGGTGAGTGCATTAAGAAGCCTCTTGGCATTTCAGCCAAGATTTTTCAGGGTGTTATCACAAATGACAAAAATATAAACACACTAAAACATAACACATTTCAATCCTAAAAAGGTCGGATTTACATAATTACATCATTGGTTTGCCAATATCCACATTTATCTCATCAGTATAGCATGGCCCACCCATCCCATAAACTATTCAGATTGTTTGGATTAAATGTATAAAAGCTGTTACTGATCTATTTTTCTAAAGTTAACATTATGACAACCCTATAAGTAGTGCTGCATTCAAACAAATTGTTGCCTTTGCTTTCAAACCAACTGCTTCTTTCTTCTGATTTTCCACTGATGCTTTTTATGGTAGAATTTTCTGAGAACAAGCAGATTCATATAATACATGAGAATGCAGAAAGCATTTCCTCCTCCCTCCCGATTCTCTTTGAAGAGATGGAGGACACCATGTACATAACATAGACAACCACCACCAATGCAGGGAGCCAAACCCTTCAGACCAATTTCAATTTCAGCATTTCCTTAGGGCACCACAGAACTTATGGGGTCATCCCTTTTTTCTTTCCAAAAAAGGAATAGTTTCAAAGACATACAGTTCTGGTACACATCAGCATTTTTATTTGGTTTAAATATGCTATATATCAGATTTCTGCTATTTAGAAGAAAAATACTTTTAGTAACTGCACTCATAAATCAAAATAAATGCATGGCTTTCTGACTCCCTGCACTAACTCAGCTCTTATTTCTGTTCCATGTTTGTATCTCTTCTCATTGCACTGAAGACAACTAAAATTGAACAAGTTGATACAGTTAAACGAACAAAAAGAAAGTTTAACCCTTGGTCTCACATTACTAATCAACTGAGTCAAAATACAATTCCTATTACAGATATACAAAATGGCTTAGAATGTAAATAACAGAAATTTTCTAAAACAGAGTTGATAGTCAAAAGACATAAGCAGCATGTTTACACCTGTTTCTTCCAACATAAGGACACAGAAAATCAGAAAAAATAAGTTGCTGTACTGACTTTTGGAGTCAGCACTATTGGCAGGAGAAATGATCATGAAAAATTTTACATTCAACTGGATTTTGCAATGCAAGTGTCCAAGCCACACCACAGCTCACAGCCATAAGGTCGAACAGCATTTGCAGTTCTACATCTTTTGAAATGACAGAAGTGCTGTCAGTGCATCAACCAAGAGTCTTAGATCACAAAATTCTTCCTACACTGTTTGAATCCTACATTTTCTTTTCCTTTTACTTCCTTGTATCCCAAAAATATCCAAGTTGGTCAGCATGGCTGAAGTAAACAATCCAGTTTATACAAAGGTCAAGCTATCTATAGTAAATATTAAGTGATACAGGGACTAGCCCTTTACCCAACACACCCGTTCAGTCTTTTCACTTAGTCACATGGAGTCCAAATTTGCAACGATGTAAGAAAGACATATATTCAGACAAAAAATAATTTCAGCATCACATCATTTCTCACGGAGTCCTATTGCATGCTGATACTCGTAACTGTCTTGCTTTTGCCAGCTGAGGCTTTTTTTAACCCCAGATCATAACCCATATCCAAGGAAAGATATTTTTACTGCTCATATTTTCAGAAGACTGATTAGTTTTCCAGAGCCCTTATTAGAAAAAGTACAATCCAACATGGAGAAGAATCAAGATCTTCAGATATATAACTGTGTTCTATTAAACACCAGGTAATGGTTTACTCCTCTTTGTCAAAAGGAAGATAAGGACAGAATGAATTCTCTTAGTATTCATAAGGCTAATAACTAATAATATACTGAAGTCAATGATTCAGTAGAAAGCAGAGAATCTGAGACACAATAATGAACTAACACATTTTGGATTTGTGAAAAATTTACTGGAAAAGCTATGGTCCTGCATGACAAGAAGAATGGCTTTTTTGAAGAAGAAATATGGTTGCTAACTTCACTTGGTTCTGGGAACCCTGGTAACAAAATGCCCGCCTTCAAAAAGTGATTAGATTTTTAACCCCTGGTCGAGTAACAGCTCATCTGGAAAGCTATTTGAAAGTCATAAAACTTGACTGGACTTTGACTTGCATGACTCCTGCAATTCAGATAAGCTACCTGGTTTACAAAGCTGGTAAAGAAGGATCTCCTCTCCTCGTAAGGGAGGTCACAGCCATCAGAATTTTTATAATCTATCAAGGTCTTCAGGGAGCTCTGGCAACATCTGACTCTGTCAACTATTTAGGGATTTCAAGTAAGCAGTCAGATTAATGCAAACTGTTCTACTAAAAGCAAGGAAAGCAGGGGAAAAGAAAAAGAGGAAAACTTCTAAAGAATTGGCACAAGTAAACATTATGTAAAAAGAGGTGGAGTAAAAATAAAACCAGAAACTAGGAGACAATAAAAAATGGACTCAAATCCAATCCTTATGTTTTTATTCAGAGCAGGTCTCATTGAAGGCAGCAAAATCTTTGCCTGAGAACCTCAGATGTATGAGAGATAAAATTTCTAGTTTTAATGAAGGGCTGGAAAGACCTTCACCCAGAAGAGAGAGTATGTTGTCTGTGGCTAACTTCATCAGCTACAGGGTAAGCTCTCATCAAACCTCAACATGAAAGGGAGACCAGCTTGAATATAGGCCTGTTGGTGGGAAATAAAGAACCCTCCCCCTAAAAATTCCACTCTGGAAGTTTCCAGGTAACTGGTTTGTGATATCTACCATATGACACTCCTCTCAGACTAACTGGGAGATTATTGCATGGGTGTGGCAATAACCGTTCCTTGAGCGGTTTTATATCAAGAACATAACACTTTCTTTCAATGGCAGTTTCACATAAACTTAAAATCCATCCTCATTATTTGAAAATTAAAGAAACCCTAAAAAATATCTTTTTAAGGGTTTGTATAGTAATAATATCTACAAGGTTATATTCCTTATGCATACATATATTCCCTATACGTACATATAATACTATTCCTAATGGTTGTAAAATAAGTAAAATACACCAAAGCACAAAGCCATCACATTAAAGAAGCCACAGTGCAGTATCTGTCCAACTGTTACCCAGAATCTGTATCTTTAAATAAAACAGCTTTGGGCTAGAATCCATTTGAGATTGATATACTGTTTTATGTGTAGCTAAAATAATATTTTTTCCTTATAATTCTATCCCTTTTCTCACTAATTTAGGCTTTGCACAGCAGCAGGTATTGTATATCAAAGGATACATGAATGAAAGAGAACAGGTACATTTACAGTCTTTCATCACAGACTGATTCGATGCAGGTACTCCTCAGTATCTGCAGGTCTGTAGTTGCATAAATAATTGGTAACTACTGAAAATCCACTCAAAGGAAAAGTAGTGAAATCCATATCAGTAAAAAAGAAAATCCAGAACATCAGACTCCTTTTATAAATTTTGTTCCGATCTCAGTAAGATTTGTAATAGCAAGTTGGAAAATAACTGTTCATGTTCAATATGTGAGTTTGAAAACAGACATAAAATCTAAGAGTAGAGGTTGGTGACTTAAAGAGAAATTAAATATTTATTTTCTCACATAGCCGAAGGAAGAAAAAGAAGTTCTCATTGTTCTAAAGTTCCCAGTTAATCTGAAAATATATTTTAGTTTGCAAAAGATAAAAAAGAAAAAAATTAGAATTATATATCCTTCATTATTTATAAGCAACATCTTACCTTACATCTCTTGGTGGGTTCTGTTTCTAGATGACTTTGGCAGGTATTTTAATTCAGAATTAGCTTCAGCAATACGTGCCATTACATCTGCTCTTTAAAATAAACTGCTTTTTCTCTTTTCATCAGACAAAGTATGTGGCCTGAAAGAGCTGCAGCGTCTCTGCTCAAGAGATTTCATGGACACTCAGAGGCTTTCTTTCCACTGTATGAAAGTTAAATCTGAGTAAGGAAGGCATTTTTCCTGTCCCGGAAATCAGCATAACCAAAACCAATGCTGAGCTAATGAGAAATGTTTCTTCCATGTGTTCTGTTTGGCAGACACCACAAGTCATATCAAGGAAACACGTGATGTTTATAAATACAATATGGCTTATGTTGTCATAACCTCTCAATGACAAAAAGAGCAGTAGAAAAAGCAGACAGCAAAACAGCAGGAGAGATGAGATTTGTATCATTTGGAAGGTCTCTATCAGATAATAGAGGTATTAGCAATTGCCTTCTTCTTTTTGGATTTTTATTTTTTTTTCTTTCTTCCCAAAAGGAAACAAAGTTTTACAGTAATAGGATCAGTAAGGTAAACACATGGCAACTTATATAAATGCTGTCTTATAGGAATCCTAGCACTAAAATGCATTCACTCAATTTATTGCTTGAATTATTTTCCAATAAATACTTTTGTTCTAAGTACCTCTATGTAATGCAAAGAGCTCTTACTTTTTTTAGCTGTAGTATGCAGTGTAAAGATATAACTGTGGTAGCATTTGGAACTTTTATGTTTATTGGTGTTAAGATCATAAGCTATCCAGTGAAGAGAAGTTCAAGATGCTCGATGTATGTTTACAGGTACCTTAAGAATACAGAAGAATTTTTCTGCTTTTATTAATTCTCTGTCTTTTCTGCAAAGCAGCACTGAACTTCAGCCTCCTCAGAAGCCTTAAACTCTTTGGCAGTTGTTCGAGTGTTTCTAGTACTTGTAGGGTATTTTTAAGATTACACACTGCATCAAGCTCTAGAGAGCTAAAACGTTCCAGGTGCTAACCAGTCACTTTCAGGGCAAAAATGAAAAGGTGGCGGTGTGCAATTTCAATAATAAAAGCTATTTAGCACAAGTTTACCCAATTTACCAAATGTCTGTCTCATTTTCCTA
This sequence comes from Bombycilla garrulus, assembly GCA_013400315.1. Classification (NCBI taxonomy): domain Eukaryota; kingdom Metazoa; phylum Chordata; class Aves; order Passeriformes; family Bombycillidae; genus Bombycilla; species Bombycilla garrulus. The sequence goes on from VXBU01003983.1 coordinate 924,791, forward strand.
TACAACTCATTTTAACTCCTCTCCTCTCACCCTGGCAGCCAAAATCCCCATTGCTGTCAGGAATGTTATCATCTTTTTGCCACTCTAGCTCCCATAAAATGTGGAATTTCCAGGTGCCCTGCACTGCCCCAACTCAGCTCTGACTCAACTTGCCCTAATTGTTCTTTCTTGGAGAAACAGCCTCAATAAAAAAAAATCCAAAACACCTCAAAGCATGCCTCAATACAACAACAGCCACAACAAGCATTCTTTGAATATTCTGACCTCACCCAGCAGAGATCTTATGCAAGTCAGAGAATTAAGTAAAAACATGGTAAGTCTAGGACACCTCAAAATAAAGTGTACCCCACAGACTTTAGGGCAGGTGGATGGGAAGAAAACGACTGCCAAACAAAATAGCCACTCGTTTCCTATGAAGTTAAATTTCCCTCCCAGGTCTCAAAATTGGCTGGTAGGTGAAGCCCAAAACAAACCACTGCATAAGCCAACATTATTTGCATCCAGCTGTGCCACCAGAAACACTGACTAGTTTCTATAACAGAAGGGGAAGATTGTAATTTAAGTTTCTTTAGCCTTTAGCCACTCCAGAAAAGGAGGGTGTAGAGAATGAGAACAGAAGATATGCTGTGCACATTCGGGGGAATCACTTCAGCTCAAAAGGAGCTGTGTCAATTCACTCAGCAACATATAAAGCCCCACTGTCAGTTCCTTACAGCCATGTCCTGGCATGCAGTCTTTGCACCACGGCTGACCGAGTGCCAACCTGGGCCCTTCCCCTTCCCACCCATGCAAATCACAAATGGCAGTTCTAAGGGCACAGAGCACTGTGGCTGGGTACATGCACTTACACTGGAATTCAGAACAATGCCAAAGGGAAGAAATAGACCATCTAAACATTTGTTCATAAGACAGTATTTTGTCAGAAGAAAGTATTGTTGCACAGAGAGCTAGAAAGTGCTGATAAATGATACAAGCTCAGGTGAAGGAATAAATGAATGAAAGGCAGCAATGTGAAGATATATCTTTCAAAAAAAAGCCAGCTGTTGCAGATTTACAGAGTACATTTTGGGCAAGGAAAAGCACAAGCACAAATATTCAGTGAGACAGCACAATGTGGTTACCTCTTGCTTAGCGGCATTCAACAGGGCAGATCTGCCAAACAGACCATGTTCCTTGAGATAGAAAGGGCCGATACCAGTAAACAAGTGAGGCACTCAGAAGGATTTCAAGAAAAAACTTTCCTTTAGAGCTTGCTTGGACCCTCAGCCAATTCCCTTTCCTCAAACACCACCCACTCAGAAAAAAAGAATGAAACAAAGAAGAGCAGGAAAATTAGAATTAATGGACACGAAAGCTGAACGGTTCAATAGAAGATCTGAAAGTTACAGATCCCACATTCTTCTTGGACACTTTGAGTCTTCTTGCCCATATGGGTAATACTTAATACTTAAGTGTTACTGCCAATTCTTATACAAGTCTCACATCTGTTTGGTAGTTAAAACAGGTGTTCAAGCTGGCAGCTAACATTATTTTCTTAGATTATTTTGGGGCAGTTCCATGGAAATTATTATAAAGCACATTAATAAGAAGCCTGAACATCATCAAATCCAGGGATAAACATTCCAAAGGGACAAGAAGATAAACAGCAGAAAAATCTGTAAAGGCAAAACCTTCCCAATCATCAAGAAAATAAAGCTTTAACTCACAGATGACAGGATATACAACCATACTCAGAGTATCACCATGGAAAAATGTACTTACAAGGACTAATTAATGATATTCTAAATACTGTTTTTCAATGGTCTGACAATAAGCTGCTTTTCTGTAGGTATTTTGAAGTAGTTAAACATGATGCCAAGCACACACTCCCTCCTTCCCACTGTAGAGAATTTAGCACTTGTGTATCATATGAAATTGATGAACATCAATTTGCCTAATGCAAAGATATGCAAACATAAAAGGAGAGATAAGAAGCAAAAGTTTTTCTACAATCTTATGGGTACTCTACAATAGCAGTACATAAAATGTACACATTTTTCACTCAGAACCCTCACATTCCCCTCTCCTTGACTCTGGTTTGCTAAGGAAAGAGGGATAAATAATTCAGATGGTTGGGATTTTTTTTCTGCTGAACTAATAACCTGTGAATCCCCAGGCAAATATCAACCAGATTTAACCAATGAGTAGAAACCATGAGACTACTATGTCCCTATAAATTTATAAATTAATGATTTGAGGGAAGATCCTACTGTACTTCTGCCAAAGAAAGGAACAGTTGCAGTGTGGGCTCCAGCTTTTTAGACTCCAGAGGATGAACACTGGAGAGTGTTAATACTTTGGGAAAAGCCTCAGTTAGGACTTGAGTGTTGCTGCATAAGGAAGAACCCAACCAAAAGACACACATCCTTAGAAAAACAGGTTTCAGTATCTCTGAACTCAAAAAATTGCTTGTTTCAATGCTCATAACTTTGAAGTGCAGAAGTTCACATAGATCAAAGAGAAAACTTTTTGCATGTTTCCCCACAAAGCCCCTATGAACATCCTGGCTCTGACTTCACCTCTCAGACCAGAAATACAAGAAATCTGCCAATGCAAAGCAAAAGCCAAATGAGAAAATAGCTCTTCTGCTGGATGCACAGAATTTCAAAATGGTGTCTTTGAATTTCTGTAAAGTAAAACACAATATTCTGCCAAGAAAACACCACCACTGCAAAGGCTGTCACTGTGTCACCATTATTTTTTAGTTATGGCCGAAAGGTGCTAACTCAGATACAATAAGAGATGTTAAGTGTGCATATCTGTTGTACAACATAGGATTTTAAAATAAGCAATTCAAGTAATTGCAGTTTTTGCACAGAGGCAGCACCTGTGTTGAAAACAACTCTGCTAGGCAGCAAATCCCTGGAAGATGGCCAAAGTAATTTTTACTTTCAAATATATGTAGTTAACTACAATAGTACCTTCAAACAGGCCTAGAACACACAAATAAAGCCACAGTATATACCTTCAGCATCCACTGTATGTGGAACAAGAACAGTATAATATAACTTTATAAAACCAGTTACAATCGTTAATGTCAAAATGCACAGTGACAGTATGTCATGCCTTTGAATATGAATGAGATGATCAGATACATCCCATTACTGCCACAGGAATATAACCAAACTGCAGAATTTCAGGATGTTACAGAATACACGAAAAACTATCACATCTTCCCTTTGAAGCACATCCATTTCCTTCCTCATGTTGTGTGTGCAGCAGTGTGAAAAATCAAGTAATTAGATTTCTGACCTATTGAAAGGACCATTTTATAATTGAAGTGCATAAATGAGAGGTGGTTGAGAATACTGCCTGTAAATAAACTATTTCAATCTTTCTAAAATATTGTTGCCTTAAACTGTTGAAACACGAGAAGTACTTACACAAAATATTCGTAATAAAGCAGTGAGACATGCTCAGAATTGATGATGAAACCAAGCAGCAAAAGTACAGTTAAGGAAATCACTTCACAGGAGATTTACTGCACAGTTGAGTCAGCTTTGGAATGCACATAAAAGCCACAAAGCATGGAGGACAGTAGTAGCATTCTCTTCTGGCCCCATGCAGTTAATTTGGTAGCACTGTTTCCTGTGGACAGACCTAGGATGGGTGGGGAGGAGACGAGGTTGTGTAATCTCATCACAGCACCACCACCCTCTACTGCAACACCAGCTGCAGGTAACATGGTGGAAGAAATGTCCCACAGCTGCAACTCCTGCCCCCTTGGCACCCAGGTGCGAGGTAACAATGCAGCAAAAGACAGACAAAGTGAGAGAGAGAAATCAAATGTTTCCAATGCATTCTCTGTAGTTTCCTAATACAAAATGTTCACCTGAAAATACAAATATACTCATCCTTTTTCAGTGCAGGTGGAAAATTTTAGAAAAAGACAAAACTGTTTACACCACAATGGGTATTTATCAGAGCTTCCTATCCAAAACCATCATTTACAAAGAGTTTCAGCAGACCTGAAGTGAGGTACAGCTGCTCAGCCACTGGAAACCAATCCCTGCTGAAACTTTGCTGGAGTGTACTAACACTATGCCATACTCCACTGTAAAGGGTCTGGAAACACAGAATAGGAAGCCGTAAAAACTCCGAGTACTGTCTGTGTCACAAAATACATAATTAAAGGCTATGTTTTGCTTCACATGCTTTAGTGCATTCAAACAAGATCAAAAAAACAGTTAATGCCCAGGGCAAATAATTGGAAAAAGAAAAGCAGTTAAAACACATTACAGCAAGCATTATTTATTCCCTTTTCTGTATACGTGCCATATGTATACCCCTGATTTTCTGAATTGCTGTGTACATATTACATTTCAGACTTTAAACATTTAGCAGGAAAGCTGGAGGAAAAAAGAGTATAAATGCAGCATTAGTACTTACCCTTATATCTCCATTTACAGCTCTGGAAGTGTGATTAAATGCATGTGCAGGGTCTTTGTTGTAAACTTTAAGGAAAGATCGGTCTTGAATATTCCTGGAATTAAAGAATCAGCAATGACAACAGATGAAAGCAGTTTTGTTTAGTTTGTTGCCTGAAAGTTTCAGGTAGCAGACAAACATAGCAGGTCTGCAGTCGATCTATAAGAAAAATGTACACGCCATAACTACGACACACACAAACAAAAGCGTACTTTGATTCTCTTTCCCATGGGAAGTATCATTCTTTTAATAGAACTCCACACCCATAAAAATTGGATAGTGTTAAGTTTCTTTCAAGATCCTGCCATAGAGTGAAAACACTTTGAAGACAATAGAACTTCAACATTTACACAGCATTCAAAAAGGATTTAGTTAATATTTACATGTTTTATTGTGCACTCAGTCCACACAAATTTTTGCCATTCTAAGAAGCAAGAATATCAAAAGAAAAGCAGTCTTTCTAACCGTAATTATTCTTGAGGAAATTTTAATTATCAGCTTGTTCACAAAGCTCAAAAAAATCCACAAAAGCTAAAAATTCAGTACTAGATAAATTCTTCCTCTGAACGTTATCTATAATGAAGACAGTTTTTAAAGGTAAAAAGTATTGCAAAAACGAATTAGCAAAAATTTTGATGAAAGCTTACACAGAAATAGTTTAGATGAAAAGCCCTATATGAATACTTCTGTTTTATTCGGACTCTACACTTTGATAATTTAATTTTTTAACTACTACATTTGGAAAGAGATGACAGTTTTTTATTTTATTTTCAAGACCTACCTTCCAATAATTTTATGGCTTTGACACTTGCCCTGAGCTCTGCTGATTTCTGGTTCACATTTAATCAGTAGCAAAGCCTCCAATCTATGCTCACTTACATCCTTTCAAAGCTTCAATTCCTTTCACTTCCCTGTAGTGATCTCTAGAGAATTTACTTACACATGTGACTGAATTCCTTTCCTCCAGGTGCAGCTACAAGACTAGTGAACTGATCTTAATCGCTTGGATTATAATTTAAAAATGAAGGGAAGGATTGTTGGGCAGGTCCAATTTCTCTCCTACAATGTCATATTACAATCAGTGATTGCTTTGAATGGGTAGCTAGTCAGAACTTGTGTTGCTGCTGTAGATGTCAAGCAGTTATTAAAGAAACCCCGCAGCTTAAGAGACAGATCAGTGTCTTGTGTTTAAGAACTGGAGGGCTGATGAGAAGTTTAGTATTTATGAGTGTTTACTTGTAGACTGCATAGGAAAATAGCTGCCCTGCGGCAAGTTCAAGTTCTTCAATTATTTACGGTAACATAAACTGTTTTCCATCTTGCAAATGTGACCCTTTTGCTTTGGGACCTGCACTGGGAGTCTCAGTTACCATTGTCTGCCTCGGACTTGGGACTATGTTCTTCACACAAAGCAAGCTCTCTCATCTTCCATTCAAGAAATGGCATATTATATTCATTGAAATACATTTTATCTGCTGTCTTTTCTGTCTGATGGCTATGAGATGGTACCTCAAACAACTGGAGTTTTTTAAAAGGCATTTTCCATAAATATTTCTTGTAGAAACATGACACTTTAAAGTAAAACATTGCTGCAAGGCAAAGCACCAAAATACTAGGCATTTGATATACGATATGAATGCACTTCACCTCATGTTGCTATTCTAAGATAAACATTTCTGATAACAGGTATGTATTACTGTACTTTTATTATTACTGTAATTTGCATTACTGTAGCTCCCAGATGCCCTTGACATGTTCAAAGGCCTCACTGATCTCTATGTGCTGTGTAAACTTGAAGACAACTTTTCACCAACTTACAAGGTGAATAGGAGTCCTAAAAGACAATAGGATATCTGCAGGAAGATAAGGAAACAAAAATAACTCAGAAGATCATCATCTCTCCAGCCAGAGGAGCAGTAAACAAATCCTGAACCAGGGGCATGCTCTGAGTAGGCACCACAACAGAGAGATTAGGAAGGAGACCAGGGCAGTGGTTTTGCAGATTATCTGTGGAGGACACCTTCCAAGCACTTTAGAGGGCTGAGAGAATGGGAAGGCACTTGTTTGAAAATTAAAGACCTAGAATTCAAACTGGCATTATTCACCAAGTGGAAGCAGATGGCACTTGGTACTCAACAAGAAATGAAAAGTAGCATTGAAGTGGGCTTGGAGGAGCCCTCATAATGACGACAAGTGGTTTAATGAGATGGAGAAGATACAGTCAGAGGACAAGTGAAAAATAAATGCATGCAGAAGAGTCTGCTTGTCAAACTAGGAGAATGATCTTTGTTGCTTCATTTGAATGGGTAAGAGCAAGCAATATTACCTATTACCTGTGCCAGCTGCCAAGAAAAGACAATTATAGCAGTTGCTATTATAAAATTGAAGAATTACATGAGTGTTTTTTTCTCTGTGTGATGGGAAATGAAAGGCTGTAAAATAGGGATGTTCTGGAGCAAAAATCTGAAGTCTACACTAGATACAGAGCCCTAAACCACTTTCAGAAAAAGACTGGACTTAAATAGAAAGATGGAGCTTTGTCCCCAGTGATTAAAAAAAATAAAAAAGAAATTAAGAAAGAAGAAGAAAAAAAAAGAAAAAGAAGAAGAAAAGAAGAAGAAAAAGAAGAAGAAAAATAAGAAGAAAAATAATTGGAAAAGAAATGGAAAAGAAATGGAAAAGAAAAAGAAGAAGAAGAAGAAGAAGAAGAAGAAGAAGAAGAAGAAAAAGAAAAAGAAAAAGAAAAAGAAAAAGAAAAAGAAAAAGAAAAAGAAAAAGAAAAAGAAAAAGAAAAAGAAAAAGAAAAAGAAAAAGAAAAAGAAAAAGAAAAAGAAAAAGAAAAAGAAAAAGAAAAAGAAGGAAAAGGAAAAGGAAAAGGAAAAGGAAAAGGAAAAGGAAAAGGAAAAGGAAAAGGAAAAGGAAAAGGAAAAGGAAAAGGAAAAGGAAGAGGAAAAGGAAAAGGAAAAGGAAAAGGAAAAAGGAAAAAGGAAAAAGGAAAAGGAAAAAGGAAAAAGGGAAAAGGGTTTGATGGCCTAATGCAAGACACAGAAGAACACAGAACAGCTTCTGTGGGAGATGAAGAGCTTACAGACCTGACTGAAATCCCCCTGTTTAAGGGAAAGAAAGAAGAGGACTGAAGGAAGACATGGCAAACAAAGGAGAGAAAAAGAATGCTTCATTTCATCTGTTCTCTGAGAGGAAACACTGACAAGATCTTGGGAAGAGTAAGGAACATTAACAGAGAAATGGTCGTGGAGATTGTTCAAAGGCTGTGAAAATGCAACTGGTAGTGCATGTAATGGACTCCATTAACCTGGAATTGCTGAGATTTCCTAAGTGAGAAGGCTGGCAGAACTGGAGAAGGGAATTTTGTTATGGAGGAAGTCAGCTGGATTTCCTCTAAAAATGCTCCACAATACAGGCATAGGAACAGAGGAAGCAGATGTTGGGGTTGAGCCAGGCCTAAGGCTGGCAGAGTGACGCCCACAATGGGAGCAGGGTAAAAAAAGGTGGAGTGGCATTAGGATAATCAACAACTGCATTCTCAAGGGCATGAAGTCATAAACTGTTAGTCTGAAACTCAAGGGAAGATGGAGGGATAAAGGGAGAGAGAAGAAGCCAGTGGACTAGATGATGGCTGGCAATAATGCACTTGGCAACAGAGATGAAGTAACCCCTATCATGATTCAATCACTCCATCTGATCTTGTGAATAAACTGTTTGATGTGTAAGAAACTTGGGTACATGTTGAAAGATGATGATGTTTGATGAAAAAAATCAGACGGATCTTCACACAGGCATTGCAGTGGCCAAAAGGGGTGTGTCAGTCTGCAAAGCAGATAAGATTAGAAGAAACTGAAATCCAAGGGACTAGCTAATGACAAGACACTGGGCAGACAGCCTGAGGAAAGCAAGACAGAGGTAAGAAATTGGAGTGTGGTGCTGTTCAAAGATTAAGAACAGGAATGGGGGACTTGGATGGGAGAAGGACTAGAAAAGCTCCAACTTGCTCTTTTGACTACAGCATGATAAGGAGGAACACCTTAGCCACAGGGTCTCCAGAAGAAACAAGGCAGCAGTGGACAGTACACTTCTTGTGCACCACAAAATTTTTCTGCATTAGTGGCAGACTAGCAGAGAGCAAACAGCTTTTCTGCCTTCTCCTATATCTTCTTATGCTCCTCTGTATGTTTTTATCACAGTTTATGTATAAAGTGTAACATGTCTGAGGTGTACCTGAGAGCTTTATTTGTGCATGATTTGGGACCCTGAGATCCTGGAACTTCTGCTGAAGAAACCTGGTTAATTAAGAAACTGCACTCCCACAAAATAAAAGATAGAAAGGTGAACGATTTATTGACCAAACTCTGAATTAGTGAAGTGACTGCATCAGTTGCTGCATACAGTCTCAGCTCTCTCAACCTGTGGGGCTGCAGCAGTGGTCACCACAGAGCTTTGGCTATGTTAGATGGCTCAACTGGCACGGTTGTGAGGACATCAGTGACATTCATGTTTGTTACTTCATCCTCATGAGATCAGGCTTTGCACTCCCAGCAAAGAAACAACCCGCTTTTCTGTGAATGTTTTGTCTGTATTCTGTATTTTAAATGACTGTGTCTCTGTGAAAATTCAATAAACATATTGAATACATGAACCTTTGTATGTTATACAAATATTTCAACAAGGCAGGCCATTTATCAGTGGCTTGTGCAATGGATATTGCACCCACAGCTAAAGGCATTGTCAGACCAGACCTCCGGGATTACTCAGATACCATTGAACATGCCTTAATGTGTCAGGCTCTCTGTCAGATACTTATCAACCCCATTCCTTTATATTCTGTAAGTGCACAACAAAACAAAACAAAACAAAATGAAAACCACAAAAAACCCCCAACCCTAAACCAGTAACTATAATTCCATGTCTTACCTCACATCACACAATTCATAGTATATGTTTCTGCTCTCATCCTTAATGTAAATGGCAACACTGGGTGATTCCAGCATTTTCATTGTCAGCTGCTGGGGGAAGGCACTTACAAAAAGGGCACGGATTGTGTCTGTGCTTGTGATTTCATTCGGCATCCTCAACTGCTTTGTTTCATCTCCATACTGAAGATATAATACACCTGCAAGCAAATGTAATAGAAAGATACATATTCTTAAATGCACAGTAATGATCTGGTTTCAAAGTTTATGTGGAACACAAACCAAGCCCATAATGAGAAGAGAAAAAACAACTCTTTGAAAAATAAAGCACATATGTCGTTTTCCTTTTCAGCAGACTATTGGAATAGAGCCTAGAACAACGATGTGGTTCAGCCTTGATAAATGCGCTAGTTCCAGTACTGAGATGCCTCTTACTGTACTTCAGTTAGATAAATCAGAAGTTTACATTATGAATCCTAATGGAAAATCTCAAACACACCGACAACTTTGCTCTGTATTGGAAGTTGTTGGTAAATCACAAGGTACTTTTTAAAAAAGTAGCTGAGGAAGAAATTCATCCTTTTATAGCACCCAGCTTTCTTTATACATAGCCTCAAACTTATCAATAAAACAAAGAGTTTAATTTTCAAAGAATTTTATATTCACAGTTCAATTTGCTGGCATTATACAGCATAAAGCCTCAGGTGAAACTCCTGCCAGGGTAAAACTGAGGTACCCCACAAAAAAACAAGAGCAATTTTGGAACCTTTCAGTTTCACAGCACTGTTAATAATCATGCTTAGTACTGAGGGAGAAACCTAAGGAATCTTAGATGCTGAATTGCAAAATATGGGCATTCTTACTCACTCCAGACAGAACACCTTTCCGATATAGCTATTTTCATGGAATGAGAGGCCGTGATATGCTCAATAATGGAAAGAAACATGAATAATACAGACCAAGGACTGAGGGAATGGATATAAAGAGCCTCTTCCATGATGCCTGTGTTGGCCCTGCCAGGCCTATTCTTACTCCTGTACAACCAGCAGGTGCCTGTACTCCACTGGCCAGCACTGCATGAGTGTGGCTCATGAGCATTGCTACAACACAGTCCCATGCCATCATGACCTCCAAAGCCCTCCAAGGACTAAAGCACTCAGAAAGAGCCATCTCAATCTCAGAAGAAATCAGTCTGGACTTGATGGTGTTGATGAGTTCTAACCATGCTGCATCTGGCTCCTAAAGAAAACCAGAAGATGTTCTCATGAGCATCTCCAGTGTGGGAAAGTAGATTAGGACCTGCACAGCAGGAAACAAGATGCCACAGCACTGCAACTAAACTAAGCAATTTCTTGGGATGTACAGCACTAAGGAGTAGATTCAGAAGCAAGTGTTCAGTTGAACTACTTTGGATACAAGGAAATGGGGACTAGTACACCCAGCTGAGTGCACTTCGCTGTTTCTGAGCCATCCGAGGTGTCTCTGTACAACACTGCACTGTCCTAGGAGGAAACACCTTTATTGTCTTGCTGTCTGTACAAGATGGAGCAAGTATACCTTCCACAGTGGTGTAAAAAGATGGCAGATCACAGAGTGGCTGAGGTTGAAAGGCACCTCTGGGGGCCATCTGGTCCACTCCCACCCCACTCAAACAGGGACTGCTACAGTCACTTGCGCCTGACCATGTCCAGACAGTTTGTGTATATCTTCTAGGACAGAGACTCCACAGCCTCTTTGGGAAGCTTTTGTTGGTGCTTAGTCAATCTCACAGTGAAGAAGGGTTTCCTGATATTAGGGGGAATCTCATGTTTCATTTGGTGATTATTGTCTTTGGCCTTCTCACTGGGCATGAGTGAAGAGAGCCTGGCTCTTCTTTGCCCCCTCCCTTCAGGTTCTTTTGCACATTGATCACATCGTTGCCCTTGAGCCTTCTCCAGGCTGAACAGTCTCAGCTCTCTCAACCTGTCAGAGCAAAGAGGCTCCAACCAAGTTAATAATCCTTGTAATCCTCTACTGGATTCTGTCCAACCTTGCGAAGATTCTGCACTGCCAGGGCTTTGCAGTGACCAATAATTAACACAGGTGGGCTAAAGCCTGGCAGAGCATTTTACACAAACTGAATTCACCAGAGCAGTTGCAGTGTAGATGCACTGTAATGTTGTTCTCCCATGACCAATTTAATCAGGAGGGTTGGGCCCCCGGTGCAGCTGCCATCAGTCATCAGCAAATCTCAGCAAATCACAAAATTTAGATGGTAAGTCAGGGAGTCACACTTGAAAGTCATCAGCAACAGGATGGGCACTTTATGGTGCTGAGATACAAACACTGAGCAAAAGCAATGGGAAAAGCTGAGGTCCTAAAATAGAAAGGCAATTAATGAAAAGAAGAGAAGGCATTTCAAGCTAGGATGAGCCCAGAGTCTTTAAGGCCCTATGTTGGCCATAATTGCTCTAAAGGAACACAGAAATAGTAAAATTGTAGTACCATTACAATCAGTGGGTAGATAATTGTGCTTGCACTTAGGGAAGGAAGATGTTAACTTTCCTGAATACTAAACAGACTACTCAGCATTACCTAACTATTATTAAATATTAGGCTGCTTTTATAAAATAGAGCTCTTAACTTAATCTCTGTATCATTATCAAGAGCTGATCTCTCTTTCTTCATTAATATTGCTATCAAACCACACATAAATCCTACTACAAATTTCCATTTTCCTTTGCCTGGAAAAACTTTTTCAGATTGAAATTAAACTAGTTTTCTTTCAAAGACTGAGAGGAGTTTTCCTATGGTTTTCATTTTGAATGCCAATATTTAATGAGCTATTAAACTATTTTTCTCTTTTTAATTATAATTTGAGACATCATTTATTTATTTCTGTTGTCTAGGTAAAATTGTCTTTTTAGTGTTCAAATATTCTAAGCAGCTAAACACTCCTTAGGATTCAGAAACTAACTACATTTGTAAAAAAATTTTAAAAGTTAATGATTGCATTTATTTAATTTTTTCAAGATATACAAAGACATACTAATTTTTGATGAAAGCTTTCAGTTTGTATGAAGAACATAAGGAACATTCTATGTTTTTGCATTTAAACTTTCTTGGATTTAATGGGAAAAAAAAATTGGCTAAAAAGACAGGCTTTGCATATCAGCTTTGCAGCTGGGTGTGACTGATGCCTTAAGTTTTAGCTCTCATATTTTTTAGTTTCTGTACTGCCTCAGCATGTGATTCGGAATTTCACGTAAAGTGTTAGTACGTTCTCTTCACAGGGTAGTTAGGCAAAACAATTCTTTTCCAGCTTGAGAACCAAGGTCAGCCATTACAGCCTCAGGCCCAAAAAGTACAAACAACAGTGAATTGAAGAGAGCAAACTAGGAGGATGGGACTTCATAAACTGAAGCTGTAATTGAACAATTAACCCCAATTTGTAAATGGACCAAACTGATAAAAATGTGAAGATTCATGACCGGGATCCGTCTTGGGTCCATCTGGGATTTAGCCTCGGCTAGGCTCTTGTTCCTCCCAAGGTGTATCCTTTGAAGGCCTTTTAATAAATACCTACTTTATGCCTTTAACATTGTCTAGCCTCTGTTCCAGGTAGCCTCTCACAGGCATCACAACTCTCTTTTCTGCCCAGTTTAAAAGTTAGTGCAAAATTTAGGAACGCTAATTTTGCATTTCAGACCATTAAAAACCCACTCAATATTGAGCTACGGAAACCATTAGCACAGAATAAGTGGCAGAGTTGAAAAATCTTCTCTACACATAAGTCAAAATCATTACAGAACAGTCTTGATTCTGCTTGTGCTTCAATGCTCCCACAAAATACTGATCTCAAAGTCAAATCACAATTGTCCTTGAGTCCTGAATTTTCTAAGGAAATATGCATATTATGCCTTAAAACAGACAGCTTAAACAAACAACCTGGAGAACTGTTTTGGCCCCAATCTCACTTGAGAGAGAAAAGATATTTTCAAAGGCATAGTAAATTCTTTTGTCTTTATTCTCCTTTAAATCACATGCCTTTAAAAAAAACTACTGCCTTTCCTCTTGAGTTGACTGATCCATATCATGATACAGAAATGCTTTGGGGCATTTCCTAGTTGACAGAACTAACTGCTCACTTCTAAAAATCCTTTTTGAGCATGGCAAAATAAAGAGACTCAAAATCCATTAGTTAAAATCATTCACAATATTTTTTCTTTCACACATTGCCCAGGTGAAATCCTGAACACCAACAATACCCTCAGGTTACACTTCATGTAAGCTGGTGGAGCTCTGAGGCGTGTTTTACCTTCAGCTGAAAAATCACTCCCATGGAGATTAAAGTAAGAAGAAATAGAATATAACTTAGGCATGGTTTTTCTTAGGGCACAGAACATACATCAGCAAAGCTGTTTGGAAAGACAATTAAACACAAGGGATGTTCCTGTCTCCATGTACCCTCAAGTCCCTCTTGCACTTACTTATGCTTCTGTTACAATGGATTTACCTGGAACATGAAGATTGTGCTTGTTTTCATACAACACAAATCAGAGAGGACAATGAAATTCCTTGCTACTCCAGGACAACATGTATAAAGATAACTGTGAACGAGGTAACGACACCACGCAACAGTTTTGAAAGTGCACGTCAGACAATGCTGTGGCCGCCACTTCCAAGAACTCTGAGGTACTGCCAGCCCTGCGCTGTCCTACAGCTACAACACAAACTGTAATGTTAAGCCATCCCCTTTGTCATGTAGTATAACTTAGCTACAGAAATACCTCCGGAATTTTGATCGTTCTTCACCCTACAAGCCACAGACCACAGATTAAAAGGCCACAGCAGAAAACATTTACATGTAGGCCTTAGTAACATAAGCTTTGTAACAAATTGCTTCACAACATTCCTGTCAACAAAGGGGTATGCTTTATAGAAGGGAAATTAAACACCCAAGAGGCAAAAGAACATGTTCAAAGAAAGATTTACAAGCATCAAACCAAGATCTGATGATGACCCTGTGAACATACCACATGACTGCCCTTTCCTTCCCCATATACAGAGCTCTTTTAAAACACATTTTCTGCTACAACTTTATCAGTGGTCACGGCAGGATGTGCAAAATATTTCATCATTTCTCTCAGGGATGATCTACAGGAAAGATGCAGAGTTAACCTGACTTGGGTGGATGAGCCCATCAGCGCTGGGTTGGGGTGCCCAGCACAGCTCTGAGTTCAGACACACACATCATGTCCACAAAAAGGTGTTCAGCTCAAACAGTGTTGCTGGGCTGCAAAACCCACTTGGGAGCTGAGGACATTCACCATCACAGTGCGATGGTGAATCTCACCTGAACACACGGGGTCTAGGCTGGCTTTAGAGCAAAGAGCTGCATAATAGTCAGGGTTGGCACAGCACCCATACTGATAAGGCCATAGCTCCTTATAAGGTTTATTCCTTATGGCAAGAGCTAATGTCATGCAGGTGTCAGGAAACCACCAGCTCACATCTCTCAACACCTCCATCACACACAGGGCGCTGACCTAACCCTGACTAAGAACCACGTTATCATGGTTGTATTGCTAACAGTGATCTCCACGCAGGGCAGCTTACATACTTGGGAGAACTTTAATCACTATTAGCTTTTGTTTAAAGAACAAAAATTATCTTTAGAAATTCATTATTTAAGAGAGGAAAGTTAAATATCTGATAAAACAAGAATAAGTAAACAAACAAGATTGTGTCCTCTTCTGTGACCTTTACAAGTATCTGTTAATTCTCTCAAAAGATGGATTTTAAATGGAATAATACAACTTCTCACATATTTCTCTTACAATGAAGAAGAAAAAAACTGAGGCAGAAAGTGAAATAACTCCTCAGTGTTATGAAATAAAATACAGTTAAAGCTTACATTTGAATTAATGAGTTTCCTTTCTGTGAAGCTATATGACTCCCTCTCTGTAGGCAAGATGTCCTGCAAATTTCTGCACTGTAATATCTTACTGGCAGTACCTTAATCCAGCTGAAGAGAAGTATTAACTGATTATAAGATCTGTATTTGGCTGGTCTTGGATGCTTGGCACTGGAACACTTGGGCCTTTCCTCAAAACTGCAGTTTAAAATTTTAATTCCTTTTTACTAAGATTTCAAGATACTTCCTTTTTTTTTCTTTTGCTTTTGACAAAACTGTCCTATATAAGACTGCAAGGATGGCATCGGCCCATATTGCCCTCTGTTCCCTATCCCTCCTTCCTCCCCGACTATCTAACAAACAGACCTATCACATATCACCAAATTCTGCCAAAGTTATGCAGACACAAGTTTATTACAGTAACAATTCTTGCAGCATGGAAGCAATTCCTCAGTATGAAGTTCTTACTTTCCATACCCTCAAGACTTAACTCTCCTATTTCACCGCACAGTTTCAACTAGTCTGAAGTCATTGCCATGATTCTTGTGGTATTTCTAGTCTGAAGCTCTCATAATAACTTCTGTTAGTACTCCCTCCTGAAAATCTGTCCTCCACATTCAGAAAACGTTCTATAAATATGCTTAGCTGTCTTCAAGTACTAAGAGAATAAAAAAGTAGGTATTACTTTTATTAATTATATATATAAAACAATTACTTATTTTATTTATTTTCTTTGCACAATAGTCTGAAAAAAAATTGTTCAAGGTATTAACTTGTTTGATAACAGCTTCAATAAAAACAGGAATTGTTTAATTTAGCCCAGTATTACATTTTACTACTATTTCATTCTTCTTTGCTACTTACAGTGACTTACACTAATGTATTATCTAATGAAAAAGACAGATGGAATACTCAGTAGTCACGCAAATTTCCTACCAAAATGTTATGAAAAATAAAGGTTTTTAACTGCCACTAAAATACTACCACTTTTCTACAAACAAATGCATTCACCTGGCTGAGAAGAATAAGTAAAAACCAAAAAGAAAATGGACAACTTTTTTTTATCTAAAGAAAACCCAGTATTTTACCCATGTGATTCCTAATAAAACCTGTGAAAAGCCTATTGCCAAAAGCCAACTTTGTCTATACACCTGTATCAGCAAGTCCATCTTCTGTGAACAGTTACTTCTATCACCTAGAGATTCTGAGAGAACGTTCCTGTTTAACCTAGTTCCCCAGGTGGAAATCAATGTTCTGGCAGGATGACTTTTGGAATAATTGCATTCTGTTGCACAGAATAGCCCAACTGACCACCAAGGCAACTTTTTCATACCCCAAACTGACAAAACAATGCCAGCAAACTTGGAAGAACACAAACCCCCTATGATACTGAATGAAAAAATATTTTGAAAATTACAACTGAACAACTCAGTCAGATGAACAAGAGATTTCATGTGTACCAGAGCTATTTTTCAGAGGGCCCCTGCAGGATCTGCCATGCTGCACTTACTGCAGCTCACAGTCACCAGTTTAGCATAGTAAAATCAGAGAACTCCACACACACAGTCACAGGACATGCTCATGCAGGCTCTGCTTTAGTCCACCAGAAGCTGATCCCCTGACCTCTGAAGAAGCCAGTAAGCCATGGCTGGCTCCCAGCCAAAGGTGCCAACCTTACCAGTATGGTTTTCAAAGACTACACAGATATGTGAAGCATTTAAGGCCACTGTAGTCAAGTACTTTACAGAGGGGCGTTTTTGTTAGTAACTTTTAAATGGGCAAAAGCAAAAAAGACAAGAAAATATCAATTAAATTTCTTGGAATACTTGTACTTTCTCTTCAATAAACATGAAGAAAGAGAGATCCTACCCACTTGTATTTTCTTTCTGTATAAATCAGATGCATCAACTCATTATTTAAGTAATAACTATTTTTATAAACCTTGCTTTTTAGTACTAAACAAGGTACAATTGATGTGTTCAAGGGCAGAATGTGACCAAATCTATAGCCATGAAGCGTTAAAGTCATGTAGGCCATGCATGCCTTTGTAATTTTGCTCCATTTACCATATGTTCTGTATTTACAGCAGGAATTCTCTTCAATACTTCTGAAGTTAATGCATTTCTAAAAAGTTCACCACTGTCAGTAGCAAATTTTGGGGTTGAGCCATCAGCACCTAAGAGCACAGCTGCTTAGAGCACCACACCAAAAAGCTACCTCTGTGGGCTCTAACGAACAGCTTAAATTTGTGTGGAGTCCTCATAAACTACAGGATCTTGGAATCAAAATCTTAGTTTGCATGATTAAGAAGAAGAATGCCAAGAGGCCAGTTCCTAGACTCACTCCAATTTGTCATTATCTTTCATGTATTGGGGAACCAAAACTGGACACAGTGCAACCTCACGAATGGTGAGAAGAGGGGAATAATCACTTCCCTTGACCTGTGGGCTTTATTTTTCCTCTAGACACCTATGCAGTTTTCCCTTGCTGCAAGGACATGCTGCTAACACGCAGTCACCTTGTTGTCATACCCCAAGTCCTTTCTGCAAAGCTGCAACCAAGCCAACCTGTCCTTGCCAGTATTGTTGCTGGGCTGTTCTGTCCCTGATGCAAGGATGCATTTGCCTCTCTGGAGATTCATGAAGTTCCTGCTTGTCCATCTCTCTGGCTCACTGGATCCTGGTGAAGTGGCCAGCTGACTATTCAGCACATCAAATGCTCTCTCATACTTAGTGTCAGACTTGACTCTACTGCTGGTTCATTCCATCCCAACAACGAGGTTTCTGATGTGAAAAAACACTGGCCCCAGAGTCCAGTCCTGAGGAGCACAGCTAAAACCCAGCTGCCAGTTACACACCCTGAAGGCCACCCCTACCTTCTACAAGTGGCTACAAGGAAGCTAAGAGAGACATTAAAGGCCTTGTTAAAGCCAAGATAAACACCACCCACCGCTCTGCTCTCATATCCACAGATGGTCTATTCATCACAGAAGGTAATTGAGCAAAGCAATGGTACAAGCACCTATCTCCTAGGAAACAGGTGAGTAGCTAAAAAAATATCCAGAAGGGCTCCTATCTTCAGAGTTGCTCAGACCATTGCCCCTATTGTCCCAGGAGAGCACTGTCATCAGTGGGCCATCAACAAGCTTCTGATGCAGTGATTATCCTCTTATCCTGCTTGAATTGGGTACTCTGTAGTCAGAAATGCAGAAAAGAGAACAAGAACTAATACAAGAGACAGTCTAATATGATATAGCAGAGATGACATTATTTCCCTCTGGGAACAGAAACCCAAACTTAGGCCCAACATAGTAACTATGCATTAGAATCACTACCTAAATATATAAACAGTATTGAGAGCAATGATTAAAATCCAAGAGCTGTCCTCATTCAGGGATTTGCTGTCATTTGCTGTCAGCCCTGGCAGCAAATCCGAAATATGTTCTATGCTTCTATTCTTGGCCAAAGTCTTACACTTCTTACAATGCGTGGAATTCCAATACACTTTTTTCCTTTGCATAGACATGTTAAATGGAAGGCTCTGGTGTTCGTGTGACTTACTGTATTAGAGGCAGAGTAACAAATTTTACCTAACAAAAATTAGATCAGATTCATCCAAGAGTTAGCTCCTATGCTAGATATACCCCATGGGACAGCTCCATCTGGCCTCCTACCTTTCCTCTGAAGGAAGGAGGCCTGTACAAACTATTCCAGCTGCCAAATCTGTCTTCCAGCAGACACCAAATGCTGAAGGCTCAAACTGCTGCTGCTAAATCAGAATATGAAGTGATGGTAGAGCTGGATAATGACATTACCCCTTTTGTGAGAGCATGATTTGGGATAAAGAGAAAAGCCACTGCCACCCTGACATAGCTTTATGCAGTTCGTCCAGGTTGAACACTCATTACTCTATCTCTCCTACTATTTTCAACACTTTCCATTCTGATTTATTCAGGTTGCGAGGTTCTGAAATAGGAGTATTTTGTCACTATGTATTACCAAACGCAGTGAGACACTGGTTTTGCTCAAGGTCCTTTAGTATTACTGCAGCGCAAATAAATAATAAAGGTTGCTTTCAAAAGTCATTTAACAGATATAGCAGTGACAGACACAGACTTACATAACTAATAGATTTCTTTAGTACTGTACATCTTCTGCTCTGGTATTACTGCAATGAACTCATTAGATTCATGCTGATACAACCTGCTGCAACAAAATTCAGCTCCAGTGTGACACAGCATCTACAATATCCTGCATATCAGCTTTTCAGTGGCAGACAGAATGTGCCTCTGTTGAGACAGTATGTACTAAATAGTACCTCACTCCTTGGAAGCATTTTTTTCAGGTACACACAAGACATTTTATTATAGGAGCTAAAAACCTCTTAAGTAAACAGTAATTGTGAGCACAAGTGCTAACCTGGGAAGTAACATATTTCTCTCTTCCATATACCTGCCTTTCACATATCCTGTAGAGACAACAAATGAAACAGAAAAAATTCTGATAGGTTAATATTATTGTTTAGCTTCTTTTGCTCTTTAGATACAAAAACATTTCAGGTAAGAGGTGTGTGGGTTTTTTTCTTTCCAAGTCCAAAACCTTTTGCTATTGCAATTTGAAGAAATGGGAAAGAAAAGAAAGTCTAGGAAAGTTGGAAGCAAAACTTGAGCTACATTAGAGTATTATAATTTCCTAGGGTCTGTGTTTTAATTCATTACTTGGAACTAGGTGTTTCAGGCTGTTTTCCCAATAGACCTGTTAGTCTATGAGTTAAGCTGTCTGACCATGACAGCAAATATTTACATGACCTTTTTGCATGTTGGCTGCTTTGCATACACTATAAAAGGCAAGAAAGGGAAAATTATTTAAGATGACTGAATGCATTAAAGTTATACTCAGCCTTAACTTGAAATGCACTTCTCAGGGAGTTCCTCTCCCATGAACTAAACTGAAGCTCTCACTGACTTCATTAGGCTTAAATCATGCCCTAAGGAATCAGAGAGAGCAGTGCCATTACTAGCAAATCACAGGCTTCTCATATAAAGTCTATGGCCATTCACACATCTTCTGTCTGATTTTACATGCCTATTTTAATTTCTAGCTCATAAATAGTAACAATTAATTAGCTCCAATATAATATATGTCTACCTTTAGCATTTATATTTTTCTGTGTGTCTTACAGTATCTTGCCTACACATTAATAGAGAGTTATTTCAGCTGCCAGCTGAAAAGCAATGATCTGTCTCTCTGAAAAGATTTTGCTGTGAGTGAAACTGTCACTGTGGCTCTTTCTTTTTTAAGAGGCTTTGAGAAACATCTGCAAGAAATACTGCAAAAGATTGAGGCGTTATGATTATAATCAGTAATGGCATTTCCATATAAGGTGGCAGCAAACTAATTAATCTGTGCCTGCCAAAACTTGGGTTTGGGGGCTAATAAATAATAATTAGAATACTCGTGATTGCTTAAGACCCTCCTCATGCCAACCCTTAAGCATTTGTATAATTCTATTCCTTTATGTAATCCCTCCAAATGCAAATAAAATGCAAATGTTGGCAGGCTTAGACATTTCTGAAGAAGTTTTTCTACACCACCTAACTTTAGGCACAGGTTTACCAGCAGGGAGCCCAGTCATCCTCTGCCATCCATCTGGACTGGAGTGGCCAGGCACCCTGGCTGGGGCACCCAAAAAAGATGATTACAACCCTTGAGCCATAAAGCTTCATTCTCCTCAGCCACCTCGCAAACCCAAATCTTTGTGCATTTATGGAAATCCCCCGCTGTACCATATTCTTCCTTCATCCAACTCTGCATGTACAGCCTGACCCTGCAGGAACACCAAGAGCTGTTGCTGCAGGGGGAGGTTGTGATCACACCCTGCCCTTCTGGGGGCAATCTGTGACCCATCACATCGACTGCCCTGCTCACTCCATCACGCAGAGGATGCCAGTGCCCGCCCTGACAAAGCATGCTGCCCATTGTTTGGACAGAAGTACCACATGAGAGACCACAATGAACGTATTTGCCAGCCTCCATTTCACTGAGGAGGTACTGGAGCAGGGACAGCAGTGAGCTGCAGGGCGGGCACAGGCGGCTGCTGGTGCAACCTCGCTGGATGCCTGTCAGGTTCTGCTTCCTCCAGGCAAATGGCATGTGAAGTTTGCTGAAAGCTTTTGAGCACTTTCCAGGTTTCAGCTGATTCTCACTGACAGTTTTGCTAGATAATTTTTTTCCCACAGTTATCGCACGGGAAAAGCTCCCAGCTTTCAAATACATATTTTAAAATACGTTTAATTTTCTCTTGCACAGTGAATTAATTTGTTTTAATATCTTGCTTTGTCTCCAGGCTGCACAATGATGAAGCAAGCGTGGATTTCTGGTCTTCTTAGCCAAGAAAGACCTTAATTTCAAAAGCTCTGGCTGAAATTTTAAATGGGCCCACAATAGGAATACTGTTTTCTAGGTCAACTCCACGTGAATATCATGTCTTGTTAGATTAGTCCTGCCTGACAAACCCATGATAGTGTAGTAGCCAAAATGCATTTGTGTTATTCCTTCTCAGGCACCATGTTAATTCAGACCACAATTGGAAAACAAACTGACTATAGCTAGTAAAATAGGAAGCCACAGAACAGAATTTTGAATTAGAGTTTCAAAAAGAAAACATCAGTTTTTAAAAATGCATTGAGATATACAATGTAAAATTTTAAAATGTTCATTATTCTCCTCACTGAAATTATGTTTGCTGGGGATCAAAACTCAATTTTAATTTAAATTATATTAAATTAAAAAAAGAATACATATGGAAAGGGAGGTGATACACAGATTATTTAAAATCATATGAACAGAAGTACGTTCATGACACTTTTCAAACTGAAGTTATAAACAGTTTCCTATTTTTTAAAAATAAACATTCCCCTTTTACAGTTGGAAATAAAAAGGGCCACAGCATGCAAAGCATTTAGAAAGTAAAATTTCAGAACACAGCTGATGGTGTTAGAACATAGTGGCAGAAGAGATCGAAAAGGACATTATTATAAAAGAAATGCACATGATATTAACAATAATAATAATATGAAAGCAAACTATTTTGGAAGACTTTTTATCTTTTATAAGAAACTATTTCTTTTTAACTGGTTCCTGGAACAAGTTGAAAAAGACACATTGTGGGGTGATGACAATATATTACCTCCTATTTGGCTAGTATAATGATCCCTTAAGCCACATACATATCTGTGACCCCTCCTGCAATACAGAGAGAAAAGGCTTGTTTTGTTCATTTCAAATTTAAAAACTCTCAGCTGAAATGCTTCATATTACATTGCTTCCCTGTTGTTTGTTTATTTTTTCTTTCTCCTGCATTTGGCCTATTCATGATGGGATAAGCTGGGGCCTTGTCTCTGGCACATGAAAGTCAGGGTGTTTTGCAGGGTCTAAAATCCTGGCCATTAAATAAAAGAGTGTATCTTCATGTTGCTGTCCTCAATTAGGGCCTGGACAGCACATTTCAGTATATGCAAGAGATGCTAAGAAAAGGGTTTAGGAATGATCTGCTTAACAGTGAACTTACAGTCCTCCCATCTTAGCAAAGATACTATTGAACTGCAAAATTTCAGGGCAGCAATGACAATCAAATGTCCAGGATGGTTTCTGGATGAGCAACAAATGGTTATAGCAGCTCTTCTTGCTGGAGAAGAGATGACCTGAGGGAAATGTCAAGCCAAAGAAATCAGATATGGCCTGGGGAAGCAGATAGCAATCGGATGTTCGCTGTCACTTCCAACACAAGGACTAGGGGGCACAACTTACAGCTGATAGACAAATACAAAACAAAGCAACAGGAAAGCAGTGGTTGGGCAGCAAACCAACAGAAACTTGCTGCCAAAGTCACAGATGCAATGTGGAGGATGTGAAAAATTTACATGGGAATTAAAGGTGGACTGAAAAAATACCTGGAGGAGACATCTCTTGATGGTTTTTATACAGACAGAAACCATAACCAGGAAATCACAAGCTGAAGATATCTTGAGGCTGAGAACCCCTGGGGGAAGGATCACACATACACACATAGAGGACAGGGAGTTGATTCAGGACAGCCAGCACAGCTTCACCAAGGGCAAGTCCTGTCTGACCAAACCAGTGGCCTTCTGCAGTGGGCTTCTACAGCAGCAGACAAGGGAAGAGCTACAGATCCCTTTATAGGAACTTCCGTAAAGCCTTTGACATGGTCCCCACAACATCTGTCTCTAAATTAGAGAGATGGGTTTGATGAGCGGACTGTCAGATGGATAATTAAGTGGTTGGATGGTCGCATCCAGAGTGTAGTGGTCAATGGCTCAGAGTCCCAATGGACATCAGGGACAAGTGGTGTCCCTCGGGGTCTGTACTGGGACCAGTGCTATTTAATAACTTCAAATTAGATAGATGAAGGGATTGAGTGCACCCTCAGCAAATTTGCAGATGACACCCAGCTGTGTGGCATTCTTGACATGCCTGAGGAGCGGGATGCCATGCAGTGGGACCTGGAGAAGCTCAAGAAGTGGGCAGGTGGGAATCTTATATGGCTTCACAAGACCAAGTGCAAGGTGGCCTGAGTCAAAGCAACCCCTGGTATCAACATAGGCTGGGGGATGGACAGAGTGAGAGCAGCCCTGCCCAAAAGGAGCTGGGGATCCCAGGAACATGCACTCACAGCCAGGAAAGCCAAATGTGTCCTGGGCTGCACCAAAAGCAGCATGGGCAGCAGGGGAGGGAGGGGATTCTGTCCTTCTGCCCTCTTGAGACACCACCTGCAGTGCTGCATCCAGCTCTCGGGTCCTCAGCCCACATAGTGGAGCCAGACTGTGAGTTCTAAAGGCTCAACCACTTAACATCACATTGAAGCAAATACAAGTTTTACAGAAAATCCTGGGGTGAAGTAAGCCATACTGAGGAAGCCCTAGCCAGCGGTGACTTATAGGCAGTACAGTATAGGAAACATAATAGTGCATGTATAGTAAACATACATGTGCTCTTTAAAAAACACCTCAAAAGCATAAAGTCTTATCCAGGTTGAAGTATCATAAATTTCTTCCCCAAAGCCCAACATATTGGTGGCCCAGCAGGCTGTAGGAAGGCAGCCACTTTTTGAGCTGACATGGACAGGGATCAGCTCCTTGTTTCCAGCCCCACTGCTCTTCACTTTTCAGCTCTGGGAGACTAAGGGACCCTTTCCAGCCCTGTTTTTTTTCACACTTGTTGTGCTTGTCAGATATCATAATATTCTTGACAGAAACTGTCGTAGATTATTGAGGGACGAGTAAACCACCGTGACAAGCTTACAAGCATGGTATGATTTACAGTCCAGTCTTTGATTTATGTCACTCTCTATAGTGGGAGATGAGCCTACAGGAAAACAACATTTCAGTTTATTACCTATGAGCAAAACCTGCCTTCCTCAGCAATCCACACATGAGTTACGTGCCTTCCCACAATGCTTTAACTGCCCTCTGGTGTCTTCCCACAAAAGAACAGCCTTTACTCCCACCATCTATCAGCTGAGCAGAGTCTCTGGGACAAAATTCACCATCATAAAAGGAGCTCTGGTTCGCAGCTGGGCTGAATTCAACCCTGAGATATGGGAAGAATGCAGGAAGCAGAGCTGTCCACCTGTGCTGACACATCACTCGTGTCACTGTGCAGACAGAAGGGCACTGCCCCAAAATAAAGGGCATCTCCATCAGCTGATCCATTCAAATCCTCCACCTGGAAAGCTACCACCACACAAATACAAACCTTTTCAGTAAGATGGATTACTAAAGCAATAATATCTCTAGGTTTCTTTCAATTAAGGCTGGCTTTGAAGAGATGACAAAGTGGAAAAGCCTGTGTCTCCTGCCTGAAAATGAGGGTACAATCTTGTATGAAGTTCATTGCCAAATATTGAGCAGGCTTGGCAGGAAGTGCTTGCAACATTGGGTTTTAACCATTACTCAGCACTTCATGTCAGGGCCCGCATCTCTCTCCTTGCGTGTCTACTATGCTCTTACAAAAATCTACTATGATCTTACAAAAATCTACTATGATCTTACAAAAATAATTACCATTCCCCCAAGTTACTCAGTATTCCATACCGAGTTCATTTCTGAAGAACAACCTGACATGAAAAATAACGTGGTACCAGAGTCTTTACTTTTGCAATCCCAAACTATTTAAAGACTGTTTCAAATCCACAAATGTAAAATGTAGACTAAGCACAGAATGCAGAAGGGCTGAAGCAGGCTCTTACCCAGTGATCTCTCCTTCGTTTGGTTTGCTGACCGTACAACGGGAAGACTTGCCCGCGTGCGGCTGCCCCTCGAAAAGGGGGTTGGAGAATCACCTTCAGACATGGCCTCTAAGGAATCAACAGATGCTTCAGAGAGGTGTTCTGTGTGGTCACCCAAATTGTGCTGTGGGCTCTGGGACGGCTTCGGGCTTCTTGTCTGCAAAAACAGAGCATTTCTTTATTAGTCTACTGAAACCAGAGTGTGGGAGGAACAAAATAATCAAAGAGCAGAAGGAAGAAGTCCCAATTTCTTCAAAGACTGATATGCTGGAGGTCACTTCTGTGTAAATTATTTAGGAAAAGTGTCCTTGGACAATCTGCTGCTGTTTTTATGGTTGTATATCCACATTGCAAATTTTGTTGTTAACAAGGCCCTGAGGATAAGACATGCTGAGGAGATGTACAGTAATGCCATTCTCCTTGTCCACACACACACACACAAATTTTATCAAATCTGCTAAGAAAAATCCTCTGAAAAGCTGTAATGGAGTTGTAAAGCTATCAATTTCAGTATCTTCTGCTATGCCATCTATGCAAGGTCCGGGTCATGCAGCAAATCCAAAACACCCATCCAACATTTCTAGTTGAAATCACAAATAATTACTTTTATTTTTTGTTGCACCAGCATAAATCAGAACTGTGTACATTAAGAGACACTAATTAAGTATGCCTTTTATTGGAAAATAATACTAGTAAATTGATAAACATGTTGCCGGGAAAAATCCCAACTCTTCCAGCAGGGGAGAGATATGATTTCATTTATACACTTCTACCAACTCTTCACCATAGGATCTGCCTAGTAAAAACACACTCAATAGGAAATAAAATGTCCTGAACAATTTTTGCAAACTATAAATGACATTATAAGCCCTTTCCACAAAAAGGGGTTGCTTTAAGAAGCATTCTCAATACTGTGTAGTGAAACCTCACAACCAAATGTACTTATTACTCTGGAAGAATAATTTCCTGGTCTCTCTCAATCAAACCATATCACAACAAACGGGAGCATACAAAGCAGAAATTCAAAGCAAAGCAAGCTTACTAGGTTCCAAACCCAGTATAAAACTATGAACTTTATAGACATCTATAATCAGCACCAGGCATGAGATAGCATTAAAATTATATGTTTTTCTCTCCCCTATCATTTCAGGTCAGATGGTATTACTAAAAATCCCCAGTATCAAAATCAACTTCAACTCTAGGCTTGAAGATGCTGTCAAGATCCAAAAAAGATTGTGCTTCTTTCTGGAAAGCTAAGTTAACTAATCTTGCTGACGTCTGTTTCTTTCAGTGGTTTTTCAAGTGAAATGAAGAAAACTCATTTCAGCAATAGCATGCATCACATAATATCCCTTATGTGACTTTGAATGTATGAAGAACTTCAGCTTTTATTACATTTTCATTAGCTGGCTGTAGATGGCTGTTCTTGCCAAGCTGTGCAGTTACTCACAAATTACAATGCTTAGATATACCTCACAAGAAATTAAATGCTACAGAACTTCTCACTTTCTAAATGCTAATATTAAAATAGTAAGTACTATCAATGTCCTGCAATGAAATTGTTCAAGGGCATTAAATTTTATGCAGGACTTAGAGCTAACAACATTTGTTCTAAAGTATGCTTTGAAGTGCCTCTGACATGGTCAGCACTACTCGGCAGCTTGTAAATACAGGGACTTGTGTCAGGAAAGTTAGAGGTGACAAGTGACCTGCAAACACAGAAAAGAATCTGGTAAGTCAGTACTTCTTCATTCAGCTTTCCAAAATGGCTTGTGAACCATCACTGCTGAAGTATTTTGTTTACAAAGGCATATTACGGAAGTATCACCAAGCCAACACATTACAGCTCTGTAGCTCCTTGTAGTGATTAAAAACTTATCTGTATAAATCTATTACTAGGGAGCTAGAAGGCATATAATTCTCCCTTCCTAGAAAACCATGACTAAAAGTAAAAAAAAAAAAAAACATTAAAAAAATAAAGGCAACAAAATCAATCTGCAAAAGATTCTTAGTTTCATTCAGAGTTTGTTGGGAAGGAGATTGCTTTTGTTTCTTTCAGAAAATATATACTGATAATATGGAAATATGGATCAAGCTTATTTTGCTTTGCTTTTGCTTATTTGTTTCTATTCAATTTATGATAAAATAATCCCCAAATGTCATTTGAGAATGCAGTTGCATGTATATTGTTCATTGATAATACGAACAGATGTATATTTGAGCAGTAAGGAGATACTTCATTACCAAAATCAACAGACACATATTTAGCTGAGCTGTTGCCTGGCGTGTCCTGTCATTGCACAGATGGAGCCAACCTCAGCAATGCTGTGTTTCTTTGGCTGTCCCTGGGGAAATGCTGTAAGACCTAAGACACAGCATCCCAGATCCCCACAGACGACATGACGTCATTACCGTAGCTAAATCTGTTGGGTCTAGCTGGGATAATTTTCTCCATAGCAACCCTCATA
The DNA here is from genome assembly GCA_013400315.1 of Bombycilla garrulus. NCBI lineage: Eukaryota > Metazoa > Chordata > Aves > Passeriformes > Bombycillidae > Bombycilla > Bombycilla garrulus. The sequence continues at coordinate 952,855 of VXBU01003983.1, forward strand.
GTGCTGTACTTTGTTTTGGTGGCTAGAAAGGTGTTGAAAACACACCATTATTTCTGCTTCTCTTGAGCAGGGCATGCACAGCATAAAGACTCTCTCCAACACTCCCTCACTCACCCAGGAGTGCCCACCTTGTGGACGGGCAAGATCTTGGCAGAGGAAATAGTCAGAAGGGCTGAGCCAAACTGACCAAAGGAATATTCCATACCATTTGATGACTGTTCAGCAATAAAAGCTAAGGAAAAGATGGAGGAAAGGGACCGTTTTTTATTACATTTCTCCTATGGAGCAACTGTACTGGAGCCTGAAACCTCACTTCCTGGAAAGTGCCTGGGCATCATCTGCTGATGGGGAATAGAGAATACTTTGTTTACTTTTGCTTCTGCATGTGGCCTTTGCTTTTTCTTTATTAAACTGCATTTATCTGAACCCATGACATTTTTCCAGCTTATTTTCTCCCCTGCACTCCAGCAGAGGAAGATGGGGTGGCTTGGTGGGTCACTGGTGTTCAGCCAGGGTCAACCCACCACACTGTAAAAGATCCTTTTTCAGCAGCCCTCATTTCTCACCATCCGTACTGCAGCTTTCTGAAGCAATCCAGAAGCACTTCCTGGATTCTGCTCAGATACAAAGCTCAGTCTTCCTCTTAAGCCACCAGCTCAAATCCATAGGAGTTCCACTCTAGCAAGTGGACTGACACAAACATAAAGCCAGTCCAAGCTATAAATGAGATCCACCAAATATACACATACAGTTTATGAAAGGCTTCAAGCTATTTGTCATGCTCAGCTCCTGTAAACATTAGATTCCACAATGCTGAATTTTAAACAGATTCTAAAAAAATTCTCAAACTCAGCAACAACAGTGGTTATTCAAGTAACTGAGCAATATGAGTGCATATTTGATAGGAAAGCATTTTTATTATTGGCAACAAGCACTAGGCTTGATGCTACTTGGTAATCAACTGGATTCCTAGATATGACTTCTTAGGAAAACCAACCCTTAAAGTGGTGAAGGAGCCAGCAATATTTATGGAGCTGTAACTACAAGTAGTTGTAAAGTTTTTTGAAGAAAGCAGTGCAGAAATCTTCAGCATTATCCAGCCTTGTAATAATTATTCAGGATGTTGATTCTAATATCAAATAAGAACAATAAGACAAATGTCAAATAAATACTTAATAAGTAATGCCATATATACTTTTTCCGCTGAATGTTCACTAATATTTAAATGTTTAAAATAATACTTCAGCAAGTGTCAAGCAAGTTTTAAGGACTTTTCAGGAGCTAGCACAAAATAAATGTTGACCGCAATAGTCAATGTTTCAGGACCCAACAGTACCCAACTAGAGTCATAGTCTAGACTGTTTCTGTGTGAGTCAAAATGGTGCTGTAGCAAAAAAACCTGAAATATCTAACAGAGAAGAAAACTCAAGGAACACTAAGGAAGCCACTAAGGAACAGCATTATCCAAAATTAAAATGTGTAAATAGATACTCCACAGAGGCAGACAAGCCCAAGGAAATGCCGGCACATTCCAAGCCACCTCCGGGAAAAATGCCAGAAAACAGAAGGAGGCTCAGAATGAGGCAGCAGGTCTCCCCCGCCTCTGCCACGACCAGTTGGGTTACACTTCCTCAGCCAGCCATGGTCCTTCCCCCCAAGCTGTATGTTAGGAGGCACAACCCTGAGCCTTTCTTTGTGGAATAGGGTTCATCTTTCAGCCAGCTGAGTAGAGCTGACACTACTTAAGGACTTCTCTGATAAAAGACGTTGTCTGTGCTAGTTCTGGGTTACAAGATCAGAAAGGATAGGCCAAAATAAGAATGGACAATTCTGGCACAAATAATTACACAGCGCTTTTTGATTACCCTTTTACTCAGGATATACTATGTCCTTATTCACAAGGATATAGATCCTTGTAGCCTTTTCAGGATATATATTTAACTATACCAAAAATGAGCTAGCAATTACGGAAGATCCAATATCTTTCAACCACTCTTGGGATCTGACAAAGAATTAAAACTGTAGTTAATCATGCCTCATGACTGACATCTGTCTGCTACAGCTTGGCAAAAGAATGCCATCAATACATCTGCTTTAGTCCTTTCACAGACTCAGAAAAAATAAAGGAAAAAAGTACAAGGCTCTTTAAATGCAGTAAAATTGCAAACAGTTAGGAATTAAGTCTGAAAGTACCTGAATAATGAAAAAATTGAATACTGCAGACATGCCAATGTAACAGGCAGTCATGGAGTACCAGAGATTTTCATCAAGTTCTCTGCATGCCTCTGGTCCTCTGCTTACATTTGTCCACACTAATCCTCTCAAGCTTTTGTTCTAGCTGGTTTTATGTTTCTGCTCTTCACAGTGTTCTTCTATGCTCACTTCCAGTTATTTTTTATACTAATCTATATAACAGAAACCTTTTTCCCCCTCTTTTCCTTTGTCCTGCAAATTTGCTTCACACATTTCCATAGACAAAACAGAACTCAGGAAAAAAATTGCATAACCTGAAGAAAGTTTTAATTTCATCTCTTGATCAATTCCCACTTTTTATTTCTTGTCTTCAGGAACTTCCTTAGCCCTTAGCTTGATAGAAACTTATCTATTTAGGAGAAGAATCTTATATATCTTGGAAGTTGCTAGCACTCCTGGCAGTGTACAAATGGTAAACAAAGACAAATAGAACAGAGGTAGTAAAATACATTTTTCCAATCATGTACTCTAAAGAACATACCATAGGCAGTCTCCCTCCCCCCACATTTAAGAGTCTTCTTGACATTTGAAACAGAGAGGAAAATTTAGTAGAAAAATGGAAGCCTATTCTTCTTGACCTTCAAGTAAACTTCTTGTCCTGTGACATGTGCCAAAGATGGATACAGGATATGTGACAGACTGCAAACAGACATATAAACAGAGTGTGTTTCATGTATGATGAGTTTATTAACTCTAAAGTATTGCCACAACACATGAATTCTTACTACTGCAACAATACTTCTTCATCACATTTGTGTCAGATCTACATTATTGTTGTCTGAAGGATGGATCTGCCTTTTCCACAGATACAGAGTCTTTGGGTTTCCATATTAATGCAACAACAGGGTTTTACTTGTCTGGACATGCTATTAGTGACGCATTACTGTTGAAGAGAAAGCAAATACTACCCATATCTCGTTTTTTAGCATTTTCCAAATTTTTCCACAGCTTTCTCAGAAAAGTTAATGCTTATACACCTCTTTATAAACTAAGTTTATAAACTAAGTTCATATTACCTCTGTGCAACTGATGCATTTGGATACTCTGTATTTGACGTTGGGGGTGGGGAGGTGACTCAGCAGCTGAATACAACATTAAACCATCTCTTACGACAAACTCGCTTCTGTGCTTTTGGTGCTTTCTCACCATTACAAGGTATCAAAATCTATGGCATCTTTCTTTCGGATGCCGCCAGCTGGAAATGGTACCATGCCAGGAGCAGGCAATGCCAGCATCTGAGTTCTCCAGAGCTGAAGAGAGTGGGAGGGCAGCTGCCCACTTGCCCACACGCAGATCCTGTAGGTGTTAGTTATACTCTTCCCTGATGCTCGTGGACTAGCATATGTCCCTAGCTTTCATTTCTCTATTTCCAACCCAATTTTTTCACAATTTTCTGTTGAATCAACAACGAGTTACAAAGCCAGTTCTTTCTCACAAGCATCTCAGTTTGGTGGCCATATTGACTCCTATGGTATGAATGGCCAGAATTATTTCCTCTTTGATAAGGAGAAAGGCTATGCCTGAGCCACTGTTGCTCACCACCCCGAGCTCTGAAGCACGGTACCCCACTTGCCTGGAGCCTCCTTGGACTGGAAGCATGTTCTGCGCTGGATGCTGCCCGAGCTGCCCCTTCACCGCAGCGCTGCCGGCCTCCTCCTGCCGCCGGCCGTCCCGAGGGAAGCCCGAGCTCGCCATACTCACACAGGAGCGATGCCGGCGGAACACAAGTCACAGAGCCCTCCCCTGGCCACCTGCCGTGCGCTCATTGAGCAATGCAAGGAATTCAGTGCACCGTGAGCCTGAGGTACTGCCCCAGAGCAGATCTCCTCATGCTCTGAGAACGGGAGGAAACAGACCCAGAAGAACTTTTCCAAGTAAGGTAAAAGAAAGCATACCTCCTCCCTCCCATGGTGAATGAGAAGGAGGGGAAGATAACTCGGTCATCAGCACTAGTAATGCTCAGTCACAGCCACCACTATCCGTCACTGGATGGGCTGGGTCAGGATGCTCCAACAAGTGGCCATTTTACTCAATTTCGTGAATTTATTTGAAGGCAAAACTCCTCTCTGCTTATTATAGGATCTATATAACTACTCTGTATTCACTGATGCCAACCCCATTTTCTTCCACCTAGATAAAAAAAAAAAACCCAAAACATGTCTAATGATGTTACAGTTAATTTGCCATATTTTTAGGCTGTAGTGATATTCAAATCATCCTCAAAATCTGCACGTTTTCCCACGAGCCTTGCTAGCTCCTGTTGGTGGCCAGCTGCATGCTCCCTGCTGTGGCAAGCTGCCAAACCCATTTCTTTAATCCTGAGAGCTGTGAATCACCGAGCAGGACATCCACAGGCTGCTCCCCCTTGGCAAGACCCATGGCTTGCTCTTCAGCTGGTTGATCCCCAGAATTAACAGAAAAAGTTTTTTATGAAACTCTGTTGTAAATTACTAACATAAAACAACGTTTTCAAACTTTTTTTTTTTTAAACTGTAAGCACCTAGATAAATTGAAACCTGTTTTTCAGGAAAGCTGCGTGTTTATAGTAAAGATATTCATTAGGAGCAATAAAAGCTGTAGGTGCTCAGCACTTATGCTGCCAGACCTCTTATTCTGATGCTTAATTGCAGGAACTTGCATTTGAAAATGCTGCCCTAAGGAACTCAACAGCCCGTCTAAGAACAGCATAATTGGTCCAGACAAGTCCAAACTGAAATATGCAACATGCTGTGGCATCTCTTTGGAATACGTGTAATATCAGAAAAGTCCAAGCTATCCACATTAAAGTGTAAAAATATTTCACAGTATGTTTCTGTCCAAATCCAAGGTTTTCTTTTTCTACAAATGCCTGCCTGAGATTTGAGCGTAGAAAATGAAGAGAAACAACAGAGAAAACTATTAGTCACCCACTAATAAGAAGCAAAAGTAATTCTTAATGAAAGAAATATTTAAAATAAAATCATTTATCTGTCTGCTTTATTCTAATCCTTTGTCATGTGAAGAATTTATTCATACATGAGAGTCAAATTAAAAAAGCCACGGATCCCCTCACTGTTTTTCCCTGCAAAGGCTTCTATGGGTCCATCAGTTTTCCTCAGAGCAAAATTTTGTCTTACACAGTCTCTGTCATATTCCTGCATCAGAGCTTCAGTTTATTATTACTTTGTTTAAATAAGTTATCTATAAATTCCAGCCTGGACACCAGCATTTGTCTTAATTAAAACCTTATGGCAGTTTCAGTTGGAAGCTATTTTTCTTTTCCCTCCTGAAAAACTCTACTGTGAAGTATTCACAACCCAGCACGACCCTTTGTTCCATCCAGGAGATGGCTGCGTTTCATCAGCAGCGGGTGAGGTAACTCCTACCTACACAATCCCAAAATCGCCATGAGAACTGTGAAGATTAAAAGGGATGATTTAAACAAAAACTGTCATTATGCTGATTAAAGGGAAAAGATCTTTACATACTTAAAACCACATGCAAAAACTAAGGAGGGTGTGTGTGGGGGGGGAAAGAAATATACACCAGATGCCTAAATGTACCTAGGGGATAGTGAGTTCTGATTCTAGACGATTATTTACCCATCCCTGTTCTCCCACACACGTCCCTAAGGAAAACAGGAGGAGGGTCTGTTTCTGTGGTGTCTGTTTCCCAAAGCAAGGGAACACAGTGCAGCGATCCTGGAAAAACCTGTTTTTTCTGTGTTTCTGCAAGCTGAGAAGGCGCTCTGCATTAACATGCTGTTTCAAAAATACCCGAAAAAAGGATCCATGGACATAAGGCCCGGTGAGTGGGAGCGAGGTCTGCGGGCAGGGTGCAGCTGCCAGCCCCCAGCAGGAACAATGGCCCGGGAGAAGCGGCGCTGCCTCCAGCGGCAGCACACCCACGCCACTGACTTATTTTTAGCTTCTACTAGTGGAAATAAACGTGTGGAAGCACTTACTAGAGCTTATTGCTCTGGCACCTGGGAGAGCTAGGGGGCTGCCACACGAGAGAGGTTGTAGAAGCTTCTGCTGCTGCTCCCCTCTCCCAGCTTGTCACCTTGCTCTTTTGCTGCTTTTTCCCTCCCTCGAGGCCACTCGGCGAGGGAGGAGCTCCCTCTGCTCTCCACACCTCAACCTCTCCCACCCTTCCCCGTGGCCGGCGTGTTTACTGGCCTCCTTAAATCCCCAAGGGGAAATACAAATCAGGTGCAAATGAGCCGCTGCCACTCCGCCTGCTCCGATCCTCCCTCCTCGCTCCCACCACGCCTTATCTTGGGGCTTTTATGACTGTGCTGTTGACTGCGGTAGAAACCATGCAGAGACACCTTTTGTGTGTGTATCTACAAGGCCTGGACACATTCACTGCCTCCCTGGGGGAAAAAAAGGTAGCTGTTGTAGACATCCGTTCTGTATGGCTACATATAGCCGTCTGTATGGCTACAAGCCATCTAGAAATGGAAGAGAAGCTCAAGAGGACGAAAGATGAGATACAGGTGACTTCTGAGGTGTACACTGTGCATATAAGATAATTTGGCAAGTTGCAGAACTAGATTTTTTTGCATGTTCAATACAAAAGTATTTGCTGCTCTGTCCACAGAGTTGTTCTTAACTTTGCAGCAAGACTTTTACCATCTAAGTCAGTTCCAAGCATGTAGAAATAAAAATATAAATCTGGAATTGGGGCAGTGCTTAGAAATCACTTACTCATCTAGGATCTCCCACTGAATTTTGGTGGATTTCAGAGCATCTAATACAAAAGCTTCATGTCTATCATGCCATTAAAGGAAAAGTCACTATTAAAAAAAAAAAGTCAGAGGATGCACATGCATCACACTTCCTTATGCAATTAATCTATATGCATAATATTTTGTTGCTGTGAAACAGAAAGACAAAGCATGCAGATTCATATTTATTTGAGAACATTAGTTGTGAAGCAAGACACACACAATTAAAGGGTAACAAACTCAATTCACAGCAGAGTGCAGAAAAAAGAAAGTACAGTACTAACTCTCTGAGAGGATTCAATTTTCATCATGTACCTTTGAATGTCAAGTTCTGAATGAAGGGAGACCAACATGCACTGCAAAACCTGTGGATCAAAGAGAGAAAAGAAAGGGAGGGGAGAGATAATTGTTAACAGGAAAAGAAAAGGGAGAACAATAAAAATTAAAAAAGAATAGCCTGTACATACTGAAAGGAAGAGAAGAGAAGAGAAGAGAAGAGAAGAGAAGAGAAGAGAAGAGAAGAGAAGAGAAGAGAAGAGAAGAGAAGAGAAGAGAAGAGAAGAGAAGAGAAGAGAAGAGAAGCACTGAAAAACAATGAAGGAAACACACACAGCAGAGAACAATACGCTCTATCCATACTTAATATGCAATATTCTCAGAACTCTTGCTGGACTCAGTTCAGATGTGCTACATGTGGTTGTATGTCAAAGAAACAAAGAATGTTCTAATATAAGAGTTAATAGCTGAAAGCTGAGCCATAGAGATTCACATATATATATATACACCATAACTGACAAATAACAAAACATTCTTCCTGAGAAATGATACAACTCTTGGCTGGAGTTAGCAGCAGACATTACACTTTTGTGTTCATTTCACACTTACTACTGGGACGTGGAATCTTTCAAGCAGAACTTAGAAATACTGTGTAACTCCTGAGTAACCACAACTTAAAATAGAATAAGAGAAACTATGGTTTGAATAAAAAGTCTTCGCCAATCACATCTCTCTTTACTATTCTACCTCTGATCTTAAACTCCACAGAATGTGAGAATTTGCTAAAAGGTGTTTAAGGGCCAAAAAAACCCAACCATTTTTTTTCCTTCAACACAGGAACGAGATGCTAATTGAAGGGGAAATTGCCTACTGCTGTTTGAGTTAACAGAGGTGGAAGTCCTGTATTTTCCTTAATCTTCATTTGCCTGTGGGTGGAGGTTAAGGGAGATTTTTGTAGAGTGTTCTAAAAAAACCTTCTCTAAGCAATCAATTCCTCCTTCAATACAGTCAGGCTCCCACAATAACTGCTGCTTCCCAGTTCAAAACATACAGCTATTCATACCAGGCAAGGAAATGCAATGGCTTTGACAACAAGGACGTCATTGTTTAAGAATCTTATTTAGCAAGTAATTATAATGCCAACATCACAATTAAGAGAGTAATTCAAAAAAATCTTTTGAATTTTACAAACCCAGAGGATATGAGCATGTGAGAGCTGATTCTGGGGATGAGATAAGCAACTTATAAGTATGCTATGATTTTTCATGCTTTTGTCCATTGGATACTTTGGAAGGGCAGTACCATTTTATTTTAAAGAGAACAATAGATCATTTTTCTCCCTATGATAACTGCATCATTTAGAATTGTTCAAGTAAAATATGATTTTTACAAATAAGCTATTTATGCAAACACAGTACAAATTAAATGTAGCCTTCCGGCAACAACTGGAAACATTCCAGTTCCAAACCACAAAGACAAAACAGTCTGTTGCTAATGTCTCTGTAATACTGAAACTGTATTGGGGTTTTTCATGTTTTTGTAATGTTACCACTCCACATATGCAAACCTGAGAAATCCTCCTTGACTTTTACTAAACAATTCTGTTTAAAAAGGAGGAAAAAAAAATAAATAAAAGGATTTTATGAGACCAAGTCCCTTCTCAATGCCAAACACACAAGACTTCCAAGAGAAAAAAAAATTATCCTGCATGTTTGCTTGACATTGAGGCATCATTACACATCAAGACCACACATTAGAAGGGACATTACTCTGCCCAATGGCAGCATAAAAATGTGCAACTGTCACCCTTCCTGAAACTATTACACAGGATCAACTTGAGCTACTTAGTTTCTTCAAACCTTGTCAGCTCATGGAGGATTACAATTGTGTCACTTTTCTCTGGACTTTCCTAGTCCCAAAGAAAGTTAAACACCAATACTGACCTAAGAGTGGGTAAGGAAATGAGGATGCCTGAGGAAACCTGCAACACTTCTCACCCTCAATCCAGAGAAAATATTGCCTGTATTCCTAACTCTTCCCTTCCTCTCATCACAACACAGTATTTATTTTAAAGTGAGTAGATACATTAAGATAAGCAGTTAGAATACATGAAATGAGTCCACCTTATATTCAGAAGTCTCTCCATCCTCCTGCAGGAATTGATTTGAAATCATACGGATATGCTGCCGGATTAGGAGCTAGTGTTCTCTGAATAAACACAGTCTTGCAGGAAAAAAAGAACCAGGCACAAATCCAGAACCTCAACAGCAGTGCAGCAGGAGGCTTCTTCGACTCCTGCATAAGGTAGCACCAAGAAACTAACAAGATGTTCACGGTGTTGTCTAGCAAACTTCAGATCTCCTGAAGAAGATCCAGACATGCCAGTGTGGGAGAAATATAATTAAGACCACTACTGCAGCCCACGTAAAGACCTTATTATGAATGAAACTTGAAGACATTTGGGTCTGAATCCAGACCTGAAGCATGGCTTCCTTTGGAATTTTCCAAAATATTTCTTAACTGTCTGCATTTCTATCCAAACTCAACACCACACTGATGCCTTCATCAGCACTCCACTAACCTCAGGAGTATTTAAAGATGGAAACCAACAATGATCTCTTTTTTCCTTTACTTCTAGATTGTAGAGGAGTATGATTTTTTTCCATCTATCAGCATGCATATGGATATATATAGTCCACAATGATGGGAAATGAATCCAAGGAGAGCTTTGCAATTTACAAATGCAGCAAGGGCTGTGATCTCTCGACTCCAGGGACAGGTTTCTGAGACAATCCTCTGTCTTCTGCTTCCCTCACCAACTCTGTCATTGTTCCAGAGAGATGTATGATCAAAACAAATACCCAGCATGAACAGAGAAACAGGATGTTGGAGCAAATCCCACAGAAGATTAAAAAACCCGACTTACTAAGAAAGAAAGATTTGTAGAGTGCAGAACACTCAACTAACGTGCTCGGAGCAACCTCTGCTGGCCAGCAGACAGGATCCCGTGCCTTCTCCTAAATGGAGTTGTACAAAGCCTGTGATTTCATTCTCATCTATGAGTGCAGATCCTTAGCTGAATTGAATGAACATTACTTGACCAGCTCAAACAGTGCAAGGAAAACCTGCAAAAAGTGGGCCTGTCACACCCCAGTGAGATGGAAAAAAGGCAGGGATTTCCACTTTCTGTTAACCAAATACCCTCAGAGCAGAGAGGGCTAAAACTAGTGTTATGTTTTTATGGGTTGTGGAAGCAAATAGTCAGAATACAAGAGGCACCAATGCCTGTACATGTTGGACTGGCATGCAAAGAAACCTATTAATACAGGCAGGTGGACACTTAAAAGTAATGTGTAAAAAATCAACAAAAGAGCATAAGTAGTTTCCTCTGGAAAAAGGTGGAAAATACTAGAGTCCAAGAAGAGTTAAAGCTGGGGCTGGGACACAACACACAACTAAGAAACAGTTGCTGAGTGTCACTACTGGCAGGTATGAGCAGGAAGGGACGTTACATTTGAGAAAATTTTGGAAGCCAACATCATTGTAATGAGAAGAGTACCAGAGACAAAGGAAACGGCTGCAAAACGTGTTACTTTTGAACTTTAAACCTAAATGGAGTAAGTGGTGGCCCTGGAAAAAGGTGTAGACGGCTAAGAGTCATAGGAGGAAAGCAAAGTTTTCCAGGAATGTGCTGAATGTCATCAAACGAAGACATAAGTAAAGTCTGGTGAATACCACTTGTAAGATAGTGCCCAAAGGAATACACAGCAGCCTAGGGAGGACAAGGATTAATACCTTGGGGCTGACTGACTGTATTAGTCATTATCCCAGGGCCCTCAAAACAAGGGTGAATGAACTGCAAGTTTGCCTTGTGGGATCTGCTTGCTAAGCAGATCAAAGGAAGGTATTCAACGTTTTAAGCAGGATCAGACCTGTTGAACGCTGAAATTCTAAGTCTCCAGAAGAAAATGCAGATGCTTGAGACACTTGTGTTGATGATTTAGTAGGAGACATCTGTCCCCCTGAGTCAGTCTGAAATAATGTCACAGAAGGGTGTTAGGAGCACAATGTGCTCCCTCCGCAGGAATGCGGCACTGCTGTTCTGGCTGGCAGTGACATATAAACTGAAGTGCCTTTTCACTGGCAGTGCTGCAAAAGAGGAGCATGTTAAGTTTTCCCCTTCTTTTTCGGCCTGTGTAATATGCCCTTGATTTATGCTTCTGATGGATTTCAAAAGGGAAGTCCTTACAAAAGCAGAATACATCAAAGACATTACATTTATTATGGGTGACCCAGGAAGATGACACTGTTGTTGAGAAAAAAAGCAGCTAAAATCAGAGAAATGCAGGAGTACAGAACGAAGCAAAGGGGGGCTAAACCAGGACCCCAGGACATTAGGATGACAATTAGCGTTCCTTAGATTTACAGTTTCTGGGTGAAATCCTGCAGAGACACGCAATCAGCTGAAGCTGCAGGGAAATGATAATGAGAACACAAAGGGCCTGAGATGAGTATGTAGATGATGATGTACAACTAAATGAGATGCTGACTCATAAGTCCTCTAAAACAGCTTGAAACTGAAGAAAGGAAATGAGGATCAACTGCCTATTTCCTGTGCGCAATCGTTTCGTGGGGAGGATGCGAGAAAATGGTGTTTCTCAACAATGCTGGGATGGGAAAACGTCAGGATAGTAACTCAGCTGGGATCAGGCCAAAGAGGTTCCTCCAGCAGAAATGTTAAGCACACAAGTATCTGCCAAAGCAGGGAAAGGGTGAAGTCTTCTATCACATGAAAACGCAGTCCACATACAGATCAGCTGCAGGCGATCTACACGACAAGCACTTAAACAACTGCGGGGGTGGGGGCGACAGACGTGGTGACATCCAATGACAAATGGGTCCAAAGGAAGCATGGAAACAAAAAGGCCGGCAAAATTCAAACCAGGAATGCACTCAGAGAGATAGCAAAGGAAGAGGTCTGCACAAAACATTCTGACTTCTTATGTTTCAAGGTTTACATTTTCCAGCACACTCTACATCTACATATCCCTCAAACTGCACACACTCTTTGGCTCAAACTCATTGAACGTTAAAGCTGAAAATGACACATGTTAACCAGGCAAACTATTTCAGTTTTGATTTCCAAATAACAACAACAAAAAAGAAGGGTCTTCTCTTCATTGTTGATTTCATCTTCCTCACAGCTCTTGTAAAAAAATAGCTAAAACCTTGTGTTTCATTTTAGTGAGAGCTAAAGCTACTTTTTATATAATTTCATATAATATATCTAGTAAATGTTAAAAGCAGACACCAAGAACTAGAAAAAAATCTCAATGGAATGCAGATCATTGTCCAAATTATACTTTTAAAGAAATATAAAATATTTACATCTTTAAAGTAAAAAAATAGTCTGGTATTCAGAGGGTTCAGAATTTCTCCAGGGTCACACAGCCTGCTCTGTTTTCTTGTCTCTCCACCCATGTAGAGATTCTGTGTTGAAACCCCTCATTTTTGCACTGCCTCAACATAAATACAGTATTGTATCTGTACTCCAGTTCCCGTACAATAGCAAAGGAAAATGTAACTTGTTCACCTTAGATGACTTACAAGTCTAGGGGTTTTTAAGCAAGAACTTTCAGGGTATTGTATGTTTCAGTCTTGGCTTTATGCTTAAAGTATATAATTAAACACATAATTAGGAATAATCATAGAAGAAATCCATGAGACTCTTTTTCATTAATGAAGTTAGGCATGAATAGATTGTTTGGTTTTTCTTGGGCCTAGCAAGCTACAGGGGTGGGGGCTTATTAGACTCTTCACATTTCACATAAAAGTAACCAAGACAACATAAAAGATATTATTTCTGTATTTATGATTTGTCACCCCCACTATAGAATTTAAATATCACTGTGTAGTGCAGCGTGCAAACCCAGACTGTTTGGTGCAGGCTGAAGAAAATATGATGAGTGGTCCTAATTTCTCTGAGGTAATCTGAACCTCGTTTGAGTCCATGAACCTGAACTTGAATCACTCCTTTGTGATGCAAAATTCTGTATGAAGAAAGCCTCCATTGTATAGACCTGGAAAACTGAAAAAACATCAGTTGAAGATCTCAAACTTGGTTGCCTAATGAGGTTTACCAGTTTACAAGGAGGTACCTCCCTGTGCCTCCTACTAATTCTGTTAAGATTTCAATGAAACAGACCAATTTTCAGTTAGTGGTTCAGTTGGGCATTTTCAGCCACTGACATGTACTATCTGAGATAGTCTCTGAATCCATATTTAAATTGTTGGCTAAACTTTACTAAGTAGGTGTCAAGAATATTGTTTTCAATTTTTCCCTGTTTGTCTCACTGCTGGAAATTGGGAAAATTAGACAAATGCAGTATTTTGGTTTCCAACAATATACCTCTCCTATTATTCATTCCCTTCCTCCCATCATTATCATCTCTTCTTGGAATCACAATATATTGCTGAAGATAAACAACAACAAATATTATAAATCTTTATAAAGGAATAAAAAACCAATGATGACCTAAGAAGGAAAAGATTTTTGTGAGCTGTCTCCAGTATTTTGAAAAGTAAGAATAAGAGAGAAAATGTGATGTTTAAAGAACATAGCTGTTTCTCTGTCTCATTTTTCTGTGGTATTTTTCTCCCAACTTTATTTAAACAACTGGCTGACCTGGTTATTCATACAACAACCATTGCTGAAAAGCACAGTATGGTGTATGCAAGAACAACTGATGGTCTGCTGAGAACAACATCCTCTAAAATGCAGAAAAATGCATGGACTTGTCATCTTTCATTGCTCAGATTTAATTGTACTGTTTCTTTAATAAGTTCATCCTTTTGGACTTCATTTTGATTAAACATACCTAATTTTTTAGGTTGTGATCTGCTTATCCATTTAAAACTTATAAAAACTACTCAAAGTGATAAAAATTTCAATTACTTCCCATTCTAAGTTATAAGGTTACAGGAGTTTCTCCCCTACCCCAAAAGAAAAAAAAATTATATGGTATTTACTCAGAAGACAGTATAAACAAAAATGTGTACACACATTTTGTTCCACCTTTTTGCTGTGTACCTCCAGAAGCTAAAACAACTTTAATGGACAGGTTTGCTAATAACTTAAAGCCCACCACTCCAAATGATGGTCTCAGCCAAGAACCACCATTTTAACTACTGCCCTAGACAACTTCAGGAAGGGACTCATGCAATAGAGTACCTACTTGTCAGGATGCCTGGAACTGCACCCAGTAGCCTTCTTTTCTGCTCAGCTTTTATGAAAAAACAAAACCTACTTCATTTATATGCTTCAAAGCTCCTGGTTTTTTTTTTAAGAAAGTAAGTTGTAGTGCAGAACCAATTTAGAGAACACTCATCAAGGTAACCTGGGTTAGAAAAATCAATGGAGAACTATATTGGTAATCTCATATTTTGGCAAGTCTGACCAAGTATTTCTCAATATACTAAAGCATTCTTAGAAAACTTAATTAGAGTACCCTTGACCACAGAGAAATAGGCGAATAGCTTTGGTCCAACCATAGCTTTCTATGGTCTGAGAGTTAATAAGCTTTGGTTCCCATTTCAGTCACAAAACCACTTTTCCTGTCCTTGGCCCACCATGTACAACAGAACTCACAGTACCTTTTTATCTTACGTGGCTTCCGCAATAATTAACTCATGAACAGTTTCCAGTACACATTAACACACCACATAACGCTTGCTCTTAACCTCTTGTAAGGATCACTGTCTTAGCACAGTAGGAAGGTTTTGCTAAACACAGTCTCCTACATTTTCCCTTATAACATCTAAAACTTTGAACTACAATATCAAACATAAAAAGCCTACCTGTTTTATGATAACTGAATTTATTATCTTCCACTCTTTCTTAAACACATACTTGTCATCTACACAATTACAAGAGAACTATGAGCTCAGAAATGCCTTTGTGCAGCATACACCAGCTTACACTGGAATAGTTACAGAATAATTAGAGTGGAATCCAGGAGACTAAGTCAGTCTTACTATCTCATAATATCAGTTATCTTATGTAAGTGAGATAGATAAATATCAAGTACATATAATGTTATACACAAAGTGAGATTCTGCAAGGGCCCAAGTGATTCCTGTTTTTGATGCAATCAGATATCACTGCTATGATGCTAGGGGCTAATTAACTCCAGCCAACTTTAGGCTGTGGAAAATTATTGTGACATCACCATTGCAAAGCAACACTAAATTTTCATTGATAAGGATATTTACATATTAATTTATTTTTCAGATTTATATATAGATACTATATATTGCTCAGAAGTCCTTATCGCAATACATTTTATTATGTCCTTCAAAACTTTCTTCTTAAAATTATATTCTCACACTTAAGGCATACAATGTAAACCCAATAATAAACAAACCGTAACATCAGCCCATTAATCAGATATGTCAGTTTAAATATATCCTATTTAGGAACAAAACCAAATGCTACTGCCTTCATAAACCTTATGGAACAGTGAACAAAGCCAGAGTTGGATTTCAAGAGTTGATGTCATCATTGTTCGCAAGCCAACACAAGGCTTTAAACCTGAAAAAAATCTACAGCATATAAAATGTTTTCCGACTTGTAAAGGGTCAGGCCTCTTGCCAGTGGATAATAATTTGCAACAAGAGTTTAGCTTTTTTTTCCTGAGGACAACCTGGGGGAGGGGATCTAACACATTCATGCAGAACAGAATGTGCAATTCCGTATCCTTATGCACTATAAAGAGAGATGTCTTTCTAAAAATCTCATTTACTTGTATTGTGCATATCTTCTCTTCAAACGCTTAAACATTTCATAAGTTTGGATCTTTACATGGAACATCTTTGTTCCCCAAAACCCTTTCTAGCTACAGTGCTAGCTCACTCTTAAACGATCAGAATTAGGAGAAAACAAGCCTAATATCCCTGACAGTCTTCAAGGACAGGACAGGACAGGATGGAGTTCTGAGTGACTTGCTCTAGTGTCCCTGCCCATGGCACAGGGTTGGAACCAGATGATCTTCAAGGTCTCTTCCAACCCAAACCCTTACATGATGAGTATGAACCAATAGGTGTCTTTTCTGCATCTCAGAGAGGTGCAGTGACAGGAGTTTGTACATTTGGATTTTCTCTTTCATGATTTAGTTTTCTTTTAGCACATACACGCATTTTAGAACACAGTATCCTTAGAACTGCTGAAAATTTACCAAATCAAATATTAAAATTTTGAAATGAAGTAAACTTTAGTAGACGAAACCAGATGAGCAGTACATAGCTTCTTCTGCTCTTTTGTGAATATTCAATGACCTCACATTTTTCAGTGCCTCCCCTCTCCTAAATTCAGAAAAAGAAAATGTTATCTGCTCAAACAAAAAAGGGTATGCACAAATATTTGAAAAAACTGTCTCAGTTTCTTCTAATTACATGGCACAGCCTTCAATAGCCGATAAATACTGTAGACAGAACACAACTTAGTTTGTACCTGCGAATTATCCATTTGCCTGGTTACTGATACTGTTGAGAGCACATATCTGGGGAGTTATAGGTATGCACACAAAAGGAATCCTGACAGAAGCTGATGGAATGTGTTTTACTACAGGTTATTGTCTGTGTCTTTAAGCCTCAAAAACAGATTTAAAAGATTCAAAGTGAAGAAAGAATGGGCTCTAATGTATTGTTCTTGAAGGAATCTGAGAATAATTTGCTTTCCAACAGGTGATTCTGTAGGACTTAAAAAGCAAAACATACTTGCAATGGTCTTGCAAGACGTGTCTGAACATGGGTGAAGGTGCCTAGTCTTGTGTAAATAAATGTATTCATAGACTCTACAGATATTCCATTGTAGCTTTGCTCCTGTCACTGTAGCTTTGCAAAACACCCGTCTGATGTTTGCTGTCTTGGTGTTATCTTGGAAACTAGAAAATAATTCCAATTTTGGCCACTGAGCAATACTTACTTTTTTTTTGTCTCTGTTCCTCACCCTTCACTTGTCTGTTTTTTAGAACATTTTTCTTCAAACAGCAGTGAAATGTTTATTGTCTATTTACAATCATCAAGGCCTTCTATTCTCTCATACAGTTGTTAGCAAGGAAAACTCTGTGATGGTAGGTTACAGCATCTAAGTGCACTGCAGAGGTGCATATTTTCCCTTCAGTGTCCTCAAGAGATTATTCTCTGGTTTGCACTTGTATAAATTCTGATTGTGAGAAATCATGACCCTGAGATATGCTCAGCAGTACTATTCTATTCAGCATGCTGTTCACAACATAAAGTGATGACAGGCATTGTTGTCATAATATCATAATGTCATAATATCCAGTTGACCAGCTAGAAAAGATACATCTTATTCTCATCCACTCAGAAAGGAGATGTAAAGATGGTTTAAGTGGTAGATAATAGTTGTATGACAAATATTCCATACTATAGGATCTTATATTTGGTTGCTGCAGAAGAGAAACTGAGAATTTTTTTTTTCTTTTTTTTTTTTTTTTAAACCTGAAGGTTCTGGGCTAAAGTAATTCAAAACTGAAGAGGTACTCTGATTGAATGAACTCCAAAGGAAATACTAAGTTCTTATGAAGACATGAACATATTCAAGACTTCTATTCATATTGACAATGTTACCTTATTATCCCTTTAACCCTCTTGAAAGAGTTCCCATCCTCAGTGATTTTTCTCTAGTTATTGAAGTTACCAGAAGTATCATTATTTCTCTGTTTCTAAAAGTATAACAGAAAACCCAGTCTGACAATGAAGGTGGATTAAGGAGAATTCTGTGAAAGCAGATGTTGCAGGGAGTTCACTGAAGGTTAGATAGTGTAAGAAAGCCAAGTGAAAAAAAAAAATCTAGTGGATGATCATATCTGCCCTGACATGCATTGACTGAGCTTTCAGTTCTGTTTATCTCAGGAACTGAATAAATGGCCAGTAATTTCAATAGTGTCCAATAAGGCGAGGGTGCAAGTTGTACAACAATGTTGAAAGAAATAAGATATTTCATTTTCCTGAAGGAACACTGAATTCTAAAAAGAAATAATAATTTGATTATTTCAGAGATATTCAATATATAATTTTATGTCATATATCTTTCTGCCAGAGCTCTAACAGAAGAAAGTAGGGCATAACAAAAGAACCCAGTAGCAGCAAGACCTAGATATCCCTTCTGATTCACTGGTGTAATTCAAGAAATTGATGATTCCACCAACCCCTTCAGGATGTGAACTGAGGGATTGTTTGTTGATTTTATGTCATGGTTTAGATTATTTCCTAATATCTATTACATTTTCTTATAAATTTCATTTAAAGTTCCCTGTCTGGAAAACTGAAAGCTTTTAAGAGATTTCTCATGGAGGAATTTTAGGTACTAAACGGACAGCATTTGCTGAATTTCAGAACTCAAAGGTCTGAAGTTTAAATGCACATGGCTGCTTACAGGACATAGAGACAAGTCAGCATCAGATTAAATGATTTATAATTTAATGGTCTAAAAATCTGCACAAAATTTGTTTTCTCATTGAAAAGATAGACCCTTCTTTAGTAAAGGTTTGACTAATCACAGTGGATACAGCTCCCCAACAGTATTGCTCATGCTGACCTCTACAAAGATAGCTTCTGTACTGAAGGAAAACAGAAATTGTTCTCCCAAGAGGATTGAGAGAAAGGCAGACAGTAGAAATATATGAAGAAAAAAACTGTAAGTGAACAACATCCAGAAAAATATGTTTCTAAATTAACTAGATATTCTTATATTTTCTTGCCTGAAAAACAAATGAAAATTTAAAAAAATACGTTCCTATGGCCTAAGAGGACAAAAAAACCTCACAGATGTTTTCAAAAGCATTCTGTAGACAATTTTAATTTGGAAAGATACTCTCCTATCATGAATCCTTTCAATGTAGTTAACAGAACCTGCCTGTCTTGTTTGCATGAAATATGTAAAGGAAACTGAACAAAAGTTATTGTGAAATTGTGCAGCCCTCTTTTTATGACTTGGTAAATACTAGACAAATAATGGTAACATACGGTCTAGAAAGAATCCTTATTAGATAGCATTTAAAATGAGGAGAGGTGAAGAGGGAACAAAACAATACTCACCCTTTGAGACCTTTCTTCTGAGGATCTACAGCAGATACCAGCTTATTAAAGTCTGCAACTCCAGCTGCACCATTTATTGTGCAAGGACTGAGACAGATGTGATAACATGGCCCAAGAAACAGTCTGCAAACTCCTGTTACTTGGTCAAATGTATACTCCAAGCAAGCAAACAAAAAAACCCCTACAAACGTTAACCTTCCCAAGGTGAACAAACCGATTTTCAGATGAGCTCTCAAATTCTGGACCGCACATTAATAGGTGGGAAATGCCTGGTTTGTCTGCAGGGATGATAAAGACAAGCAGCTATCAGCCACTTTGAACATCCTTGGCCCCTTGAAGCAGAGGCCATAAAACCCATGTTACAACTCAGATAAGCTGGCTGCAGACCTCTCCTAAATTGCCCAACACTGAAGGAGCAACAAGCAGCAGGAGATTGAGCAGGGTGTGTGCACCCTTCACCCTATGCTCAAATCTGTGGGCAAATCCCCAAGAAGCAACTTGTGCTACTTCTCAAGCTGCCTGATTCATGTTGGTGCTGGGCAGATCACCAAGCACAAGAAGGAACACAGCAGCTCTTCAGTCATGGCCCCTCTGATTGCACCTCAGCTGCACTTGCATGCATTGCTGCACCGAACGCTGGGATGGCTTATAGGAGAAAAATCTATATGGCACTCTATGGCATAGACAAAGCTTTGTTTGATTCACGTGCAAGGAGAAGAACAGTCAGTCACACGTGAAGAGCCAGGTCTCTCTTTCTCTAGACTGCCTCAAACCTCCATTGGACACAACTAGGAACATGTGATTGATCTTACCCAGCCATCACATACATCTTACGAATGTGATCTTTTCCCAGTGCTTTTAGTATTTGTCTTTTTGCCTAAAAGCAATAATAAATAAATATTTTAGAAGTGCATCACAAGATAGTAAAGCACTTGACAAATTCTTTTAAGTGTCTGATATTTTGGGGTAAGATAAAGCACATCTCTTCCATAGTCAGAACTGATGAGACCACAAAGAATGGAAAGCCAGTAACTATGTAAACTGAAAAAAATCTTCATGGTGGGCATGGAACAGTGGGATCAGGAAGGGCAACTCTTCCTTTGGTCATTGTAATTTGCAAAGGTTTCCTTGCCGGAAGGGGTTTTTCCATTTCTTTATCATGGGAAGTGAAATAGCAATAAAAGTAAACTGATAAAGACCTGCAGAAAATGCTATGCAAACTGCTGCAAGTAGAGTCCCAACCTACCACCTCATAGTGCTGCATTCCTAATGCCTGAATCTGCTATTTCACAACATCCTGTATTAACAGCAAAGCGCATGTCCAAATTGCATCTCTCCATTCTGTGCATATTCTTTCCAGACTAGGCTAAACTCATTAGCACTAAGAAAAACCTCAGAGAAAATTTATATTTCCTTCGTCTATTGGAAAAATGGAAGCCTCACACAAAATCTTTTATCAGTGTGCTATTGGGAGAAAAATTTAGGAGGCAGAAATGGGATAGAATCCTTCTAGACTTCCTTACAGTTAAAAATTGGCCAATTCAAAGAATAATTTCTAAAGCAAAGGGCCATGCTTCATCTCTTTTCCAATTACTATTTTCTGATTAGTAAATATGACCTCTCTAGCAAGTACTACAGCTTTCCTAAGGCACTGTACTTTCAAAAAAATTGAATTTTAGTAGACTTACTGGCAAAAGAAGCACATTTCCGTATGAAAGTATAAAAGGTTTGCCAACTATGTTTCAGGCTATCATTTCTTTTCTTGATTTTCTTACGTTAACTTGAGTGGCACAGAGGAGCACACAAAAATGCTTACTGTGAAGAACATACTTTGCTGGAAGGAAGAAGTCAGCTATTCATATAGTCAAATTCATTGGCACAGAGCTGATGTGAAGTCTAAAGCATTAATGTTATATTTCTATAAACTGCAAACAAAAGCTTGGAAATCTGAAAAGAAGTAGCTTTAACAGTCTGGCTTCTAAAACAGTTGCCAAAATGATGTTAACTATTAATTATTAGTTTAATGAAATGGAGAATAAAAAACCAGTGTGCTCTATTTCCAGGTTTTGCTTACAATTTTCAGTGTTGTTTTGTGTCTGACAAAGAGGTCTCACACTCGCCAAGCAGTCAAATTCTGTTAGCCTAAGTCATGCTGAACAGTGATTAATTCTGCAGTAAATCTCTGTGAATTTCTAGCACTGAAAACAAACAAAAACAGAGTCATAGTGCTTACAAGAAACCTCCAACTACTTTTAAGGTGGAGGAACAACTGGTGGTGTCAGATATTTTGGGATTTCTTCTGTATATTTTGTCTTCCGAGTTTTAAATTTGTATTTTCATCACTCACTGTTACCTTCATATTCTTCCCTCCATTTTCTTCAGCTGGTGTAGGGGCCATGTCTCACCCCCACAATACTGTGAAGACATGCTAAGTGAACATGTCACACACATCTAGTGAACTGTGCATTTCCACAGACCGCTGTGACAAGGGGTCACACAGAAAGTCACTCAGTGGCACATGGCCTGTGAAAATTACCCAGATTTTCAAAGCAAATTGCTGCTTTCCCTGTGGATTCACTTTTGCTGGTCAATAATGCCCTCATGCCAGCCTTGACCACGAGAAAATTCAATATCCAGTGTTCCACACTTTGCAACACTGTTATCATGCTGGAGGCACATGGTGAACTACGGCAGCAAAGTGTCTGGGGAGGGATATGTCCTGAAGAACTTTATGCCCGGTGCTGAATGCACAGGGTCACATACAGGAGCTGTACAGGAGGGAGAGAGCTCAGCTAGTTCTGCCTGATGAGCTTTTCCAGAAGTGTTTGTGAGGAGGCCCCCTAATTTGTAAAATTTTCAACAAGACGAAGCCGACACAGAGCGCAGTGCTAATAATACTGCTGAAATACTTCAGATCTTCAGCAAGGCTGAATTATTCTGCACTGTGTCCCTCAAATGGTCTGAAACCTTCCATGTTTATACAATACCAGATACCCCTTCAGGCAAAGAGCACTCCACATTTCAAAGCAAAGTCAAATACCAAAAAGTTATTCATTTGGAACCACAGCAAAAGTTCAGACATGTTACTGAGCAGATTTCACTAAAGGCTCTAATGATCTAATCAGGGTGATTTAATTGCGTTTGGCTTTGAAGGCAAAGCCCAGTGCCCAAAAAGGAGAGGGTTATTCTGCAGTGCAGTAGCAGCTCCCAGCTGTAAGAGGAACTGAAGTGAGAAAGGATACACAGATAACTTTTTGCAGAAGCTCCACTGCCATAACAAGATCATTTGGAATTGCAAGCACAAACAACATGCCTATTTTTGGAAGTACACTTGATCTATTGCACATGTGGAGATCCGAACACCTTTTGAGAGGGAGAAAATGATGAGGTTATGAACATTTGCACAACAATTTGTTTAACAGCTCAGAAAACTCATGAATCTGGGCTAACTTTTTAGTAATCACTTTCTTCCTGCTGTATAAAATACATTGTTTGAAAACCATCATCACTGCTATCTTTTTTTCCATGCTCCCTATTCCCCAATATGTATCTTGTAATTACATTGCAACTGTGCTCTGAAGGATGACCTGAAGACAACTTTTGAAAATTCTCTTTGTTAATCTGTAAACAAAAAAGAAACCTAAAAACCCTATGGCGCAAACAGCCCTTTCCATTGATTAAGGTGTAGAGTAGCACTGCTTTTATTTTAATTCAAAGGGTTCAACACTTCTTTGTTCATATGACTGCTTCTCAGTCTGCTACTCTATTATTGGAAAGATTTCATCTCAAAGTGTAACAGAGAAGCAGAAAAGCTGGTATCCCACAACTTGTTATTATAAGTTTTCTGATTTTTAAAGAGGTGAAAATTAGAAATGCTCACATTCCTGCTGAAAATTAAACCACACAAACCAAGAATCATTTAAGAGTAAGCCACTAGTCTGAACACAGGCAATGGGGCAAATTAATTCCTGTCAGAATAAAGCACATATTAAAAAAAAACCCAAAACCAAATCAAAAATAAAACAGCAACAACAACAACAAAGGCAACAAATCAAAACAAAAAAAACCCCTAACCAACATCTATTCAAGTGGATAAAAAAAAAAAAGAGAAAACATGGACTCCAAAGAATGTGTATCGTGTCTTGATTTTGACCTGTTTGGAACTTGACTAAAGTTGGGAAATCCTGCTTACTCTGATGAATAATCCTGGGCTATCAACTAGAAGGCTTCTCTGTGTCTTTACAATTCAAAACTTTTTTCAAACTGGGGAAAGCAAAACTGGAAAAAAAATTAGGAGTAATTCCCTCAGTTTCAGCTTGGTAAGCAGTGTCATCTTCCTAGCCTACCCAAGAGTTCCCTGCTTCCACAAACTCCAAGGCCATGAAGGCCCTTCCACTCTAAGTCATCCTGAGAAGTCAGGACTGGTTGAATATGCAGCAACAGCTGTAAAGTTTTTCTGAAGTCAGTGCTTCACGTGCCCAGGTCCTCAGGATCTTTCATGGTCTATGTTCTCTGATCTTGCACGTGTATCTTGGCCTCTGTCTGCACTGGAAACTGCTTCATTGCTTTAACAGGTGGATGCAGACCATTTTATACTAAGAAAATGGTTTGCTATTTCCCTATCTTGTACCATCTGCTAACTTATCCCACCAGCTGGTATCACTGTTTTCTTCCAGCTGAAGCCCCAGAAAACACCATAGTCTATCATGAGCAAAACTTTCCAAAACCACTGGATACACTGAAAATGAGTGTGACCAGCTAAAAAAACTGAATGAAGTTGGATGACAGCTTCTCTATTCTATGCAAATTTTCTGGAAGACTAGTTGCTTCAATTAATATTGAAATAGTCTAAACCAACATTTATTCTCAATATTCAGCTCATAAAATGATGCAAAAAATTTGTTATGTTTCTATCATTAAAAAGGCTGTAGGAAGCAGTTATATTGACTGCTTAACCTGAGCAGCAGTCAATATAAGTAAATTCCTCAAACCAGATATTAGGAGAACAAGACCAAGATAGAAAAAGGAGGATAATTCTGTACCTTTAAAATAGAACAAAAAAAAAAAGAAAAAAAAAATTAAAATCTTAGGTATGGGCATACTGCTGTAATGAAATAAAATAAAACTAAAAAATTCCAACACAAGTAAGCAAAGAAAAAACAAAGAGAAAGATAAGTAGTAGAATATTGGTTCTGAAGAATAATGGGGTTTGGGCTGATAATGCAGGTAATCTTTCAAAAATGCAAAATGTGACACATCTGTGTAGGGTGACCAGACTTCAGACAAGTTTCCTGGAGCTGATCTACAAACAATAAGGTTACGACTTGAAAAAATGTGATGAAGAATAAAAATATGTTGTTTCACTGCAAAGGAAATAGAAATGCCCAGATGAAAATAACAGATAATAGAGGAGAAAATATTTGAAGGTAAAATGTAAACCACAACTGTTGGTGTCTAATGAGAATAAATAAACTTGCCCTTAGTGCCCCCTGTCAGGATGTACCCCTACCAAAAATGCAATTCTTCTTTTATCTATTTCTAGAGGGACTAATTAATTAACCAGATTAATCACAATAATCCTCTGCTGCATCAGCAAAGATGCACAGTTCACTTTACTAGACTAGGGAAAGATATCTGAATATCTGTTGTAGTAAAGGAAGCGTGTAAATCCATGTGCATACATACTTAGATAAAACTGCTGTACCTGCTTGTTGGATCATTAAAAACAGAGCTTTTACTGGCAGAACACAAAGAAAAAAAACTGCAGAACATAAACATATAAACATTGTATCCTAAAGCCTGAACAGCTGCTTCTGACAGCCTAAATGCCAAATGCTTTGAACTCAGATTCATGTGGAGCACAGTGACAGGCATGAGACCTTTCTGTAGGAATTTTATATGTAGACAAGGTCTACACAGGTCTGTCCATTCAGAGTATTGGTATATTTACATATAGAACTCTATGCTAACCAGGGTATATAATGATTATGATTACATTAGCAAATACCCTCAGTTTTTAATAGTTTTCCCTTGTGAATCATCTCTAATTTGACAGGCACTCACTGTGAGCTTTTTACCTTAGTTTCTTTGCCGCAACAGTCAACAAGAAACCTTTGAAAGATGTCTCTCTGCTGAACTAGGAAAATAAAATATTAACAGATGAAGTTTCTTGACCAAAGAAAGTTCAGCCTGTTGACAGATATTCAGTCTGCCTGCTGTTGAACTCAGTCACATTAGAAGGTGGAACATTAAGCAGAAATCCATATCTGAGTTTATAATGATCTCTTTTCTATCTCAATGCAGAGCAGGTCAAGTACTATCTTTTTTTAACCTATTCCAGGAAAAATAATGAATGGGGAAGATAAAAGAACTGCTGAAAGTTTCCGAATAGAACTTTCTACTTCAGATCAACATTTGAAAATCATTCCCAGCTGTTAAATCTGAATTCTTAATTGTACACAAGAGGCTGAGGAGAAAATAATCAGCAGATGCAGCTACAGTTTGTCATATCTGTGATTATCTATTCGCTTCATGATTTACGGTTTTCAACCACTTCTGGAGAGACTGGCACCAAATTTATTCTTCCAATACTGCTATCTGTGCACAAGTATTTAATTATAGGCTCCCTCACATTTTCTATGGAATAATTCTTGAGTGCAGAATGCTATGTTTCAATTCCTGGAGCTTATGGTCTCAAAAATCAGAAAAAATAAAAATAAAAATCAGGGATTCATGGTGGCAATTCCATGATGCTAAAAGCTCGGCCTCACTCCCTGTGCTGCTCTGGCCCTGAAACAATTGCTTTTCTCAGAAATTTAAATAAATCTAGCCAGAAGGAAAACCAAAAAGGAAATATGTAAATGCACAGGGAAGACAGGATGGTGAAGGGGAAAGCAAACAGCAGTTGGGGTTATCTCTTTTTTTTTGACATCATGTTACGTATTCCATCTGCATACCCCAGGTCTCAGACAAGTCTATAAAATTATGCTCTAAATGTGCTTCAACATGCTGGTTGAGGGAAGCAATTTACAAAGAATTCAAGCCTGAACACTTCTCCACTTACAGCCTTTAATCATGATGTCTTCCAAGCATGTTCACCTGAGTGCTAGGAATGACGTGGTGCTTCCAGGTGTGCTGAAGAGCACTGGGACCTCCTCACGTCTGGTGAAGCCTGCGTGCAGACAGTGAGGGTGACAGCGGGGGCTTTCAAGCTCACAAATGTGCTGCCAATTTATTGTATAGGTCTGTAGCACTTTCATGTCAGAAAGGCAAGAAAAATGGATATTTAACCCAGTAAATTTTGTTGCTCCGTAACACAGAAGCCATTACAATATAGATGAGATCTGGAATCTATTAAAAGACATAATGGAAAAGAAAAGCTAAACACATAAATAACTCATCCACTTGGAATTTCTTTTAAAAATATTGAAAGGCATTAGACACAACCAAGATTAGGTGTCTGTAAAATATTTTTTTAAAAGAAATAATTTTTTCACCAGGGCATATGAGAACAAAGCAACATCTAAAACCTCAACAAAGAGAAGCTTTATTAGTTCTGCCTCAAAATTTTAGGCTCCAGCCTTAACTCACTTTGTTCCTCCTGGATGCGGTTGGGAACTACAGTGGTTTACTCAGAACTTTATCTTTTATGGCAAAATATTCACTGATGGTTAAAGATGGCCAGACATTTAAATATTGAACCTTTCAAAACCAAAGGCTAAATTTCAAGGGTGCACTGAGTATACACTGGACCATGGGAATTGCTCCTCAGTGACCAAATATCATGCATTATTGAAGACAAGGTCTCTTTAAAACAGATGGGTCAGTGGTAGGGAAATGGTTCTGCACAGACTGAAAATTTTTAACCATTAACCATAACCATGCAATGAAAATTAGTTCCAGCATGTTGTATTTTATGTAGAACTTATATCTCATAAACCAAAAATCCTTTTTTGTTAAATTATTCTAATGGTCGCTTAGCTATCTTTTGGAAGCTATCAGAATGAGAAATGTACATATACAGAAATTCTGTATTTATACAATGGCAATGATTCAATTAAACCTTTAGCTATGTATTTTATCTGAAACAGTTACATATGGAAAGCAGATGAAGCAAGCTGAAATTATTTTTTTAAGCTAAAATCCTAATTAAAAAAGCATATATTCGGTAGAAATACATCTTCTGTTAAATATACCTTTGTTCTTCAGTGAACTGTGGAATATTTCTCTGATCGTGTATACATTCTTTGAGCACTAAACTAAGGCAGAAATCTCTAGAACTACTTAAATAACCACAATATATAAGCTCCCCCAAAGGCACTTTGTTTATAATAATTTATGGTTTTAACGTTTCCAGACTACACAGAAGTGGTGGGTTAACATACCAGCATAGCTGTGGACTTCAGACATTTAAAACAAACACTGGCTAATGACCCTGCAGTGTGGCAGTGACTGCAAGTATGAAAGGGCCACACAGCAAGTGGCATTCCCCTCTGCAAGTGCTCGGGCACTGGCTAAAGTGAAGATGACTTAGAATATCTCTGATAATTTCACTTAAAAACTAGAAAAGTTTAGGAACCTTATGACGATGGATATACGGCAGGAGGGCAGAGTAAACAAACATTCCCTAACCAAAGCGCTAGGGACTATCTTCCCTGAGTGTTTCTAGCAGTGGTGGATCCCCGGCTCTCTGGGTACCAGAAGACAGCATCCTGACCTGGCTTCTCCAGGGGCTGCATCTAACACCAGACCTGCTGAGCCAAGGGCCTGATCACTGGGCAAGGAAGTGCACTGAGTCAGGGCACTAATTTTGAACAGGATCCTGTTTTCTAGACCTATAGAGATTGATGTGTGCTCTGAAGGAAAAAAAAAAAACCAACAACAAACCAACAGCCACAAAGTAATAATTCTAAAAACCTCTTCCGTTCTCTTACCAAATGGGATGTTGGGCAATTCAGCCTGAGGGTTCATGAGTTGGCAAGACTTGCCCTGGAGTGGCAGGCTGGCATGAGGAGGCAGACAGCTAGAATTGGAAGGCTGTGGTGGATTCTCCCACACTCACACTTCCCTGATCCACAAAAAGTCCATGGCTCTGCCCTTGGGAAGCATCAAGCCACGCCATGAGGAGGGGAGCAGGTAGCAGGGCAGCCCTTCATTCTGCCTTGTGCTGTCAAAGCATCAGCAGGGAAAGCAGAGGCACTGAAACTGCAGCTCAGAGGAAAACATCTCAGACCAGGATCCCTTCAGCTTCTCCTGGACTGGCACCAGCATCTTTCCAGCTCCAGCTGCCTGAACAGCTCTTGCCTTTACCTCCAGACAGCGCAGGCACAGACCAATCCAGGCTGCGAGGTACATCTGGCTGTCATCAGGGAAGGGGAGACAAGGGCTTCCAGTCTGAGACGGGCTCCAAGAAAATACATGAGATCAGAGGAACAACTGGTCTCCTGAGCAGAAAAAGGAACATCCCAGAGTCCTTTTCTACAGCAATACTGGGTGATCAGGGCAGGGTCAAAGCATGAAGTACACTGAGGCAAAAACCCTCTGCAGGTACAAAAAGGAGTAACACACACATACTGCAAAAGAGGACAACCTGCTCCCCAGGTAATGCATAGTAACTGCCCCAATAAAAGTATCCAAAGCTCCTAAAATACTTATTCTTTTAGTTTAACTACTAGGTGAGCTTTTTCTTTCAGTACAAAAGTTTCCATGATGAAAAAGGTCCCATGCTGAACTTGACCTGAACCCCGCATCTCTAACAGCAGAGAAAAAAAGATGCACGATTGAGCAAATCCTTTGAAGCACTGTTAGTGTCTGTTCTCCACCATAAAAGATACTTTAGTAGATTTGACAGGACTTCTAAGGGTGGATGATCATCTATCTACCAAGGTCTGACAACTCTCAAATTCATTCCAGGGAAGGTGCAGAGGTGTTTCAGGAGCTCGGGCGCTGGAGCACAGTGGGCTCTGCTGATCGAGGGCTGCTGAGTTGAAGGAGTGCCAGGACTGAACCACGGGAGACAAAACAGTCGCTGTGAACAAACTCCTAAGTGCACACTGCTGCTTGATCTTATTTTTTAAAAAAGGAAAAAAAAATAGTTTCACAATCCTAATAGCTGCTCTATAAATAATGAGATGAAAGGAGAGTATGTAACAATAAGCACTTAAATATTTGTCTTGTAAGCCATTAGTGAGGAAATGCAGCACTATGAAAACAATAGGTCTGGACGCCAGCAGTATTATCCTGCTCCCTGTGCAAGGAATGCAGACTTGCTGAGCAACTGAATTCACGCTGCCATGGTGCATTTCATGCACTGGGAAGAGACCACTAACCTGCACAGGAGTATCCTAAAAACAGGTATGATGTCCACATAGAAGGAAGCACTTTCAGAATAACATCACAACGAGGTGACATTAAATATAAAACATTTGTTCTTCTAAGCAGCCCACAAAGGATGAATGAATGAAGGTTGTGGGCTCAGTAAAAGTGGGTTCAGTACAGGTATAGCAACACCCTGGCCAGTGACAAATTTGTGCCTCAGTCTCCACACTTCAAAATAAAATTTACATTACAAACTGCAGGGATATTGTAGAACTGCAATTCTTTATTGGATGTGACAACTGTCAAAAACCTTAAGGATATAATAAATTACATTACCTATTATCTGATTATTGATATGCCTTGCCATCAGTTAAAGAGTTTGGCTGAGGAGTAAGCTGAATTTTTTCCACCTTGATAATTAAGGAAATTTGTGAGACCTTTGTTGGCTCTGCCACCAACAAATTACAGTCTCTAAGATAATGGTTTAAAAATGTTTTAAAAAACATGAAGTAGCAACAGACCATGAACTCCCAATGCTATGCTGCAACCAGTGAATACAATATAGGAAGGGAATTCAAAGTAACAGTAGGGAAGTAGCATTACTCCTCTATGTGATGCCAACAGGATCGTAAAATAATACAAGCTTAGTTCTGGGGTGTGTGTATTTCAAAAGTAATGTTGAAAAATTTCAGCACATTCAGAAAAGAGCTGTAAAATTCTGAATTATGGATGATGGTAGAGAAGTTCTCCCTTCAGGCTTTGTTCAAAAGAATATGAAAAAGGGATAATATGGGTACCTATGAGAAATTTCTGATAAAAGAGTACACTTCAGTTCAGAAGAAAAAGTATATGAGACAGGAAAAAAAGTTATTATAGCAATCAGTTTGGTTCTAAAGTGTAGAGATGTGCAATTTTCTCATATTAAGGTATATTTCTGGAGGTGAAACCCCAATTTTAGTTCCTGGAAAGAGTTGGGACTTCAGCAGGACAAAAATCAGAAGCACAAGATTAACTTTCATATAAAAGTTAAAGTGAGCTTTAAGAGTTGATATTCACTCATATTTGATTTTGTTACTTATTACTAGTTCTAGTTACCATAGTATTAAAAAAAAGAAAATCAAAATGGAAAAGGTACAGGATATAGGGGCTTCCAACAGTTTAACTAAGGTGTTTAGCAAGGAACAGATGAAAGCACATACATGATTTGTGTTTTTCAATAGCATTGTTTGATGTTGTTTAAAGGTATCTAACGACATATGAGTTGCATATTCCACTGAGCATACAGAGAAAAAAAACATCATAAAGAAGGATGCTGGCCAGTTGGCCAGTATTTTGATTTTGCTGTGATTAAGACTTACAGGTCATATCAATCTTCTCAGCTGGTATCAGAGCACCAGCTTTCTGCCTGAATTAATTTCAGTGAGAACTAGTGACACATCAAAAAGCTTTTAACAAATGTTTCGAGACTATGCATTTTCTCTTTAATTCACAGCAACTAAGAATCCTCCTCACCAGTTGGGCTCAGCAGCTTATTTCCTTTACATCTGCA
Source organism: Bombycilla garrulus (assembly GCA_013400315.1). Classification (NCBI taxonomy): domain Eukaryota; kingdom Metazoa; phylum Chordata; class Aves; order Passeriformes; family Bombycillidae; genus Bombycilla; species Bombycilla garrulus. The sequence continues at coordinate 984,078 of VXBU01003983.1, forward strand.
CCACGCAAACAAAGTTTCAGTGCAAATAGAAGAGCTAAAGAAGAGCTAAAACTTGGTTTTATTAGAAATCAGTCAGACATTGATGAGACAGAAGTTTGTTTTGAATGTAGTTGTTTAAAGTTATCTACGTTTTAACAGTGGCTGCAAACTGAGCTACCTTGCTGCTGTTCCAGTGGCTGTGTCATTAACAGATAAATTCCTTACACCTTCTCCTATCTCCTGGCAGAGAAGACAGTGCCACCTACAAATACACAATTCCAGCAATTGCCACTCAACTGCACACAATAATCATTCACTCAAGTTCCAACTTAGTAATGAATCCTATGGGAAAAAGTATTCTTCTTGGGAAAACCATTTTTCATCTTTTCAGATGACCTACACAGTGAAAACCACAGAAAGGAAAAGTTGTCCTGTTCTGTCCCCTACATCATTCCAGTAAAACCAAGATGGTTTTAATCAGGACTGCAGAAATCCAACTTAAGTCAGGGACTGAATGAAGTCATGTCTCATAGCATTTTCTCTAAAAGACTCTCCTGCATGAAAAAGTGATGAGGAATCAACAGAGTTCATACTGAAAGGTCAAAAATACTGATTTCTGTGTAAGCAATATAGCGCACAAACATTTGTATCCATGATACACACTGTCTTTAATTGGTCTGTTGATATGAACTGCATTCAGTTTTATGAGCTTTCAGTTTTGCCCTACAATAGTCACAATGAGAACATTAAATCTCCAAACAACCCAGCTTTTGTAATCCTGCCAACAACAGTACAGCTTACAGTCCAGATACATCAATGCCTAATTGCCACAAATATATATTTGTTTTTATCATCACTGGCAGTCCACAGTCCTATCACCATCTATGAAACAGACAACTGAATACACAGCCATGAGAAACCTTGGAGCTGACTCAGCTGTTCTAGGAACTCAACACAGAAATTTCCAAATCGCTGTACATCCTGCCTGCTGAGCTCCTACAGAGAGGATAAAGGGAGTCAAAACGTTAGAAAAGTCTGTGTTTCATTCTCCCCCAGATGAGTGGTTTATGCACACCAGAAGAATTCCAAGATGTGATGAGCAGAGTGCAGCACACAGGACATGCTGTTCTCTGGTGAGCTATAGATAGCCAGGCTCAAGGACCTTATAAAAGACACAAGTTTAAAAAAAGTTCCTGGAGCTGCTTATATGAGCAGTAGATGTCACATACAAACTGTGCTGTTTGGTCCTGTGGAACACAAGAGCTACTGCATTCAGCAAAAAAAAGAAGCTGCAAATAACCAATGCTGTTCATCTCCACTCTATTAAAACACATTACTGCTTAGAGACCAAATAATAGCCTTTTCCTAATAGTGCACTTTTCCTTTTAGATTTTCCAAAACTGAAGAGCCAAAACAATATATGATCAGAGAGTTGTTTCAGGAATATGTAAGCTGCTTATAATTAAATATTTCCCCAATAATTAAGCAACACAAAGTATAAGATTGACTGACACTATAGATGAACAGAAGTAGCATTTCCTCCTTTTTCAAAGCTGTAAAGCTTAACAAGTATTGCTCTCTGAGTGAGGAAAGAAGACTATTTTTCATGTTCTGCCTTCATTCAACACCCTTTATCTGCCAGGTACCCATGGGCTGCTCCCAAGGCACAAACATGTGCTCAGTAGAGCTGGCCAGGAACTGGGAGGGCAGTACAGAAGTATTTCATTCGGAAATAGGAAACAGAATATGTAGTCTCATAAAAACCTGCTCTCTCCTGAACCTACGTGATCACTATCACACTCAAGAGTATTTGGAAAGTAGCTCTGCTCTGACATGCGTGGTGTCTTCAGGGACTCCCTCTACCAAATTATTTTGACTGTCATGTCAGTATTTTTCTTATTTAAGCCTCCCATGTGCTAGTGTGGTATGACAGGAAAGATACTGCAATTTTTGTAACATCATTAGAGCTACCATTTTCAGAACTGACAAAATGTTTGTTTTAAAAGAAGTTTCTTTATCTTCATCTATTTTTTGTATTCAGGAAGGTTTTACTGTCATTATTAGAAAATGCTACATAGACTTTGAAGCGTCTGAAAATATTTTTTTTAACTAAAACTGTAATTTATGAATTAAATAACCAAATATTCTACACTATACTTTTCTAGGCTGTCATTACTCCTGTTTCTTCCTTCAACTATCCTACACAAGCACCCCACACAGTACGTGTCAAACGCATGTATCTCCTTTTGAAGGAAAGAGCACAGGCTAATTAAGAGAATGCTGCAAGTATATATGAAAAAATGTAAATGAAAAAATGAATGAAAAATATATGAGTTAAAAATTTATAAATTAATTATAAATTCCCATCCTGAGAAAAATTGCCAGGAAAATAACAGTACCAATAAGCAGAAGCCTAGACGGCAGGACCACAGCACAGTCACCACCTTCACTGCCCAGGTTATCAACAGCAGCCCCAAACCCAAATGCTCCCAATGCCAGAAGCCTCCTCTTGCCTCCCAGTGCACTCAAACCCCTGGGAGGCTCCAGGGGGGCTTTCTAAATGGCTACAGTGTCATTAGAGCCCAAACTAACAATCATAAGTCCCATTTACACTGCTAAACAATGAACATCATAAGAGCAGTAGGAGGGAAGAAACAACTGCTTTGACTAAAATGCAGGTTAATGGCCATTGAAACCAGTGACCTGGCCAGAGCACGGGCACATTTCATGGCTCACAGGTTGGCCAGTGATAGAGCTGTTCTCTGTCTCAGCAAGGCCAGGATTTCACCTCACCATGACTTTTGCTTTTCTGGTAATCATCTTTTTTACTTTCAGAAATAGATGAGACATGCTGAGAAAAGTAGCATAACAAAATGATGACCATGTATCTTTTCCAGCATCAGCATTTTATCAGAGGAGTTTGTTTGCCAGCTTATTTTTATAGGAGCTCAAGAGGCCTGACTGCATATTTGAGAGGCCACGCTCTGCTCCATTTCTTAATGACAAAATGCCAAAGTTTAGCATGCAATGCCAAGCATTCCAGAAACCTCCTGCACAATAGCCACTTTAAATGATGTCTTACTTTTCGTGCTCTGTGAGGCATACACAGTAGCAAAAACGTTCTCCTCCCTGCTTACTTAAAAGCATAACACACAGTAATAACAGCTACCACTTCAACATGAGAAAGCAAATAAGCAGACTCCAGCTCTTCAATCCCGTGATGTGCAAAGCTAAAGATTTGTAGCAAATCACACATCTCACCTTTCAAGTACATTAACATGTACTGTGTATACTGACATGCTAAACATCAACCCACAATCCATATATACAGGGATTTGTTCCTTATGTTGTGAAGTGGATGATTTGCAAAACACTGAAAGTGTTTCTCCCAAATCTGCCTTAAATAGCCAGAAAAATCACTGTAAAATTAGTATGTCAAACAGGAACTGAGAAATAACAATAAAACTCCTTCTGAATGAGGCCAAAATCAAACAAAAAATGCTGAAATATAATATAACATATTTGTACTGCATTGTTAGAGATGGTCTCCAGCTGGGGATTAGATCTCATTGTGCACAGCGCTGTATACAGGCATTGAAAAGCTTGAAGCGGGCAGCAAAATCCACTCCAAAGCCACAATAATTAAAATGTATGGTCAAAGACGAAACATTAATGCACAGAAAGGTTGCAAAAAGAAAAAGACATGCCATGATGGTTGGTTCAGTAAGGTAGCAATTAGCATACCAGCTGCCCAGTCACTCGTGAGTGTTGTACAGGCAACCTGACAGACCTGAGTTAAAACAACACTTTGAAAGAAGGTGTGTAACTGACTTGGAGGAGTTCCTAATAAAAACGAGGAGATGCATGTGGGAGTTTGAAAACGATGATGTAGCCTAGGGCCTTTCAGGACCTCTCCCATAATTGTCAGTGCAAATGTCATAATGAAGGACTATCATTCACAGCAGAACAAAGTAAATGCCTCTGAACCTAAAATACAGTGTACCAAAACCCACTAAAATAAGGTAATTATAGAATGACTCCACACCACTGGCCCCACAAAATCTTCATGCATTAAGAAGCTCATCTAAAGACAAATTCACTAGAAGTCTTTCTAATGATTGTGTTATATTGTCAGTTACTTACAAGAAGTTTCAACAAACCACTTCATTACCCCAAACAAACGTATTAACTTTTTTTTTTTTTTAGTTACTGAAAATACTACCAAATCAGAATGCAGATTTTCTGCTTAGGTGCAGCTAGGAAAAAAGGGACACAAGTGGGGGATATCAGTAAGAAACTGCAAGCTATTAGAGAACTGAGGAATTTGAGTCTGTTTGGGCAGAGGGTTATAAGAGAAATTAAAAGCCTCTAGTTCATGTAGTGGTTTTCACTTAAATGATGCTTTTTCTCATCATTAAAAACAGAAAGAAAATAAAAAAACCAAAAGAAAGAGAAGTAATGACTGTTATATCTGATATTGCATATATTGCATTCAAGAATACATGCACCTCTCACATTCCTCTTGCATACAAATTTTAATTTATTTTATCCTCACATAGTAGAAATCTACCTTCTTCTCAGTGTTTACCCAGACAAGGCAGAAGACACTACCTAGTATGACTGCCTGCAGATTCAATAGAGTGTTACTGATTTACATCCTCACACACACACCTTCAAAGAACATTCACAATCACAGGGCAAGATGAAGGCAAGTTTTGATACCTACTGACATATGCAAAAATAATTTATGAATGGACATAAGGTAATATACAGATATGCATATATACATACAAGCATATTTCACACAGTTACAACATCTTGCAAAGGCCTATTAACAGTAATTTCTTAAGGCAGGTGGGTAATATGGAGAACACACTGCAGTCAATTTTACTTTACTCATTTTTGGTTTATGGGACAGTCTGACATGTTCAATTACTCCATTTCAGTATGGAACTCAAAGCAGACACAAGATCCTAAGCAGTACCATACACAGAGCTCACTTTTGTAGTGTGATTGAGTTAGGAACTCTTAAAGCAGACACTATCATTATGAACCACTCAATAAAAACTGTCCACCTAAATGATAAGCTATTCTAAGCAAATGAGTTGCCTATATTTTTTAATCAAATTTGTTTAAACTATTTTACAAGAAACTTTTTTTTCCCCTTCTGTTTCTCCCCAACAGGAACAGATTATGATGATTATATCCACGATTTGTTATTCAAGTTCTAATTCGTTGATGATAACACACAAAAGTCTTCCTAAATTATGGCCAAGAAAAACAGCCCTGCCCACATAATAATGCAAGGCTTTACTTCATATGTCTGGAAGAATTTCAGAATTTCTATTTCTGTAGTTCTTTCTGATCCATTATGGTAGAATATCCAGCTATGCAGTATCTGGTCAACTTTAATAAAGCTTTTTGGCTTTATAAGATTACTTGCACTCCTTTTTTGTAAATTTTTAAGTGCCTCTGATCTTGACACTCATACAATTACTAAAATCATCTTTCCAATGAGCTTTAGAATCCAAATGTGTTACTTTTCTAGGCTTTAAAGTTGCACAAGCTTCTTAGGTAATTGTCTTTTTTTCCTCTGAAAAAACTTCAAACAACCCTATATCAGAGATGGTTTCTTAGGTTCAGTTAGGTTCTTCTTGCTTGTTGTAAAGGCTGCTGGGCACACTGACATGCTGATACAAGTTCTGTACTACACAAAAGCTTTATACATGGCATCCACAACTCTCTGAGAGCATTTACATTAAAAGCACACAGGGACAAATGTACACAGATATTTAAATAGGTTTTTCCACCTTATTCATGTTGTTAACTATGTTTAAACAAAACTTGCCACATGCAATTCTGGAAAGCTCATATGTGAATTTATGCACTGATTATTTCTGCAATAGGCTGACATCAGAAAGTAATAATGTAACACTACACTTTAGGTGTACACAACAGTGTAACCCAGGCTCTTCTTGGTTTGCTCCACAGTTGCACTGGACAGAAATGTAGATTCATGCTTGAAGTTCAAGAAAGAAGTAGCAAGAGTCCTCAAACTTATGGTATTGTGCTTGTGCCAGTGACTCCAAGCACAGCACTACTGCAGAGGTCCTTGTGCATCTGGCTGTTTCCAGTGAAAACTGACTGACTGATGCAGAAAATGAGATTTCTGGGTTTTACATGAAAACAAGATTAAAGCATCAGTCACAGTGAGTAGTGATTTACTAATTTAATGTTATAATATACAAATTAAGTATACGGTATATTTTCAGTTAGCTGTATTTACATGAACTTCCCTTTATGGGCAGCCAATACAGCATGAAGGACATCAGGACATAAACAAGGACACACTTTAAAATAACCTTACCTCAGGGCTGCAGTGGATGCTACACTTCCAGGATTACCAGCTTCTACAGAAGTGCTGTGGTTCACTGCCAAAAGAATTCTTACCTTACAGGTAACATCTATGCTGGTCACAAAACACCCAAGTCCAACTTTTTTTTTTTTTCCAATGTTTGATTAATTGCAAATAAGGTAATTTACTGGAGATGATGAACACAGAACTGACTGCCAGCACCAGCAGCTGAACCTGACAATGGATGAAGGTGGAATCAGACAAATCTCAGACAAGACACGAGCCACGACTGCGTCTGGCTTCCAGGAAGACAACCTGTGGGCCAGGCCCAGCCAGGGCATTTCTCTTTCACAAACAGTAACAATGTTTTATTCTTCTCAGAAACCTGACAAGAGTAAACTTGAATGATTTTACTTCCAAGGCAAACAAGGAGCATGCCTCTTCTTTAGCACACACTAGTTATAAAAAGAAAATTCTCTTGATAATAACCATGTGGTGATAACTCACCTCATTATTACCATGATTTTGTAATTTTGAGACTTCTCATTTCCTTAAAATATCAAAGTAGATAAAATATAAAAGGCTCATTTGTTTAGCACAGCAGTGGTTAATGTTCCCTACGGAAGGCAAAGTAATCCCTCTATTGCTGTGGTCCACAAGCTCCTGTGGTAATTGGCTAAAAGGCTCCTGGCAACTCTTCCTTTAGAAAGGAAATTATTCCCCTTATATCTGCAGGGCAGAAACAGTTGATGTGAACAGTGCCCATTTCTCTTTAGGTAATTTTTTTGTTCCCAAAATAAAATAGGTATTAAATAACGAACAGGAAGGAAGACCTTAGAGGCAGGAGCTATTCTCTGGAGGAGTCACCCTACAAGCACTAAATGACTCTCAACTGATGCTTGCGGGCAACAAACCCTTCTCTGGGGAGCAGTTGTACATAGGACCCCTTCTCCTGACAAACACAGATTGGAGGGGTGGGATGGTGTAAGCAAACCGAGCTATGGATGAATCCTACCCACCAAACAGAAATAAAAGACTCCCTTATAGAAAAGAAATAAATAATAAGAGAGTAAACTTTAAAACTGAATTCTTCTTTTCATCGGTAACACATCACTGTAATCTAATTTCTGGATACTCCCAGTACATCCTTATTTCCTACCCTAATTTCAGACACACTAGAACCACAAGTACAGTTTACAAGAAAACAGAACAACTATGAATTTTCTTCTCATTCCTTTAATCTGCTGGTCAGCCAGGTGTCTGCTTGCCACTGCACTGCCCTTGTACTGTGACATACAAGAATAAACATATTTATGCTCTAATCTAGTGGACAAGAGGTGCTCACAGATCAGCCCCCAGTGCATGAAACTTGTCTCCAACCTTCTAAGGAACATTACATTTCTCACATCTACTGAAAATGAAGGTATTTTTTATTCACATGGCAGTTCAATGTCTCTCTGCTTCTCCTTAACTTTGCAGGAACTCACACGTGCTTAACTTCAAGAAACCTGCCTAATCTTTGTAGTACTATAATACTGGTGCCTTTAAAGATAAACTCATGTGCAGGAGCCTGCAAAATGAAATCTTTAGTTAAGACCAGGAAAAAAAATGTAGAATGAATGAAAAAGTCTATATAAAGGAGCCGCTAAACCCTTCAATCAATAAAAGGGAGTAGCCAGCACATTAGTAGCCAATCTTGTGCCTCTTGCACATCCACAAATACTTTAGAAGACAATGAAAATATGGGTACACATGGAATAAAATATACAGACAGAACAGACACCTCACCTTTTCCCACCTCATAAGCCTCAGCTTTAAGCTAGAGCTTACACTAAGAAATATTTAACTTATGAACTATTTTCTCTTCACTTGCTTCCAACTAGTGCAAGTGAAACTTGCATGCCTTTTGTAAAGCACAGAAAAAGCTGCAAATCGATTTTTGTTACTGATTTTCTACCACTAGACGCCTCTAAAATAAACTTAATCAGCCACTTTGGCCAAGACCATTGTGTCGCCACCATTCAGCGGGAGGGGTTCAAGTCACATGAAACCACACTGTAGGGGGGGGCGGGGAGAGAGTTCTGCAATGGACACGGTTCTGGAACTTGTTTTGCTTTTCATGCGTGTCCTTTGTGAGACAGAGTGAGACCTGCACTCCGTGCACCATCCTGCTGAGGAAGGGCAGCCCCAGCTGCAGCTGCTCTGCAGCAATGTCTGCGCCACAGGCAGTCAGCTGCCAGCAGTGCTACCTCTGCTCCCTTCCCAAGGCAGCTTGGGGCAGTGTAAATTGGGATTATGTACTCTGCCAGTGACCTTTAGGAGAGCTGTTCTCCTTTCAAGGACAGCCTTTTTAAATAAAATCATCCAAGTTAATTTTACAGACAAAAAGATACATAGTCATGTGAGCTTTCTCCTAGGAAATGAGTCTAAAGCCAAAGACACCAACCAGTGCACCTGCTGAGCCTGTGGACTGCAGGAAGGGCAGTGAAAACAGAGAAGTGGCTTTGGGGGACAGATGAAAAAAAGCAGGTGGCTGATGCTGACAGAGAAATCCAGCTGAGTACATGTTAGTATTGTCCCAGGAGCTGATCACAATATCAGTGATTGGGGGGGAAACAGGACATCCTAAATTACTTACTTTGCTAATAAAGATTCCAAAAAAATCCTGGATCTACTGAAGTCAAATGTGCTATGACATTAATGTCAATGCACTTACAATTTCACCCTCGTCTGTACAAGGATACCAGCAAGAGATTTATTATTACAGTTTGGAATACAAGCTTTTATTGGGTGTATTGGCTTTCATTTAATGTTTAAAGTCTGAATCAAATATAGCAAAAACTAAATGGTGACACTGTATTAGGTTTCCATGAATTTTAGTTCATGATACAGCATTTTGGCACAGGACCATGGACTTTACTCTGTGTCTATTAGGTCTGCAGAACACTCATTCACTTAAATGGAATCTACTCATGTTTCCCTGGAGGAACAAGTGAAACAAATGGTTATCTTGTGTCTGAATAAATATTTTTGCTATTAGTTAAAGAACTTCAGTGGTGATTCCTTGGGAAGGGCAATAATGAAGAATTACATCCTAAACTAATCTAAGGCTGAAGATACATTATTTATGGCTCAGCTGATCTAACATCACAATAATTTTGTCCTGTTTCTGCGAGTCTTTAACTAGTGTGTGGGAAAAGAGATAAAAAAGGATAGTCGATTGTTAGATCAAAATAGACATAACATGTAACTTTACACTAAATTATCCCTGCTGCTGTAAAACATAACGGAAATGACCTATTTATACTTACACTTACTGGATAAATGGCTGCCCTAAGCTTGAGAAAGAGGAATCCAGTGGCCCTGGATGCCTTCATCTTCCAGCTGGAGCTTATATGGTTCAGTGAAACCTGTGTATTTCTCCTTCAACAATGCATTTTCACAGCTTTAAAGAAAGCAAAATCTGGAGAGCTGTGCAGGAGCTCCACTCTTCACCGTGAGGATCCTCTGGGCCCCAAATGGGGACTGCACAGCACTCCACAGACCCTGGCGTGTTACCGAGATGTGAGTGCAAGGGACAGAGGCAAGTGATAAAGGCAAAAGTCAGTGTCTTGTGCTTCACAGCAGAAGTTAAAAAAATTCACAGCTGGGAAAAGAATATAATGTTATGCTACGGGCACATGAAGCTGATGGAAAATTCAACTAAACCCACCTGTAAAACTATGTTTCATTAGTGATTTCTCCTATTGGCATCATCTGCACAGATGTATGGGCTAAAGCATTTCCAACAGCAAGTACAAATGCTGAGGGAAAACACTGTATCTAAGCTTTTATGCCAAATCCAGCCTGTAATTAATTTTGCATAGTTTTGACAGCTTAATTGTGCAAATTCCCCAGATCACGTTTCAGATCAGGACTGAAGAAAAAACTGTGCAATAGTCCTGGAGGTGCGTGAACTCTTGCCCTGCCAAGGCATCCAATCTGTGCATCAACACCAGCACCGGGCCGGTGCCACCAGCTGGTAGGGCAACATGGTCCTGTGAAAGTCACGTCACAGGCAGACTGGGTTTTGAGGCAGAAGGTTGACAAGGCAGCCTCTAGAACACTGATGGTGTTCCTGTCACTCAGCCCTATCCTCTCAATCAACCAGTCATGTATTTACTAAGGAGGACGGCACCAGGACAGCTCACCTGGAAAGGCCATGGGAGCTACACAGGCAAAACTGCTTTTGCTGGATTACCACATTTCTGTTCCTGACTCACAGATATTCATTACAGGTTAAAGATTTTCCCTGAACTGTCACTTTGAGCACAAGACGACAAAATATCTAATACCTTTCTCTTCATCCCACGTTGCAATTACTACAGGGACACATATCCTTCAGGACACATTTTCCCTAGCCTTCAAGTCTACCATTGCCATGAAATTCTCCACTGATTGTTTCCAGCTGTTTGTGAAAGATCTGGGTCACATCACTGTTCGGTCTGCATTTAAACATTGTCATTCTATTTCAATAGATGGATAAAATTACGACCATAATCAAAATCCAGCATTGGGCTTCCCATGAAATTAATGAGCTCTGGACCAGCATTACATTAAATTTCAGTGTGAAAAGTATTTTCTGTTTCAAACATTTTCAGCATTTGATTACAGGCTGATTAGACATTAAAAAACCTGCCATAAAATTGATATTTTCAAAAATACCACTGTAAATTGTGTCGATTTCTGTTCTAAATTAATATAATTATCTAAACAAGCAAACTGTAGCACAAAACTGTTAGCTGCTACTGCCAACCAGCAGGTTTTATCTGACCTATTAATCAATTACTTATATAAAGGTGAAATAGTCTCAGGTTTCAATTACACATAAAGAAAGTTTAATTTAAAAAAATCAATTGATATGCAAGACAAAGTTCCACTGCAGGCATGAAAAAGTGTAATATTTTAGATAATTGGTTTTAGGAAAAAATACAAATTACAAAAATATCTGCGAAAGAAAGTGTCTTTAATTGCATATAAAGTAGTTTATGATTATTTCCTGTAATTGAAGTCAAGATTTGCTGGGGCTAAGCCTTTTTGCAGATGAGTAAGGTATTTTTGATTCACACAATCCTCACTAAACCAGAAAAGCAGAGTAGTTGCTGTATTTAAATGCATGATCATAGATTTGGCTTTTCATGCATTATTTAAATCCAACCCAAATGTAATTACAAGCCTTTTTGTAAGATTTGAAAGGGCCATGACAAGGCTGACCAGATGGCCTCTTCCTTGCCAATGCACTGGCCCTGGTCAGAAAACTCTGACCCAACTCTAAATCCAGTTTTACTCTGGGTTTCCCTCCCACATACTGTGGTCCCTGCAATGTGACAGATACAGGATAAGAAGAGGGAAAGGACTCTGTGCCCCTTTAGGTGGTGTCACAGAGGCGCCTCTGTGACACTGCAGTACTGCCCTGGGTTGTGGAGCAGCCCCAGGTCCTGCCTTCCCTGCTGCTCTGCTCCCTCAGTCTTTGACTCCGCAGTTTTTAAGAGTGGGTTACAGGCCACTTGGGATTCAGCTTTTTGGGAGTCAGCTTCTAAAACTTGGTTTAAGGGGACACTCTGGTGAGATCTGAATGAAATGGCTCCAGGAGAAATAGGTGAGATCTATTTTTAAGTAGTGTGGAGTAATCTAAGTCACAGTGGGCAAGCTTCTCAGTGGCCATCAGATGCTCAAATGTGCTTGAGGACTTGCCTGGTTTGAAGCCCTCTTTCTTCTACCTGCTTCCAAGATAATTGGTAAGTGATGGCCTGTTTTTATTCTCTTAATAGAGATTTATTTGTTAGACTTAAGGTAAGGCGTTAAAATTTATATTGCACTTTAATTTCTTAGGAACACCATGAATAATAACCTTCTATTTCCCTCTAACGCCATCAGTGTTCTTGTATTCCTCTTCCCTTCCACATAGTCTCTGATGAGTAAAACAAATTTGAGACAATCCTGCAATCTTTTAGTGAACAGGAACTCCAAAAGAGGAGGAAGTGACCTTGTTTTCTCTGCCTAGCATCCTCCCAAACTTCCTGTCAGTATCTTGGGGACATAATGCACTCAACTGCTACACAGATCAACTATCTCAAACATGGGTCCAAAAGAAGAGTAGACCTTAAAATCTAAACACCAGGGGCAGGACAGCATATGTTGAACACCCTGCGTGTGTGAGAGAGAGAGATCGATCAAGTTCCAAATCCTTCCAGGCACCTTTGCGGCAAGTGAAAGCATCTTCCCTCAGGTCTGCTTTAGCACTGGAGCATTTCTACAACAGTGACAAGATGCCTGATTCTCACTCAGCAACACTATCTTTCTTTACCAACACTTAGAAGAGACCAAATTTTCTCTTTAAAAGAGCAATATCAAAGAATATCTGTGCCAGACTGAGATATGCAGACAAACAGGAGAACAGGACCAGCAAGTTCAGATGTGTCATGTACAGGCACTTCCACCAGACTAAATTTCTTGAAAAAAGGGAAATGCTGAGTTTCCTGTCATAGGGCTGAGTGACAGAGCTTGCCTGCCCTCTATACTAAATCATCCCCAATTTTGCTTCTACCCCATATATCCTTACTTCAGTGTCAGCATCCTTTCTCAGACAAAGGCATGCCCTGGAAAGGTTCTCAGAAGCTGCAGAGAAGAGGGAATGAAGGTGTTCCCAGCCAGAGCAAGAGGCACTGACCTGCCACTCTAGCAGACAGGTTTGCAAATCAAATGTGACATGAGGAAATGCAGGGCACAGTTTCATAACAACAGCTCAGCACTGCACCAAAGGCAGCCAGCGAGAAAATACAGATGTGTAACTCAGTTTCTGACCTGCTTTTATTTCCACCCTGCAGTTTTTGCCTTTCTGTTCCCAACAGTAGCAGGTAACAGAGGTTTACTCACTTCACCCCAGATCACAGTAACACGCAGAAGTATGTCCAAGCCTCATTTTTGGTCAAATCATCTGACACCAAATCATCTGACTCCGTATTTACTCCCTGCAAACTGAAAAGCTAGCAAAACCACAGGAAATGGCACCATTTCACCTTGCAAACGCTCAGAGGCACAAGAACAAAGACAAAATGCCTTTGGGAGCTGCCTGACAGAGCTAGCCAATGACCCACACAGTGCAGCCAGGAAAATGATTAAATTTAATTTGTTTTAACCCCAGTTTCTATATGAAAGCTCATGTTTTTCCTGAAAAAGTTTGGGTTTGTATTTGCTGTGTACAATGGTTACACTTCATGGGGAATGTGTATGTATGGCATTTCCTACTACACAAAGGAGGAATTTCCTTTTGTGCAGTGAAGTATCCCAGTCTAAGCTGCAACCTCTACTATTTTCTCTGTTACAAAGACTTTTCCATTACTAAGGTATGTTAAAAAGCAGCTAAAATGTTTATAACCCCCTCCTTATACAATTTAATGTATAATTTATTACATTTCTTTCTTACGCTTTTTTCCCCCCCAAGACTTGCTCCCCAGAGACCTATTTCTCCAGCAGTGTGCCTGTGGGACGGGTTGGAGCTTTACTTTCTTACTTAGGAGCCACAAATCAAGCAAAAACACCTGTCCCACTCCTCTGCTTCTCCCAGAGGAACTCCTCAGAACAACTGAGCCACAAACAGCAGAGCACCTTTCTTCTCAGACAGGAGGAAGAAAGCAGTTTTAAACCCAGATGTCTTTCCGTTCCATCTCTCGGAGAGAAACCTTTCTGTCCAAAACACTCCTCACTCCATGCCACTGAATCTGTAAAACTTTATCTTGCTTAGCCTTTCCTTCTATGCTAAAGCTTTATAGTTTATGTGATGGGAGAGGTGTGCTGATGTGATGGCCAGCCAGCCAGGACACACGGGTTAAGGCTGCAGCCACTGCTGTCCAAGGAGGAAGCTTCAGGTCCACAAGGCCCCAGAAGATCTTGCAAAAAGTAGAGGAATGTGCTTCCTTCATTCTGTTCTTCAGAAATGGGAATACCTCTGCCTCACTGAGGACATGAGTAAGTCTGTTAATCCAATAAAAGCTAGCCAGAAGGATGCTGCTTGTCCTAGGAGCGAGATTGGAGCTTTTATGTTGGTGATCAAACAGTGATGGAAATAAGATGATGTAAGCAGGCATGAACAGTGCACTTAAGTGGTGACATTCACAAGAGCTTCAACAAGAGTTCTAAGACCTGAAATTGCAACAGATTATTTTCATTTTTGTAAACCTATGAGTTCTTTCTCCCTCACATCTTACTGCACTCATCTAGAAGTCTTGCCAAAGTCTTCTTTGGTTGACATTACTTCTGAGGCAATCTCAGGAAAAAAGAAGCTCTGGAGCTCCTGTTTTTTCTGGAGAGTATTAATTGAAGAACGTCATGGTGGCAAAAAAATGCAGCAAGTCCGTTTTCAAGTTGGAATTAGAAGAAACCATGTGAGGGTCAAACCGAGAATCAACTTTGCGTGTATCTTAAACACAGGTGAAAACTGTCTACTTCTGGATGTAATTACATTACAAAAGAAAAAAAAATCAAACTAAACTAAGCTATATACCAGACTATCATCAGTTCTACATATTTTCATCTCTTTAAAGGTTTGATGCAATGTTCTTCATCACTATAAGCCAATAGCCCTAGTTACTCCCCACTGGCCACAAAACCTCCAAGAAAGGGATGCAGAAAGGCACTTGGCCACAAAACCTAAAAAAGCAGCTCAGACACACTCCTCTGCCTCATTCTCCAGGCTGACAAATATATCTCAAGCAAAGTTATTCATGAGTAAGCAAGGTATGAAACACAAATTTATTCTTTCTGCTCTTCAGCTACAATAAATTCTAAGGATTTAAAGTCCTTATACTATCCTTATCAACCACTATCAAAGGAAGACTTAATTTTGAGTAAGTCTATAGAAAGAAAGATATAGGTCACAACTAAACTCTTTACCCAGTTCATATGGGTTCTGATGACGTTTGTAATCAAAACAACACACAGTGACAAAGTGCTGAAAACCAGCAGAGAGAGACTAATAGCATGTCCTAAAACAAAGATCTTCACCCCCATAAATAAATATCCAAATATACATGTACCTTGGATAGCAATCTTTTTGAACAGTCAAGAATACTTAGTTAAATATATTACAAAATATTTTCTATTGCACATGTATGTATTCTTTGGGGAGAAATCAAAGTCAGACCATCAAATTTTATTAGCATTAAAAATATCCTTTTCAGTAATGCTAACTTATTCTAAATTGACTTTATAACAAATACAGCCCAATTTATAAATCAGGATCAAGTCACCTTCTCTTTCAAGAGATGACAACTAAGGAAAAGTGGTTTACAGTGATTGGGTTACCTATTATTGCTGTGGATTTACATTTATATTTTCTTCTGAAAAAAAGAAAAAACCGGAAACAATCCAAATCAACTAACGAAACAAAAAGCCGAAGTGTGGACCAAAGGTACAAGTGAGCAAGAGGATAAATAAAATTAAATACAAAGGAAAAGTTTCCCTACATTTCCTGTCTAATGACTTCATTGATCACATACACAACTTTTCCAAGACAAAGTGCAAATTCTAAGTCGATAGTGTTTCTTTAAAGGCAATTCATACTATGTTTCCTAAAGCTCAAATTTAATAGTATGACAAACTGTAACTTATGTTCTTGTGCTGTTCTGATCGACTCTAGCCGTCTGACATTAAAGTTTCATAAGTTCAAGCTCAATTTAGCAGGATAAGGTCAAAGGTCCTATGTAAAATGATATAAGTTGCATGTCACTAAGAGTAGGTGACAAGTTTAACTTAGTAAGACACAAGGAGGGATGTGGATGGAAAATTTTCAACACTACACTCCCGTCTCCCAGTCCTCAGACTTCTTTATCTGGAACAAAGCAAGGAGGCTGCATACAAACAGACCTTTATTTGTACTGCAGACCAGCTACTGAAAAAGCCTGGAAAACTACATATCCAGGAAAAGGAGAAGGTCAAAGCCCCCTCAAGAAACAATTCAAACAATAGCATGGTGAAGGAGAAATTATTGAAAAGAAAACAATTTTCTAGGAATAAGGAAAACTATTTGAAGGAGGATATGGGGGAGCAACTGGAGAAAAGCAGCCTGGAGAGGTTTGAAGAACTGGAGACTTTCTGGGCTCAGTGCTTATGACAGGCAACTCAAATGGCAAAGTTGTCACTATTTTCCCCAAACCTGTTTTTTCTCCTGGTGTCATGTCCTGTCCCCTTCATCCTTGTCCCCAAGGAGTTACTGTGGCCTAGAGATTATTTCAGGAATAAGAAGGACTAGACCAAGGGTCCAGCTAATCCAGTAGCTCATTTACACCACCAGCTTGAAGTAGGTACCCAGGAAATTGGTTCAGAACAGTGATGCAAACAGTGATGCTGCTCCATCTCTGTCAGTCCCTAGAAATTTGCAGTTCTGTAACTTCCTGTTCTTCCTTCCCTCCATCATGTCTCTTTCAGTCATCTAACTTCTCACTGCACTGACTTGTCCCTGGAACCACTCCCTAGCTCATATCATTGCTCTCCTACAAACCTTGTCTCCCTGTCCTGCTACACCATTTTGTTGTTGGAGACACCTGGACAACTACTCAACTTGTGTGAGCATAATGGAAAAAAAAAATACATTTTTTTTTTCACTTCAAAATACCAAAACATTTCCATAATAAATAATCTACAGACTAATAGTTTAATTCTGGTGTTCACAGAAGCTCAGTCTTTTGGATTATTATAGCCACTGTCCCTATGTGCCTCAGTAAAGCAAATCAAGTGAAGCTATAGTAACATATTTGTGTAAAGCTGTATTTCCCACACCCTAGAGATAGTATTTTCCTGATTATTCAGAGCTATGAGAATACTTTCAGATGACCAGCATAAGTACTGTTATAGGTTAGCATCTTTTTACTGTTTAATAACCTTCAAGATTGCAGAAATGTTAAGCTGCGGGATGTCAAGCCTCTTTCAACTTTGCACTGGACAAAAAAAAATCCTGTTTAAAAGATCAACTTATATCAAGTACTCAACCAAAAGCACCTAGCCTCAAATTTTTGACAAGAGAGTGGTTACTATATAACTGCAGCTTAATGAATTTGTATCTTACAGATTCGAAATGCTTTTTTATATACAGATTTTTAAAGGAATTCAATCTTAGAGATTCAAATGTCCAATAAATCCCATCTTTCAAACACAAGACTGACAACGCCAGCAATTCTGATTGTACCTAAATATCAAGCAGCTTCACAATGTTCTCAAGCACCTACCTCATAGGAAAGCTCATTAAACATGTTTGTAATAACCATTATTTTTACACACACATACATAATATAAGGTAGATAATGTATAGATAGGTATACATAATAAAAGCTTTCATATGAGGATGGGCTTTAGGTGCACTTTAATGATTTATTTTACTTCAAGGATTTCTAAGGGTCAAAAGTTCTGTGAACAATCATGGTCGTTTTCTGGTCTTTATATAGCTTTTCTGTGAGTTATCTGCCCAGTTTTAGAATACTTGCATATTCTTATCTGGTTTATATTAGGACAAACAGAAGCACAACCAGCCCCAAATCAACATTAGAAATCCCAATGACTTTAAATGAAAGGTCTTTCATTGCAAGCAGCTGTTTACTAATAAACATCTACATGAGAAGCCTTTGAAGGAAAGGCTGTAGGAGAAAAAAACAGTACTTTAATTAAAAAGAAAAAAAGAAGACTGTAACTAAAAGCACTTCTGAACCTGAAAACTTAAGTCTTTCTGGCATCCTTCCCAGCTAATATTTGTTTCTATGCCCTATGTGATATTTTATATAGCCTCATATTTGAACTACACCAACCATCTTCTTTTTCTTCCTTCTACTGGTTTTTGCACTACTCCCACAATGGTATCACTATGTAAAGGAAATGCACCATACAGTGCTTTATGCTTTCTGTTTGTAACCTGGTTGAGAATTCTGTTTTTAAAAATTATCTAAAAATCCTTAGGTATCTCAATATTATTCATGAAACAAGACAAAATCTGCGGTAAGAATTCTGAATTTTAAACTGAGTTTTGCATGCTTTGTGTTGCCCGATAACATGTGGTTTTCTCAGCCTTGACCCTAAGCTCTAGAAATTTTAATTTCTCCAATTAGCTAACATCATGACAGCATCCACTGTTTATTAGGCACTGTGCTAACAAGAAGATAGATGTCTCCTTCCTCACATAGCTCTAACTTTAGGGAAAAGGAGCAAAAGATGGCAATACACTAATTACGATTTTTTAGAAGACAAAACTATTCAAACACTGATCTTCCCTTACACTAACCCAGGACACCTACATAGATTCCCACAGGGTGTGTTTTAAGTCTAAGCTTATCACCTTTAAAAATCAGTGGGCATTTTTAAGACACATGTCACCTGATGCATTTTAGACAGCTCCTTCAGGGTGAGCACAGAACTGAGATTGCCCTCCCTAAGGGGAGCCTCCGCTAATTAGAGAGATTGCTTGTGCTAAGCAGCCATGCAGCTGCGCCCTGTTAGTCCACTAAGATGCCATGGTAGGCGCAGATCTCACAGAGGAATGTGTCAGTCGGCAAGAGGGATTTAAAGGCAGAAAATCTTAAGGAGCAAACTTATTCAAGCAGCTCGTTCAGGGCTTAATGGGTGCATAAAAGAAAGCAAAAGAAGCAAGCAGAGAAACACGATGCAAAACAAAGGGAAAAAGCGTAATGGAGTGAGCAATAGTAAATGAACTCTCACAATTAGTTTGCTGGAAATAATACTTGGCAATGGAACTGAGAAGTTCAGAGAAATGCCTAGTGCTACACCCTGTCCACAAAGAGAAAACAAAAGAAATCCACCAGGAAATTGTTCATATTTCACTAAGCCATCCCTATAAAAGCAAAAAAATATGCTCAAAAGTATTATCTAAATTACTTTAACATACATAGCTTATGCATGTCATCAATGATCTGAACTTACTGTGAGCTGCCCTGCTACCTGGGGGAATCATTCTGATCGTGCAAATCCTGAAGAATTGTTTAAATAACTGCAAACTCCCAGACATCTCATCATGTAAAAAAATCAGTGTCATCCTTCCTCGTTCAAGTGTCTCTTCTCAGTGTAAGTACACAGCTGTCCAAAAGGATCAAGTTTCATCTCCCTAAGCCATTTCAGTTGTGATGGATCCCATACTGAAGTCTATGAACAGCCTTAGGTACATCACTGGTTATGAACTGGTACATTCCTAACCAACATCATTAAAATACAAGGCAGTTCACTGAACTTGGAAAACAGTAAGAAATTACTCTCCAGAGTGCAACATCTGGTATAAAGGAGGAGAAAAACACTGTTTTCAAGTGCAAGACATTTAAGAACTGGAGGCTAAACCAAAACCCATTAATCTATCTCCACCCCCATGTACAAAATGAAAAACAGAAAAAATACCCTTTGGTGCTTCACATTAGGAAGATACAAATCCGAGATGTCTTCCATCTGTTTTGTTTGCTGTTTTTATAAGAAAAAAGCAAAATCACCCTGTTCTTCTTTTCTTCTCTACTTTCAGTAGAAATCCTGAAGGATATTTTCAGACCCGTAATTCTAAGGTTTTAACACTGTTCTCATCCCATGTTATTTGTCTGCCTATCAAATTTAACTACTCTGCCTTAGTGAACCAGCATCTGAGCTTTTCAGCTATTACTAAAATGATCCTGACTAATTTTACATGTATTACAAATCTAGCTGAATTTGGGGAGCCAGGTGAGGAGGTAATTTCCTCCTGTAGTAAACCCTTGACCTCTCTGGTGCACTCGTGGCTTTTCCAAGCCCCTGCTGTCCCCAGAAGCTGCCGGCAGCCACAGACCACCAGACAGTGACAGCACTGGCCATGACCCCTCTGCCTCATCCCACAGTACTGGCAGTACAAGGAAATTGGGTGGAGTTGGACATACTGGCTTTAAACCACCTAGCAATTTCCTTTTCACTGGAAAAATTCCTGCTGCCTCATCCGAGCTTAAGGCATGGTCAGAGGAACGAGTTAAAATCCCACCTGCAATTGTTTGGAATGCTGGAAAGGCTCCTTGGCCACTGCACCATAACTCTCATTGTACAAACTGTCAGTTACCTACTGATCTAAGCGGGTAAGACTAAAGCTAAGACTAAAGCTTTTCTTTCCTGGGGCCAAGAAATGTTTGAAGCTAGCAGATGGATATCCTTTTTCCTGTCTAAATGCATCTCTGTTGTACTCACAGCTCTGAAGAGCCACATTTGGCTCAGTTCTATCTGGATAATATTTTTTTCTATTTCTCCTCTTATTTTTCAGAGAAAGCCTTCATGCCCTGGCTCATTAGCTCAATGAGTTCTAGTTAACTTCACAAAACTTAAAATAGTTTCCGTAATAGCTGCTTCTCTCCCTACTTATTAAAACTGAATATAAAGCTTGTCACCACTTTTAAGGGACATAAAAATGCTTTAAAATCCTTTTGTGCCTCTGTCAAATTCTCTGTGATTCACACAACTTAAAGCCTTAAATTCTGGATATTCATGGCTGCAAACCAAGGAAGAAACTGGATTTAACACTTGGGTTTGTTTTCCTAAAAAAAGTCTGCCTTCATTTTAAACCAGCATCACATATTATAATACCAATCTCTTTCAAATTCCTTACCAGTGGCAGATGTGGTGGAACATGTCTCTGCATTTTTTAAGATATTGAGTGAAATTTTGATGTTAATTTAAATCAGGAGTATGAGTTTCCTCAGCTTTCAGCAAAGAAAAGAATGAAAAGTAAACACCTTCTTAAGACTTGTTTCCCACAGCTGAAATTTCCTTATGCACAGTTGAGTAAATCATGTCTCTCCATCCAGGTACAAACATGATTGCACAAGTTAACTTAAACAGTAAAACTCTAACTGTTCCTCAGCATCTTGCCAACTTTCAATGCAAGTGGTGGGAAAGTAGTATCAATCTTATTAGAAAGATGAATATATTCTCAAGGTCTCAAGTGAAATGTGGTATTGTTTCACTCTTGCGACACAAGAGCACAGAGACACTCCTTCAAGCAGTATTTCCAGTATTTAAAAGAATTACATGGACTTTTAAAGTGGTATGAACTCTTGTCCTCATCTTAGTGTCTTATTATACAAACAGCTCTGTGCTGTGTAAAATGCTTAACTGGCAGCTATCACCAGTCTGCTCCTTAGCATACAGAAGGCCAGACTCCCCTCCTCTCCAAGCCTGAATACAAGAGACTTCCACAAAAATGCTGTGGGAGAAAGCTTTCCCATGGGAAAGGTCATGTGGTGATTCCATTGACCCTGGCCACTGGCACGAGATGACTGAGGGACGCTGAAGGTCACTGCTACCCGGCCACACTTGGCTGATGACACAGGTCCACAGGCTGCCCCCGACATTTCCCCAGACTCATTCATGCTTTCACAGCCATCCTTCCTCTCCACAGGCTCCCCAGCCTCACCACAGTGAGGGGAGGAAGGAATCTTTTGGTATTTTATGAAGGAAACAGCTTAAAAGTACCATTTATATACAAACATGAACTTGCATAAATTCAAATATACAACGTGCACACATTTCAGAGAAATACTTGGTAGCTGGACTCTCTTCAGTGCTCTCTGCCAGGAGGGAGCCATGCAAGCCAAGCACAAGTCCTGGAAAGAAAGGGTACACCACAGATAATGTTGATCCCTTCAGACCATGGAGAAATGGTCAGAAGCCTCCAGAGAGGACAAAACTGAGGCTTCACCAAGTGGTGGAACAAAGCACAAGTGAACGTTGTGCTGGGTTTTCTCTAGCAGTAGAGCCAAGGGGATGGAGGAAAAACACTTTCACACCCCAGCATACTTTTCAAGGAGCTTTAGAAACAGAGTCCCTGAACATGTAATTTTAAAGCTCTAAAGTTATTCCCAGTGCTGATATGGCACTAGCAATCCACAGCCTGAGAACTACAGGCAGAAATTATAACAGCCCAGGTCAAGCATCAAGAAATATTTGAAGCACATTCTTCATCAGCCACAAACTTCTGTACACAGCCTGGAGATTTTGTAGAGAACGTGACCCAAACTCAGGGAAGTATAGACTGAAACCCAGTACTGCGTTAACACATGACAGGCTGCATTTTGGTGTTGTTTTCATCAGTAATTAATTGGCTGACTCCATCACCCACACCCTACAGGTGTGTTGTAGCTGTCAGCAAAGCTCAAAAAGCCTGTGCAAAATAATACCCAGCCCCACCAAGAACTCTAATAAAAGCAACTGTACATTTGACTCACTAGCACATACTCTGGATGCTTTGTTTTCCTTTTAATTATTTATACCATGACAGATGGAGAATTGGAAGTTACATGTAGACTAGATTTCTATTTTATATAACATAACATCCACTACTTTTAAAGAGAGGAACTACAGGTTGAAATGAATATTATAGGGAGTTTAACGTACTCTTGGTAAAAAGAAATGGTTTAGATCACAATTATCTGGGAAACAAATAACTTCTATCCTTTTGAAAATTTCAGTTCAAAGAGCGCTTCTTTTTATACGGGCTTGAGGAACAATGTTTTGGGAGCAGAGTTGAGGAGACTCAGTTTAACGAAGTATTTACCATGTTAAATAATGAACTCTCATGCTCACAGACTTAGTTCTTGACTCATTTGCATAAATGTGGCAGACTTTTCATCTGAAACTGATCCAAATTTTCACAGTCTATATTAAAGTAGGTACTCCTCATGAAAATATGAACATTCAAAGCATTTCAGTATTCCTCCTTTTGGCTCACACATAATTTCTTCACAGCATTTCAGAAATTCTACTTCCAAAATTAGGAAATACCACTAAAACAAAGAGTTTGTTTTTCCTTTTTAATGAAGAAAATAAATAAATAAAGCAAATTAAAAATTAAAAATATACCTGCTGAGACTGTGACAAAATTGAGATTGATTTGCCTCATTCAGACAGAAATTTCAGGGAAAAAATACAGGAAAATTTTCTGAATTCTTGACAACTGCATTTCTTTTTTTACTAATTCCCTTCCTCTGCATTTAAATGCCAGTAAAAGACCATGGAGATTAATTTTTCTGCTTATTTTGCTGAGCTAATGCAACTGACTGTGTTACTGCAAATCTCTGGGGGTCACCCACACAAACCGGGAATGCCCACCACTGCAGCATGGGAAAAAATTAGTTCTTCTCTTTTTCACTGTCAAGCTTGATACAGTTAAATGCAATAGCAGGATATTTACAAATGCAGACTGCCTAGACTATACAAAGTATAAACTGGATAGAGGCAGCTTTTTTTTCAAACTTAGGCTATTATCAATTTTGATTTAAAATTTGTTTTTTTTTTCAAAACAGAAGCAAGATCTAAGAAGAAAGAAGGAAAGAGGCAAGAAAGAAAGCAGAGCTAGATTTGCTACTTTGCAACTGACTGTACTACCAATTTATCCCTCACTTGGTTGGAAATTGTAAATTACAAGAACTTTAGTTTTTGCTGATGGTTTCAGTAAAGAAATTATATATTCTTGTGTACATGTATTTTAAGGTAGATGCAGTTCAGATGGTTTCTGGAACTGTTAGGTCAAACCACAAACTATGCATACAGTGCAATGATTATCACAGAATGGGTCAGATTGGAAGGAGCCACATCTGGTCGAACCTCCCTGCTCAAGCAAGGTCAACCTAGAGCACATTGCACAGGATTGCATTCAGGCTGTTCTGGAATATCTCCAGTAAAGGAGACTCCACAGCCTTTCTGGTCAGTCTGTTCCTGTGCTTAGTCTCCCACACACTGAAGAATTTCTTCAGGTGGAGCTTCTTGTCCCTCAGTTTCTGCCTGTTCCTTCTTGTCCTGTTGCTTGGCACCACTGAGAAGAGACTGGATCCATCTCCTCGGCATCCTCCCTTCAGATACTTAGAGGCAGTTCTGAGTTTCCCCCTCAGAATCCCACACCTACCTTCAGCTGGGCTACACACAGCTGAGCTGCAGCCTGAATTCCCCAGGCACAGATAGACAGAGCTCCCATATCTCATTTAGGGAATGCTTCCCAGCTACTAGGATTAAACTGCTCAGCACCATCAGCTCTGAGCAGCACTCACTCACTCAGTCACTGGGTTCAGAATGGTCCTCTCCTGCTGCAATCAGCTTTGGTCCCCTTAACCTCTTCTAAAATCTGAGTCTTTCTGACAGACCCATGTTATGCCCCAGCCTATTAAACCCCATGTGCAATATATTTCTTTACCTCATTTTTTTTCCACATTCTGCTATGATTACAAAAGCAGATCAAGAATTATTTTCTGCTTAGAGATTTCCCATATTACTTTAACGTGGCGCTTGTAATTTTCTTGTTTCTGACTTGAGTCCTAACAGAAATTTCTCATTCTCAGACTATGTAACTTTGTTCTTATTCTCCCTTGGAAACCTCATTCTGATTTCTGTCACCATCTTCCCTTAGACAGACTTCCATTCCTTATTCTGCTGTGCCCACAATAATTATGAAATGGTCAAAACTCCCATTTTCAGGTACACTTCTATCCATCGTGGAACCTTGCTCCAGTGAATGGGTTTGTTTTTGTTTCCTCCTTACCACAAAATAATTTGGTTGTGGGTTATTTCTTGATTGCTTCAAGGTGTACTGTAGTTTTATCCATGTTCAGAAAAATTTACTGTAGCCAGATCGATTACTTGCAAGTGACAGTACATGAAGAACCAATGGGGGACTTTGGTGGTACCTTACAAAGTATCGACTTCAGGGCAGACCAATCCTGAGATCTCTAAAATTGCCAAAACTGTTTTTTGCTGTAAGCAAGAATTTTCCCAAGGAATAACTGAGGTGAAATTTAAAGTTTCGGTCAAAGCAGAAATCTCCTCTGAATTAAGGGCATCTAAGACTGGGAAATTTTTGTGGTGGCAAACACACAGGCCTTTCCTGTGCTTGTTTATGATAGTCGTATATTGGTATCCTGGCTGAGATAACAATAATATATGTATTAATATTCTAACTGTAAATGGAAAATACTATTTACCCTAACTCTACCTTAATTTTTGACTCTTCTGACTCTTTTTATTGTAATATTTTGCTTACTACTTTTCTTTTTATTTTAAATTTTCAAGTACATCTTTAAATACTAAAAGTAATTTTTCTTTCTAAAACAGGTCATTCTTATTGCAGTCCTATATTAAAAAGCAGTTGGGTCAAACTCAGTTTCATATGAACAGTGCTTGAAGCGTTAAAATTGTATGAATAACCAAGAGTCTCTGTTGCATAACCAAGGCCAAGGAGCAGCCAGTGAGTCTCTGCCAGTCACCTCTATTCATCAGCAGCTTTTGTTTGACTAAAGCATATCAGCTAGAAAAGCAACCTGTCATAATTCAAAGATTTAGAGAGATGAAGGACCTCTTGCTTCCCTTGATAATTTGCCAGAATAATGAATCATTTCTATATGAAAAATATTGTGCATTAGTCCTGTTTTGAATCTGCCCAGCTCTCCAGCTATAACCTTTAGTTTCTGTTATGATTCTTCCTGCTGTTCTAAAAAGCCAATATAAATATTTTCTCCTGCTTCCAGAGAACTACATTTCTTAATCAAAGAGGGTTTCTGTTTTGATTGGGTCAATGGATAAAAAAAATCACAGTTCTCAGAGAGAAATAATTTCATGAGATCTCAAATCTTTTTGGTGTCCTTCTGCAATGCTCCCATGGTTCAA
This sequence comes from Bombycilla garrulus, assembly GCA_013400315.1. Taxonomy (NCBI): domain Eukaryota; kingdom Metazoa; phylum Chordata; class Aves; order Passeriformes; family Bombycillidae; genus Bombycilla; species Bombycilla garrulus. The sequence continues at coordinate 1,010,098 of VXBU01003983.1, forward strand.
CATCCCTTCTACAGCAGGCATTCCTGTCACAATGCACATCCAGAGGAAAGGCTATCTTTGACTCCTAATCACTGTCTTCTTGGAAAGTAACTCCTCCTTTCACGATAGCATCACACTAGGAACTCTTGTGACAATAGAAAGATCAAAAGCTCCTTACATCCCTTCCAGACTTACCATTTTCCAGGGTAGTGTACCTTGTTCCTGGAAATTCCATCTGGAGAAGTGGTGGAAACTCCTTCACTGGCAATATTCAAGACTCAGCTTGATGGGTGTGGATAATCTAATCTAAACCTCTGCTTTCCACAGCAGATGAGATGCTACCCTGAAGTCCTTCTCAACTTAGGCATTACTAGGACACACAATCACACATTTGCTCAAATGCAGTTACTCCATTCACCACTGCAGTTTTCAAAAGCTGAAGCAAAACTTTACGAAGTAATCTGATCTTGTGGGTTTATAATGCCACTGCTGGTTCTTTCAATACCAACTTGGTATCTTCCTTTAAAGTTTTACCCATGCAGTACTGCAGTATATTGAACATTTATATGCTTCATGTATTTACACCATGCTCATGACCATTAATTGGCTCTACTCTTTAGCCCTGAAAAGTGACTCTGCAGGCTGCTGTAGGTTGCAGCACCACCTCAGCAGATTCACAGCAGGAATGTGAGCAGGGCACACATTTGTCTGTGCACAAACACTGTGCACATTGTGCACCTACTAGGACAATATGTCATATTCCTGTGGCAAAAGATTGTATTGCAATTGCTGGCAGCTTAAGCAGAATGAACTTCTTCACCAAAGTCCAGATCCCATCGAAAAGAAAAATTTCCATAAAAGCTGCCTGTCAATATATTCCCAGGAACTGTTTCAAGAGATGACATTTAACATTTTTCTATAGGAAAAGTCTTAACTTCTAGTTATATTTACCTCCTCCCAAATGAACCCATTTCACCACAAATTAAAAAAAAAAAGGAAAAAAAGTTTGAGTACCAAACTCAAGCTGGCAAACCAGGTGAGAGCACTTTAATACCCTACTTTGAAGCAATCCATGGATTTCTTCAAATGTTAAATGTCACCTACTTCTCCTTGTGCCTTCTCCCAAGGGCCAGCCATTCTCAAGGCACCCTAATAATTTTCCTTGAAATTTCTGCAGAGAAAAATGCAGAGTATGAACCTTCCCCTGACTGTATCTACAGGTAAATAATATTCTTGATTTCAGTTTTCAAGAAGGAGGTGTAGAAACTATGCTAGTACCACTGAGCAGACCTAAAGCCATGCCAGATGACCTGTCCCAGTAGTCCAGCCCTACTGGAGGCTAACACACCTCTGGCTACTCTGCTAGGGGTTGAGGTTGGGAGGAATCTGTATTTTTTTTTGATCTTTCATCATTTAGATAATTTCCTGCTACAATAATCTTTCCAGCTATGAAGACAGTGATCCTTAAGCACTTACTACTACTAGCCTTGCTGAAAAGGTCATTGTACTCTACAAATGATTTATGGCAACCTGTGATACAAGAGGGAAGTCCAAAAAAATACCCTGCAAAAGAAAAATAAAGCAGAACAACTGCATCATGGTTTACTCTAGTTTTATTTATCTAATATTGTGGCTGAACAAACTTTCAGAAGCTTTTTGCCCTGTGAAATAATAACTGCAAATTTTTAAACAATGTGCTTCTTAATAGTTGGATTAACTCAAACTCTACAAACCCCCTTAGATTAAGACTGCACTGCTTTCATGTGAAGTAGCGAGGCAATGTGTCAGAGAAATAAAGATTTTGTCCTGTTGACTCTCAGCCTACCAATCATGGAAAAGGGGGCAAAAGGCCTTGTTATGTGGCCTGTGATCTTATCCCTTATTCTTTCTGACCAGCACAAACTGTCAGGAAAGAAATAGCTCTGCTGATAAGAAGGAATACCTCCCTCTCTTTTAAGTGGAGGTATAGTAGCTGTTCTCCTTCAAGTCAAACAGAGCTCATAGTGCAGTATTTATTTAAGAAATTTTCCAATATGATGAATTATTAACTTGTTTTGGTTGTGTCTTTTTGGATTAGGCTGAGGAAAAGAAGTACAACTCCCACAACATCTCCAGATCTCAGCATCACTATTCTTTTGATCAGTACACTTTGGACTTACAGAACCAAATTGCAATCACATTATCAGTCAAAAAAAATACTGCTGAAAAACAGCAGTTGTATTAATACTTTAATCAGATGCTTTTGAAATCATCTTCAATGAACAGTAGTCAACTCAAACACCCACCTGGGACAGCAAACTCAGTCTGATGTTTGTATATTCCTACTTACTGAGACCTTCCAACAGGAAGAGCTTGGTTATTAAAATACAACTGCCTGTGTATTTACATGGAGCTTTTAGGAAAGGCAGTGGGGAAAAATGGTGCCTTTTTACATTGCTGACAACCAACTTCAGTTCCATGGGGGATATTTGAGCATCATGCCTAATGTTTGTCTGAAGCAGAGGCTTAAATGAGAAACAACTGGTTGATCCTCTTCTTAGATGAGAACAAAGTCACAGGAGAGATAAGAGAGACTGCATGGGCTGAGTCTGGGCAAATTTGTTCTTTGCAATGTTTCTTGGTGCCTGAGATTTCAGGTGATCAAATAGCAGAGTTATGGTTATGACTGCTTACCTGTCTGTTATGGACAAGGAAACTGGAAATTCTCCCTTTATTTGTGAACCAAGGCAGTCTAGTCACGGAAAAGATAAACTATGTGCTTTTATTGAGCATGATACCACAATATGCTGCTAACCTTGCAGCTGGTGCCAGTCATTAGGTTTCAAAAGGATTTTAATGGTTTTGCCCTTCAGTGCAACACCCAACACACCTAGAATGGACTCTAAGCAAAACACTCTCCTTGGCTCATCCAGGCTTTTCTTCCCCTTATAACTCTTATCCAACTTTCCCTCCCTCCTGGATTTCAGATAAAATGACTTAAATCTGGCTGTTGCAACAGAACACCACCAGACTCAGTTTCTTTGCTGAATTTGGGTGAACAAATGAAGGTGATTTTTGTGGGTTGGCAGAGACAGCAATATGAAATCAGGCTGGCTGTTCAGGTTAAATGAGCAGTCAAACAGTATGTAAGATTAGGTTTCCAAACATAGCTCCCTGCCATATATTGAGGTAAGTAAAACCAGATCATCGCCCTCGTCTCCACTGAAACTATCTGAAGGCAGAATGAACATTTTGAAATTATGACTGCATTTTAAAAGACTTCTGAAAGATCACAGAACCCAGACATATAAGAAAGTTTTCAAACCACAGGGAAGATAAGCTGAAAAACAAAGCAGTAGTGGCTAGACAAAGCTCACTTGAAAGGCTTGATAACTTTTGTCTGACTGCTTTTGCAGAGGAAGTCAGGAGTCAGAAAAGCTATTCTGCTCTCAAAATCTAATACTGTGTTCCTAAAATATAAAAAAAAAAAAAAAGAGAGAGAGAGAGAGAAGGGCAATGACAAAAGCACAGACATTTTGGCAGTATCCAGGGAAGTTTGACAAGTGGCAGCAGAAAGCACAGATCAAAAGACCACATAAGTTCTTTTATTGTGGAAAATACTTAGAATTCCATGTTTATCTTACCACAATAAGCTACTGAATGATTATCTAAACTGCCCTTGTTTTGCCAGGCGACTCAATACATCTGTAGGTTTTACCCCACATTAGTTTTAGTCTGGTGTGTTTAAAAGGCTACACAGCAACTTAATCTAATCTAGAAGTTTATGCATCTTCTTACAGTCATCAGAGAGAGTGATCACTTTAAACAAAAATATCTCTATAGTATCATTTCAGAATTACTTGCCCCAGTTGCTAAACCTAAAATCACATTGGTGTGATACATCACAAAAAAACTCAGCCCTTTCTCTGACAGTACATCACTAATAGGCATTGTGAGAAATCCACCAAAGTACATTTAAAAATCCGAACCCTGCATCTCACAAGGACCTGTTTGAGTACTTGTGAGCCTTTATTTTTTCTTCCTTCATTTCCTTAGTTCTCCTTTTACAAACTGTGGAAAGTTTCCCTAAATTCCAAGCTGGCTTTGCCTATATACCACAGCAACAAAGAAATCTGTCTAACATAAGTGGAAATATTCTTGGCAAAATAATGTCTCTGAGACAGGTTTAAGTTATGCAGAAACGAGACTGAACTTGTGAGTTCACAGTTTCTTTAAAACAAACCAATACCTGCTGTCACAGCAGGAGGAAAAAAGACATGTCAACCTCAAAATATTACAGCAGAAGCTAGAGAAGACATGAGAAAAAAAGGTAGCTCACTCATGTTCCCTATTCACGTTTCTTCAGAGTAGAAGTCTACTGTTTTCTAACCCTTCAATTCAGAAGAGGCCCACAAAGTCCAGAGTCCTGGAAGACTTCCAGAAAAAAGATTAAACCCTGCATATAAACATTCTCTATAATTAGAGAAGAAAGCATCTTGGTTTTTGCACAGTATAAGACAAATTTTGAAACCATGAGATAAAATCAAGTTGTATTTAGACGTAGTTCAGGAGAAGCCTTTCTTCTGTAGACTGTCAGCTTCCCTCTTAAAAACATCTGATAACCACTGCAGTAACATAATGTTTTTTGCGCCTCTCAAAATCAACCTAGAAACACGTATGGACAACAGGATAATAATGAACACTTAAGGACATTCCCTCTTACAGAGAGCAGTGTTTTGAATATAATAGCCTATCCGAAAGCTTCTACTCTCTCTTACACAAGCCCCACAGAAGAAAGCTGTGGCTCTGTATAACAGCTGTACCTGGCTTGCAGGAGAATCACCAGAGGAGCAGCAAAGAGCTGAGAGGTTCCTTTTTCTTCTCAGTTGTGCCACAGGAGCACGAGGGGTTACCTCCTCCGCAAAAGCCATCCCCTCAGCGGCAGACTGTCACCAGCATGGAAGGGCAGAAGCAGGAGCAGCACAGGTCCCTCTTCCTCCCGGTGAAGCTTTTCCATAGGTGTGCACATGCAGCAGAGCCTCATCTGATGTGCAACTTCATTACACATCCGGGTGCATGAATGAGTCATATATAAAAAATACTGGTTTCTCATGGTTGCATGCTCATACACGGGTGGGGATTGAACAAATACATTCACACGTGGGCTAGAAACTTTTGTGACAGGATTAATACCCAGGACCAAGGACGTCACAACTTAGCAATGAAAGAAGAGGGTAAAACATGCACAGTAGGAAGACATGAAAGAGCAATCAAAGTAATACAAATAGTTAATGCTGTGGTGAAATATCTTGAATTAAGCTACAGCAACAACCAAGTATCATATGATACTGTCCTGCATTACTGAAAGCTATTCACTGGCCTCACGAAGAAACCTGACTCCACTTGCTGGAGGGTTCCAGGCTCAGAACGGGATTAACCCAGTTGCTCAGGACGGGATTAGGACGCTGAGGCCGGGAGCCCGTGCAGCAGTGCCTGGCAGCTGCCGGGTGTGAGGGAGCGGCACGCCCGGCGTGCCACGAGCGGCAGCGGCAGCAGGTGCCCGTGCGGGAAGCCACCGGCTGCAACGTCCGGTGTGGAAAACACTTGGTAAAAATAAAATAGAAGGGAAGTACACATGAGCCAGAAATTAGATGCTTGTATCTGATACCAGAGGAAGAGCACGTCGGTCAGACAATCCGCTGGGGGTTTGAGCCAACTGTACCCTGGTCAGCAGGAACATTTTATTGACATCAATACCAGCGCTACGAGGGCCAGGAAAAATATTTTGTGATCTGCGCCTGCTTGCTCCACCCCATCCCACCCTTCTGAGATGTTCTGAAGGGAGAGGTTCTCCACTGACTTCCAGAAAAGTTTGATACTGTTTCTACCACATGTTTTAATTTAAATTCCCCAGTGCAGAAACCCTCCTCTGCCCCAGTCACCCACAGGACCATGCAAGAGGCTGCCAGAAGGCATCATCCTGCCTGTATTCCCAGTGCTGGACTTTGTATTAGCCAAAAAGACGGCACCTTGGATTAGCAGCTGTAAACAAATCGGAACAATAGAGATCCTCTAAAAAACCCAAAAATACTGCAGTAGTTACTGATAAATCATGATAATGCAATGATGATGGTGATCCCATTCTAAGAACAGAAGAATACAGAGGTTCTCCCACATCCCTGGGTAGTAGACATTGGCATAGTGTTGCCTGTTTAATGCAAAGCTCTAAAATGATTTTAATATGAAATAGCTTTTTTAAATAAAATAAAGATCATGTGATATCCGTAATGAAAGAGTGAAACTGGCACACAGTATCTGTGAGGTTTTGGAGTGGGTTTTTCTTTACAGACTTGTAGGGAAATATATAATAGATAGAAACAAGTAGATCAAGAAATTACTCAAATTATCACTTCTCTGTAAAAAAAAAAAAAAGAAAAAAGAAAATAAACAACTTGTTTAGCTCTACAAGAAATTTTACAGATGTTCTAATTTTTTGGGTACACTTTTTAAAATGGAAGCATTTATGTTACATGTGTACTTTTAATTTTTTTTTTTTTACATTATCCTAAAACATAATTCTTCCTTCCAAAAAGTACTTACTCTCATTTAAATCCACTAGCCAATGTCATGCAATGGTTTATTTGTTCAGCCAATGGGAAATAAGTGACATTTCTTCCTACTTATTCTAATCAAAGTCAAATATTTGTTCCTTCTCTGAGTAGTTTGCTACTAATTACAACAGTCTGATGTCTAATATTTTGTGTTACTAAAAATAGGGCTACAAATTAATAAACGCAGCTAAAATTATGTTTTCAAAGCATAGTGGAAGAATGCCCAAAGCTCATACATAAACATTGACAGCAGGTCTGTTTCCAGACTTTAGACACCCACATACCCACAATATAGGTGCAAACTGGAAAAGTCTTTGCTTGTTCACCTGGCCAGAAGTGTATTTGAAATGAACATATTGTATAAGATTTAAAATCAGAATCAACTTCTTTCAAATAAAAAAAAAGATACCCTTTTAACTCTGTTTTTCCACTCTTTACATTTTCCTCTTGCAGCCTTCCTCCTTTCTTGAAGGACAGATATCTCCCTCCAGACTGAAGAAATATTTAGCTTCAATTGAAATTGAAGTACAACTAGTTTTTTCTCATTTGAATAAAACAATTGCAATGAAGATAGTTTATTAAAGATACCTGTAAGAAATGTATAAGAAACTCTTAGAAGCTGAAATAATCTTAAAACTTAATTGAGCCCTGGAATTTTCCATCGTGAGACATTAACATTGTCAAGAATTCAGCAATACAAAACAGAACTGGACATTCATGTAGGCATCTGGAAGATCCAGTCTTATGACTAGCAAGAAGATAATTTTGGAAGATAAATCTCAAGATGTGGAACAAAATAATCTCTAGCTACTAAAGATCAGAACATACATGATGGCTGATACTCCCACATCCACCACCTGACAGGTGTTAAGAAATTGCCCTTAAGAGGCAGAACTCATGGTGAAAAACATATTACTGGTCTTTTGGATTTTGTAATCCAAAGACAACCTAAAAGAATAGCTTCTCTCTTCCTTCACTTGAATTTTAGACTTTTTTTTTAAAAAATAGTGGAGTACACTTATGGCAGTGTATTGATCAGCCAATGAAAATCTTTCCTAAATTGAAATAAATTACACTGCTCAGCGCTTACTAAGGCAGCAATCTCCTAGTGAATAACTGGAATCACTACAATCCTCTGCACAAGGGGCCACACAGAGTGCAGTAGCACAAAAGGTACTAACTGGGACAAAAAAATCCACAAGACCAAAAGAGGACCCTTCAAAAGATTGTTGACCAACCAAAAGTCCCTGCACTGACTTGCTATTGCAAGAAGCAATACTTGATACCACAGATTCTGAACTTACTGAACTGGCACAATTACCATGACTGGGTGAATGTTAAAAACACACATCTCAGGGGCAGCTGTTAGAGTCACAGGTGTTGGCCACAATTTTAACAATAACACTGTTCTTCCTGGTGTACTCAACTCATTTGAAGAGAAAGGAAATTGGAATATATGTACCTAAGTAATTGGCTTGTCTTACTCTTGTTCTCCTATTTGAGCCCAGACAAGACATTTAAATCCCAGTGATTATGGCAAACCAAACCAGTTAATCAGGTGACTTCAGTGCAATCTGCCTTTGTTAGAAAATCAACTGAAAAATGCTGTAAAGCAGCAGCAATAGTCCAGAGGTGAATTTACTTTACTAATGACTGACATAAATATGTGTTCCCATCCCAACCAAGAATGTACAAATAGTACAGAAGTGCTTCCCAGTGAGACACTTATGGGACTATCCAGCAGCAACAAGAACAATCCAAGCATACTCACAACTGTTTGCAGGGAGATGGTTTTTGGACACAGCAAATTCACCAGTTCTGAGGCTAATCACAGGTTACAGAGGGAGCCTTGACCAATGGCCAGGGAAGTTACGCTGTAACCTCAGCACTGGCACCAGCACAACCCAAAGCCCTCACCCAACACCTCTGCCTGGCTGTGATCATCTGCCAGACAAGTGCTCCTCACACTTGCTGTAGTACACCTCCAAACCTATGGCCAAGTGAGAACGGCTGCTCCAAACCAGCATAGCCAAAAGTGTCTCTAGACCAGCGCTTGCAGGCCTTCATTATCACCTCTGTCACAAACTTATTGTGCTCTCCTAAGTAAATAAAGGGCTTGAAATTAATTTTGGGATTTAGGGGTCACTGATAAGCCTCATCTAGAATGGCAACCTGAGGATGCCTCCTATGCTGCTCATCCCTGAGCTGGGCAGGAAACAACTGGAGGTGCTTTGGTTTAAAAGCAGAGTTGGAAGAGGAAGCAGTGGCACAGCATCCTTTGTGCAGACACTCCTCCCCACCCGTGCTGCACTGAGCCCATCCCCAAGGCAGGGCCCTGCTGGCTGGTTTGGGGCAGCTTCTGGCAGTCATCAACAGAGGCAACCCAGAAAGAACGAGGGCTAAACCGAGTATGTGCAAAAACACACCTATAAATGCCTCAGGACATTTTGGGCCTGAAACCTAAGTTTCTGAAACCTAAGGAATCTCAGGTGTCTACAATAACTGGGAGAGGTTTCCACAGGCAACACTTTTGAAGGCAGCTGCCTGAAATATGCTTTATGGGATACCACAGTCCTAGATTCTTTACTGGATTTAACAATAGATACTGGAACAAGATTACTGCTGGCATTTACTCAGTCAACTGAACACAAAGCATTCTAAAAATACTTTTGCTTGTCATAAAATTAGATTAGAAAAATATATGTACAAAACTCACATGAACAAAGGTAAGTACAAACAACTACCTGGGACTTCTGAGTTACAAACAATACACACTATTTAAAATGCAGAGGCGTTGCCACAGAAAAGAAGTCACTAATCCTGTTGGGGCAAAGTAACTGCGCTGGTGTGTGGTTTGCATGGGGGAGGGAAGGAAAAAGAAAAGGAATTGCTTTATTGGCCTTTGTGCAACTTTGCTTTGTTTGCTTTTTCAAAAAAAGCCCATCTTTTCAAATGACTTTTAACTGATAGGTATAAATGAAGAAACTTATATTTATCAAAGCAAGTATTAACAACCTAGTTAAACTTCATTTACTCCCAGAGATACCTTAGGGCTAGTAGTTTAACGTGTGCCTTAATAGGTTGCCTTGCTTTTATAAACTAGAGGGTAAAACTGAAAGACTCTCCACTGAGACACTCTATTAGGAATATTCTTCTTCTTCAGCATTTTCACTTTGAGTGAATAGAAAGTAAATCCACTTTACTTTGCTAATGAACCAGCTCTTTGTTCATTTATCTATCAAGCTATTTATAAATATCTTGCAATCACAGCATTATCTGGAGGCTAAAGAGCATGTTTCAACTCAAAACAAATGGACATGTCATCTCATGTCCTTCCATAAACAAAAGCTAAGGGCTTTGAATCCAGCAGAGATTTAACCTCCTAATCATGTTGCATACGTTCATTTTCATAGCTTCTCCTAGGTGCATGTAACAATGTAAAACACGAGCAGTTGCCCTTAACTTAGAGCGGCCCGGACAGAAATAAATCGTTGCAGCAGTTGAACCTGAGACAGGGGACACGTGTGGACACTGGAGAGGGTCCCTTTCCTCCGTGTGCCCTGCTGGTGACACAGACTGCCCAGGGACAACGAGGAACTGCTGTCTCACTCGGGCAAGGAAGTAGTGCCCATTGGTGGAGGGGAGGCAGGAACTCACAGAAATCTCAAACAACTTCTGAAACTTTAACTTTCCCCTGCACAAATACCCACAGCCCATGCCAACAAAACAGCAAGTTCTGGCTGTATGACACTGATTTCTCAGATACAAATAGGCATTTTTTGGTGTTACATACAGCAGTATGTGAACCAAGTGGCAATTCAATGAAATGGGTGTTCCCAAGTAGAAAAATCTGCAGCATATCCAGATTAAAATCTCATTCTTCTTAAAATCACATTTTAAAACTGAATGCAATTTTTAACTTGCCCAGACCAAAGAAGAGTTCATGCAGTATTAACACTAAATCAATTTCTCCCTACCCGATTCCATGGCATCAACCAGCAACAGTGTAATGAACACAAAATCTGCTAGTTAATTTCATACATTGTTATTTTTACATATGCAAGCACTAAATAACTAACACTCAGACTCAGGGAGAAGATTCAATTGAAATTAATTCTAAAAAATCCCCATTAATAACTCAGTTTCAAGATACAAGTGGGTGTAAAAGTAAAAGAGTTGTGACTTAAAAAATATCAGTTTTTAAAGTAATTTCTTCACTTGTAGTGCTTTCAATTCTTTCACTTTAAAAGTAACCACACATTCCAAAAAATGTTTATTTAACCTTGCCTAAACAAGCAACACAGAATGTCAGAAAACCTTTATACCCTGTTTTTTTTCACCTGGAATTAGACAATGTGCTTACCATACTCTGCAACCCCCTCATTCCCCAAATCCTACTGAGGATCTACATAGAAGCAAAGTTCCTCTCAAGTTGACATCTCTCAGTAGTCTCAAGCAGAGCATAACAATTTTTCTCTTTTCCCATTTTTAGCCCGAGCGATGTCCCCACCCCTTCCCACGCAGAGCTGCCCGTTACCATCGCACACGGAGCGATTTGAAACCAAGCGAACTCCGCAGCCCCGACGCCGCTTCCCGTTATCGCATCCCGCCGTGCCAGCGGGGGGCCATCCCTCACCTACTGCTGTTTACTTCATCCGCCCTGGCTCGTGTGAGCACAAAAGTGTTTGCAACTAAGAACACAGGGCGTTTACTGTCCCTCCAGAGGGACCGAAACTATGCCCTTTTGTTTATACCTCAAATCCCAAAGTCCCAATAGCCTTTCTGTTGCTCGATTTTCACCTCCAAATATGTTTACCTTCTACTAATGCACTTTTAGCTAAGGAAGAAAAATCTATTAAGAAGCGCTCAAACGTTACCTATGATATGAAAACATACACTCAAAGTCAGTTTTACCAACTGATACACGTAAAAAACAAAAAGCTTCAGTGTTTTAAGAGATATCAAATTCCGGAATAAATGCTGTTGTAATTTTAGGGTTCTATTTTAACAGTTAAAGGAGAGACATCTGGCAATAATCTACAAATAAATACAGTGTCTCCATTCTTAGTTTCTCCTCCAAAACACTACCTAGGAAATTTTTGCAGCATGATTCATATAATCAACATGATACATTACAATGCCTTTCAAATAATTCCGAATTCTTAGTTCATTCAATAAAGAATTCATTTTTGAAAGAGAAAAGGGAACATGCTCTGCCAGGAAACTTGCTTTATTGACTCAGCCCTGCTGCCAGCAGGAACATGGTGAAGCAAACTCCAGGATTTCAAAAGCATTTTTTTCACAGCGAGGGCAGAAACAGAAAGAGGCTTATTTACCGAAATGTGAGATTCCACAGGTGAGGCCAGAGACGGTCTGAAATCCTCTTCTTTTAGTTCCAAAAGTTTTAATTTATGATGAAGTCTGTAATAATCCTTTCAAGCTGCCAGGTAGAACGCACGCCATATCTCAGCCGTGTTTTCTTTCACCCTTTTTCAGAGTAACTTTGTTATTTGCATAAAGCTTAGTCCTGGCCTATGGGACTTTTTGAACATCTACATGTTAGATTAGCTGTCTTGACATGCTCTATCAAGCATGACATCATGGATCTCCATGGTAACCTTAGCCACACCTGCCCAGATGCCAGAGTTACCTGTCATGTTCGGATCTAAATGAACATAACAAAAAACCCTCAACCACCATTTTCTAGGCAATCAGCCCTGCAAAGGAACCGGAAGGATTTGGGTTTTGTTTTTAATTGATTGAAATCTAATTTCGTTTGCCAAGAAAATTTCTTCTTCATGGAGCAATGCCTGAAGCACTAGAGCTGCTCCTGACCCTTCCACACCTCTCAGCCTATTTCCTAGTCAAACAACAACTGAAGAAAGCTGTGGCAAACTTCTACCAGCTCACTTTCTTACCCCAGGCTCACAAGCTCCTGCTCAGAACAACTTCTACACATTCATTTTTGTTCTCTGCCCCTCAGAAAGGCTTTTTAGAGGTAACTTGTAAAACAGGTTCACAGCAGGGATTACCCCCTCCCATTGCCAGGTTAGCATTTTAACCTCTTAATTGCTAACTACTTTTCATGCTTGCTGCTACAGACCCAGCTTTTACACTTGCTCCTGCTTTCCTTCTCTGCTGACCGGAATCAACCTCACCCAAGCAGGTGACCGTGTCCTTCCATGAGCTTCACAGCAGATGATTCACACTGTTTGAAACTGAAGATGGTTTCCTTCTTGTTTTCTTTTTTTTCTCCTAACGTCCCTGGGGATTACATTAGCACCTTCCTTTCATTACCACAGGTGAGACAGCCTTGGCAGAAGCAAGGTTTTTAAAGCTCCTGCAGAAACTTGCTTTACCTAAAAAATAAAATAAATTTGTTCCTCGGCTTTACAGGCTTCCAGGTGGAGGGAGCTCTCGTGCCCAGCTGTGGAAAAGCTTCAATGAGGGCGAGCTGCTGCGCTGTGGGTCGCAGAGCTGTGGCCACTGGGTGCTGCATTCTCCTGTGCTAGGAGGATGCACAAGGCGTGTCTGCACCCCCCAGGCTGCTGCAAAGTCATGCCCCAGTTTATCACAGACCAGCTTAGCTGCAGGCTATTTGCCTTGCTGCAATATCCCAAGCCCCTTGAGCAAACAAAGATGGCCCCTGCCTCTGTGAGCTTTCCTTTCCAGAACAGGGCACCACAAACAAGGCAACAAACCTTTGGAGGAGAAATTATTTGTATGCACAGCTGGGAGGTTTCAGGTCATCACTTTAGCTAACCATCAGTAATCCCTGCTGGCACTTTACCTGGCCATGATTGTACTTCTGATTTGTGGCAGATTATCAGGAGCAGAAATGGGTCCTCAGGAGGCACATCCAGGGAGGGATTTATCTGAATAAATGAGGCCTGGAGGAAGCCATTAGTGCATAGTGGAAGATGCAGACAACATTCAGCTGCAGCTGCTGGTGGAAGTGATACAGTAGGATGTGACAGCATCAAATATTTTCCCCCTGATGTTTATTTCCTGCAAACAAGGAGTCAGTTTGCCATACTCAGATAATTATGGCTAAAATGGACAAGAGAAGAATGTCCACATAGAAGCAACCAGACAATTACCAATCTTGACTTTCCATCGGTTGTGGAGCTGACAGGATTTAGAGCAACCTGGAAGAGAAATTATATGATATACCAAGGGCTCACTCCTGACTGTAAATACTGGCGTATTTTATGTTTCAGCTGCACCATTTGACAGAGAAATTAGAAAATTATGCTGCATTAACTACTATCCTTGATAGGTGTCCTACAGTGGGGAAATTCCCACCACGGACAATGTTGCCACTTTCCAGATACTGGAGCAGCTGAAGAAGTAAGAAGGGAGAAAAGGAACCTGGAAAATAAACTGTGACATTTAAATTTAAAATGTGACACTTTAAATCACGTCTTCCCATACATCTCACAAATGTTGTTTGTGATCCATGTATATGTTACATATACATAGCTACTACATGTGCATGTAGTTTGTCTTCTATACCACTGCTACACACTTACATGTATAAGGGTGGAAAAAAGTAAGTATGAATGCTAAATATACATATACACGCTTCAAGGCAAAATTATACTATAGTCTTATTCATGGAGTGGCTAAGAAATCACACATTATACATACACATACACGCACATACACAGCTGTGTATACATATATATTTATACACACATACCTATGTGTATCTATATACAGTTACATATAAACACACACAAACACACACGCACCAAATATTGAGACGTGGGTGTGCACACAGAGACACAATTGGTAAGAAAATCCCCCTCTGAACCGTAATGCTATGATCATCATAGGCTTACTGCATCTGATGAGCCAGACAGTTGATACATCACATGCCAACTAAGCAACTTTCTGACAATCAACTTGTAATATTTATTTTTGCATGTTTTCATGTGGTTTTGGTTCAGTATACACCTTTTCAAGTAAGTCTGAAAGGCTGGAGTCTTCAGTATTTCCCACTTCCAAGAAATACAGTTTGATGCTCTAATAGTATTTTTAAAGTTATTTTGTTTTAAAATTGTTAAAAAACTCATTACACACAATACATATAATACATACATCTAATCACAAAAAAAACAGAAGTAGGAGAATGAATTTTACCCTCAATAAATTAGCAAGGAAGACACATTTTAAACAAATATCAAGAGCAGTTACTGCATTCCTTCTGTAATTTACTGCCTTCAGAAAAGGCTCAAATTACAAAATGTGTAGGGTGTAATGCTGTAGGCTGTTCAAACTAGGTTTGCAGTGTCTGCAACACTGGAACTAAATATTTACATGACTCCAAAAGATCTAATCTCTGGATTTCACCCCCCTCCCACCCCCTTTATTTAATTTGTATGCTATCTTTATCCACCACCCAGCACATTCCACACAGTCACTAAAGTTCATGGAAGAGATAAGTGGGGAAGGAAAAAAAGAAGTCAAGACTTTAAAAAGAAAGGAGTAAAACAGTTTAAAAATAAGGAATAGATCATCCTCATTAGAGCTGAAGTCTTGCAGCAATTTTAGCTGGATACAGATGGATTCTAACAGTGATAGCACCTGGGATCTCTAGAGACCCTGTAAAAGAGAAGTTCTAGGGGTGAGATAAATTACAATATTTCCAAACCTGTAACAGTCTGATCTTCAAAGCCTCTCAAGTATGCAAAGCTTCAAAGAAGCCTGGAATCCACTAAGAGCTTCCATAACGGAGTACAATATTTTTCCAACACATTTTTATTCCTTATTTACAATTAATTTGCTGTTAGAGCTGAAACACCTATAAACCACTACAGGAAATGACCTTGTACAAAAAGTACAAGTACTTGTGCAAAAAACTGAACTTGCTGTCAATCATTTGTTAAACCGAGAATAAAGAGCACAAGATTTTTTTAGACCAGACTCCAAATTCTGATGCTTGATTGAAAAAACATTAATTATGGAATACAGAGTACATTGCCTGAACACATAAAACTCTGGTATTGCACCCAAAACCAGAGTCCAGAGATAGGAAGAGATCCTTGCATGGCATTCCCTGAATTCAGAAGGTCGGCATGTCGGCAGCCTGCACCTGCTCTGAGAGATACATCAATGTGCCACCTCTCCTCTGACCCTACATCCACTGCTCGCTGCTGGAAAGCAACTGCAGGCAGAGGCACACACCCTCAGGTATGCTGCTGACAGACAAATGTGGGTGTCAAAGCTCCCTGGGGGAGGCAGGCAGTTAAGTCTGTTCTGTTTGCATTACAAAACTCAAAAATAGAAAAGAAAGCAAATGAAAGGGTAACAGAGCCAGCTAAAGCATACAGACACACTGCAGGTATTTTCTTTTCTCCCAGGCAGTGGTGCCAATACTGGAAGTGTTACAGAAGTTAGCAGCTGTTCCGTATTTTCCCTTCAGCTGTGAAAAGTAGATGGAGACTCATATACTAAGATCAAGAGTCTCACCTTCACTCCTTTCTCTGTGTATGCTCCAAATAAAAAGGAAAAGCCCTTCAGAAATGTCAATTTCAACAAACAGTTCCAAGGTAACATTGAACAGATTAATTTTGTTTCTTTGAATTTCAAGGCAACATCTGAATCGCAGGCCACACTCAGAAATTTATTTCATACTTTGCTACATTCTCACCTTTTGTAATGAGGTAACACTCAGTTTTGTAGGACTTATAAAGACTGCTAAATAAAGGACATGATACAAATTTTACTTCCTTACCTGATCTCTCAGTCTCTCCTGGTGTCCCATTATTGCTGTGGCATGGTGGGGATATTTCTGTTTCAGATGCTCAAGAAAAGCCTCTCTCTTCCTGTCCATTTCTGAGGTTTGCATTCCCAGTATTTCTTTGGAACTGCGAGGGCCACCTACTGTATGTCTTCGAGGGATGTTGCGGGTGGACTTTGAACTAGAAGAAGTGTGACTGCTCGGGGTTGAAAGGAGCTCTTTAGATCGGAGACATTCTGCATCGTCCAGTGATGTTACATGCAAACTGGGTTTTGCCTGGTCTGAAAAGAAACAAAAACCAAAACCAAACATAGTTTCTATTATAAAAAACTTAATACCAACATTCACATTAGTAGCGAAATGGGAAAAAAGATTGATATGAAAGCTAGGTACTTTTAGAAGTCTGGCAGTGCGCAATGGCATGTTCTGCATCATTAGGCATATACACATCATAGTAAGTGGCCCAGAAATAATCCCTTATATAAGCTATGCACATACTTATCTACTTCTATCACACAATTGCAGTATTGCCTCACAGAAAAGTGAGTATCATTAAAGTAGATGTTCCTTTTATATCAACTTTACCTATGTGACTTGAAAAGAAGGTCTGACAGGGCCCTTATTCCCTGAACTTTAAGATCTACAGGATGCTTTCCACAAGAAGAAACGGATTTCTTCAATAGGGTCCAGTACATTTAATGGCCTCATGACTAGTATCCTTAAGGATACAAACTGATAAAATTCCTTTGACAGAGCAGATTTGTAATCCCTAATCTTTTTTTTCACTGTGTTTTCAACATGTTCTGAAACACCTAGGAAATAATAAGAGGGCTTGGGAGTCTCTTTTTCCTGATTTGCAACTGTGGTCTGGTTTTAAATTTCACGGATCTCCCTCGGATTTTATATGTCTCAGGACAGCGGGCTGGAAAATTCTACATCATTTTTCCATAAACCATTTACTAAGAAATAGAATAAAAGCAAGTTCTGTGTGATCTAAAAAAAGAAAAAAGAAATACCTCAGATAAATTTTAGTACTTTAAAATATACCTTAAGACCAAAGACCGCAACAACATTTGTAAAGAGATAGGTAGACACTGCGGGTATGTAAGTGCTGGCTTATCTTCAGGTAACTATGTAACATGAACCGTCTGGTGCTCAAAAAATTGTAGACTGGAGCCTTGTTACCTAATACCTTTGAAAAAATCCCTCACTCCTTTGTCAGCAAAGGAAAAAAAAACAAAACTAACAAAAACTTGAAGTACTGAAAAGACTTCTCCAAACCTGATGTGGCTTTCTTCATCTTTACCAGACAGACTCAAACTCAGATGCTCCTGTGACAGTTAACCCTTCCCAGCACCTCCCCAGGAGCAAGGAGCTGTTTCTTCCTCTAGCCTTTTTGAATAAATCCTTATTTCTCTCTGTCTGATACTTTTTGCCTCAGAGTCCTTTATCCTACCCCCCCCCCCCACAATGTTTCGCCCATGTGCTGCCATTATACAGCACTGCTGTTTGGAAACAGGCACCTACTTGATTCTTTTTATGGTTCAGTCAGTCATTCTGACACTGTGTGTGGTAGACACACCACTTGCCTCAGGATTTTATGCTGAGGATTTCTCAGCTTTCTGGTGTGCACTGTCAATTGCCTTCCACGTGCCATAGAACATCAAGCCCTAGTAATAAAGCAAATCCTCCATCAGTGGAGCTGCTGCTGGATGTCCCACCAATTCACATAGGGAACCAATTTCCTTGAGTTCCAGAAAGGTCCTCAAAGACTTTGCATGTTTCTGTAAACTCCTTAAGGCTCTAAGGGTTCAAGGGCTCCAAAATTTTCAACAATACCCTCTTGTTTGCATTTATGGAAACCTATCCTGAAAGCAGATGCAGGCACAGGGGCTCAGACTGCAGGTGACACCATGGTTTGATGAGCACAGATCTGGACACAATTCTGTGAGCAGGTTTGGTTCACAGGGAAGTCTTACTCTCCTACAGATTAAAATGTCATCTGTGATCTTCACAGCACCTTCTAAGACCTTCTTAGCAGCACAAACCTGGTTAAACCTTCAGAGCAGCAGCCTCATCTTCTTCAAGCACAACTCAATTAAGAAATATCCATCCTCTCTGCTTATTGAAAAATCAGAGCATAAGCCACAAGGTACACTGAGCTTGTTTGAGAAAAATGGCAAACAGGAAAGTTTTGCTTGCAGGAAGCCAGCATGGCCGCTCCATATACACTCTGAAAATGGTTTCTGAAAGCTACACAGGCATTCCAATGGATTTCACATGGGAGGGAAACTAGGTGGGCTGAGACTGAATGGAATTTACCAACTTTAATTTGTTGTGCCAAGAGCCTAGAGGTTGTATCCCTGAGGCTGCTGGAACAAAGGCACAGACATAAAATAAGGGATTTTCTTGGGGCTGGAGGGAGTCAGCATGAGCACGAGTGACTGAGTGCGGCAATTTGGTGTAAGCCCTCAAAGTACAGTCACAGCAGCAGTTCCAATCACTGAAGTGATGGCAGGCACTCCCTCATGAAGGCAGGTAAACCTATTGCCGACAAGCACAACCCAGAACTCATGAGTGTGTTTTGGGTCCTAAATCTCACTCATGCAAAGTCTTTCCCTACTCTGCACTTCAATAATTTCAATAGTTTAAGAAAGAGCTAATTATTTGGCACATAAAGAGACAAATCAAGCAAAGTGTTTTACCACTGTTTGTTATTAGGTGAAACCTTGAAAAGGAATCAAAAATAACATACTTTTCTCATACTGTATTAAAAAGACCAACAAATTCTCATATTTTTCATTTATATATCTGGAAAATACTGCATAAATACCAGTGGAAAGAAAGGAATGTAAACTATGCAAACTAATTTCTCATCTTGCCAGAAAGCTGACTTGGGCATCCAGCAAGATCCTGATCCTGCATCATTACAGCACACAGCA
Source organism: Bombycilla garrulus (assembly GCA_013400315.1). Lineage (NCBI taxonomy): Eukaryota > Metazoa > Chordata > Aves > Passeriformes > Bombycillidae > Bombycilla > Bombycilla garrulus. Next base: position 1,029,354 of record VXBU01003983.1, read on the forward strand.
ACATACGACTTTCTTTGCAAACCAAAATCTGTCGTGTTTCAGTATGGGTCTTTTCTCTACTAACTGCTGAAAAAAATCTTTTGGATCACTTCCTGGATGGGGATAAGTGACTTCAGTGGCAGGGCTGAGCACTTGGGCTGCTGAAACTCCCCTGCAGATATCAAGACACATCAGTTCTACAGATGGTGTGTGTGCCACAGTGCTACAGGGAGGAAAAACTGAGAGAGATTCTCTGGATTTTGGACTGCTCAGTAACATCGTGGGTAAACCTTCCATATCTCTCAAGTGAAGATAATAGGCCTAGCAAATCAATCTCCACAGATAACTGTGAAATGTGTGAAACATCATGTGATGGTTCCCAGATGAGTGCTAAGAGTAGGAAAAGGATAAATTATGCAAGTACCCTCCTTGGGAAAAGAGCAAAGAGAAGGCAGTAGAAAACACAGAGGTGTGAGATAAGCTTGTCTCCCTCTCTCCCTCCCTCATTTTCAGTATGTCTAAGCTGAAGGTCCTTCTGTTCAATAAAGCAGCAAGTCTAGAGGGCAACTAAAAGCAAGACTTGCTGATTGACAGGAAGGAATTTGGTTATCCAAAGGCATGAGTAGCTCTTACACTTGATTTGCTTCTCTGATCTGAAAACAAGTTTCAAGATTCCTTAACATCACCAACATCACCCATTACTACAGTAAAGGCCCAGATCTGCAGTGTAGGAGTATGTCTAGGATTAGTAGCTAGGTTATCATGACAGATTAATGGCTGTGAGCTAGGAGGGCACAAAGAAAAAAAGAAAGAAGTACTTCGATGTGTCCTGGTATGTAATTCTTCTAAGTCACACCCTCCATGAAGTCAACAAAGGTCAGGAAAGTCACTTTGCTTCATTACTTTAAATGCTATGAAGATTTTAATAGTCCTGTTTTGCAACTCAGGTGACATGAGAAAAGAACATTTTCAGAATATTTTCAGAAAGGAACAAGTGTGGACCTGACCCATGTTGATACTGTGAAACTGAGCCTTGAAGTGAACTCCATTCAATACTAACATTTTAAAGAAGAATATGGATTAAACAGCATGAATAAAACTAACTTCTCTTACATTTATGTTAGCAGTAAATGTGATATTATTTGGAATTGTTCTAATTTACTTCACTGTCTTTACAATTAGCTCTCTCTCCAATGTAAATTTTGGATGTGGGCCAAAACTACTACATTTGGTTATGAGCTTTCAGCACTCAACATTTTTGGGAACCACAGAATCAGTCTGGTCAGCCCTCTGTTTTCCTAGCTCCACATGTATCTGAGGCAGTTTCATACAGCTCTTACAGAAGAAATGTGTTACTGAAGGCTTTTTTTTTTTTCCCTAGTCAGACACATTCTTGAAGTGAAGATTTCCGTCCCACTAAACATAAATGGACACAGGTTACTCACAATGCTCAGTAATTTTACTTTAAAAGTACTTCAAAAGAGCATGAATCAGTGAATGAATGAACAATTAAAAAAAAAAAAAAAAAAAAAAAGCATTTTTTTTTTTCCTAAATTTCTAAAACACTTTT
>VXBU01003983.1:1030942-1110221 GCA_013400315.1 Bombycilla garrulus
ACACTATTTGTTGGCATTGCATGCTCGTAAACTTGTGTGATTTTTTTTTTTTTTTTTAAAACCACAAGCACTATTTGTTGCACGGAAGCTCAGTAACACAACTTTTCCTGAAGTGCCTTTGAGGAATACAACATGCAGGAAATGGAAATGTTCACAGGTGCCCCACAAACACTGTAAAAGATATAGATTAGATTAGGTGTTTGTCAGGCTACCTGAATGTTATGTTCCACTTGGAACGGCTCATGTAGAATTCTCCAGGAAATAGTTTTCGTTCACTTTATAGGAAATAGATAGTGCAGCAGTGAATATATAAACCCCGCTCAGACAGTCCTGGCTGGCTTCGCTCCAAAACAAACCCCAGTGGTTTCACTCAAAGTAAACTAACCCTGTCACAATCTGCCGTGGATCTCCCTCTTTTAACAGACACCCCGAGGTAAAGATGAGCTCAAACCCACTTTTACGAAGGAAGAGCTATTTCTCTGCCGCAGCTGAGGCTGGCAGAGCATTTAAAGGGAAGGGGACACGCTTTCCCCACCTCAGGCTCCGCACCGGCAGGATCCCGCATCCGTGACAGCCGTGCAGCGTGCTCCCGGCTTCGAAGGGCACACAGAAATCTCTCCAAAGAGAAAGTTAAACTCACAAAGTTCCATTATTAGGGAAATGTGCACAGCAGAGCCATTAGTACAAGGAAAAAAAAGCTATTTTTTTTTTCATGCATTCTGCCTCCAGTTATATAAAGCAGCAATGAGGGACATGCTTAAACGTAACTCCATCTTTGCCTTACTTATATCGCCGCTTACTTACCCCTCGTCTGCCTGCTGTCTGTTGGGCAAGCCAGGCACAGCTCAAGTTTCTGGCTTTCATTTTCCTCCATTGTCCCTGCCTACCGCACAAGCTCGCCTCTCCAAGTCGGAGCCGCAGCGGCCGCACGGTCAGCGGCGGGCTCGGGCGGAGAAAGGCGNTGACGGCCCCGCCGCCGCCCCTAGCCGGCCCGCGCCCCGCGGCAGCCGCGCGGCCGTGTGAAAGGCAACATTTCAAACGCGATTACAGGCCCGAGCCTCCGCTGGAATCCGAACCCGCAGCCTTTTAAATCTCTGTCATGGGACAAAAGCCTTTCCACACGGTGGTTTGTTGTTTTTTGTTTTTTTGGGGTTTTTTTTAAGCTCGTAACCACCAAGCCCACAAACATTCCTGATAAATGCTCCTCAGTCTTTTTTAGAGTCTAGTTTAAAAGCAATTTATTATATAAACTCTTTGAGGTTTTGTTTTCAGTTGGATTCTTTCAAGCTGCTCAGAGAATTAATTCGGGAAAAATCAAGATACAGGAATTCAGCTTTACCGAAGCCAATAAAAATGAATGGTAGCGATATGTAAGCAGGGACTTGGGTTAAGAGGGATTTCGAAGCCTCAGTAGTAAAACATATAGAAACATATAACTAATTCTCTTTTGGCAGATCAGAGGCCGGCAGCCTGCATGAAAATCGATAGATCTACCATGCTGCAAGGCAAAAAAATAGTGTGGCTGAGAAGGGTGAGATCAAATCCCAGAGATTCCAACAGATGCCACATGTGTTGATTTAGCAGAGAACATCAGACTGATTTAGTCTATCCAAATGGTAACACTGAGTCAGAGATGGTGGAACAAACTTAATGTTGAGTTACAGCATCAAGACCAGAAAGTTTATTGACAGACAACTTCTGAATTAGATTAAGAACAAAGCATAACTGAGATATTAATAAAAATAGGCAATTTCTCACTTAAATTCATATTCCAACACCAGGTAGCAATATCTTGGATATCTTTTTAAATAGACCCAGCATAATACGATCTTCCAAGTTTTCTTCAACTTTGACTTCAGTATAACATCAGCCAAATTGTTTGCAATGACCTCCCAACCACCCAGTCCAGACAGGCTAGGAAAATTCCCCTACGTTTCCTTCTACATCTCGATCTGGCAGAAATGTCATCCTGTCTACTTAGATTATTGAACACAGAAATGTTTTGTGTGTATATAAATTCAGTACAGAAGCTCAAGGAGGATCACTCTCCTCATGCTCCTATCCTCCCCCTTCCAGGCAAAAAAAAAAAAAAAAAAAGGCATTTGAGTAAATGACAATGAACAATTGATAAATGAAAAAAACTATTGTTCATTAGATCAGACATACATATTCTCTAGCACTTCAGAAATATTTATTTTCATTTTTTAACAACTGATTCTATATGGTCTTGGAACCTGGCAAAAGTCCCAGGAATCTGGCATGGAAAACATAGAAAAGATGAAAATACAATTTAAACATTAGCACTGCTATTTAAGGTCTGCAGTACAGTGCTCCCAGCAGAATATTCCCATAGTTGCCCTGCAATTATAAAGAAAACAGTGTGATTTTATTTAGAATAGTGTTTTTACTGGCCCTGGGTTCCTCCTGCTCACTCTCCAACAGATCATGGACTGTTTTAGGAGGGGAAGTGATGGCCAGCCATCCCACTTATCTGATGTGACATTTCTTTTGTGATACGAAGGAACGTACCTTTAACACCAAGGTTTTCCAAAGTCTGGACAATGGCAGTGAGCCTCTTGTAATTTACATTCACTGCCAGCTGGAAGCATGAGAGGGTTCTTGCAGAAAAAGTGAACCCTGAACACCACTAACTTCAAGAAATGTAAAGTAACTCAGAAAACTCTGATGGAAAAAGAAAGCCAGTGATGTTGCCTGGAGCAGCACCATGAAAGCAGTACCAAGACATTATCTGTACGCAGGGCCCAGAAACTAAGAGTTCAGAAACTAAGGGCATTTAAAAAGACCTTATCCTAAAATAACACAAAAGAAAGTACAAAACCTACAAGCATTAAATGCCTTAAAGGAAGGAGCTTTTTCAGCCTTGTACAAAACCAGGGTTAGCTGTGCAGGTCAGTAGTGTTTGTACCAAGGACTTTAATAAGAACAGAATCAGTGCAGTCTAGCCTCTTAGAAGGCTTTCTCTCCATCCATGGTGGGGAAAAATACCTAGAAAATTAGTCTAAGACTAAAATAATGATAACAACAACAACAACAACAATAATAATAATTTAACTATCTACTTTTAACAACAACAACAATAATAATAATAAAAATTCAACTATCTACTTTTAGCCAACACCTTTAGTTTCACTAGCCAAGAGCACAAGACAGAGTTGATCTCCTGACTTTCCCAGTCCCAGTGAGCAGCCAGGTGCCCCTAGGGACAGTGCCAAACTAGAACTGCTGCTCTCATGGCCACAGCAAGATGCTTCCACTGCTGAGACTGACATTAAATGGTATTGATAGTGCTGCTAAGAGGCACCTGAGCAAACTGGACACCCAAAATGTAGAGATGGTCTAAGAGAGATTGGTTTTTTGGTTGTGCACCTGTGACCTGAAAACCAGGTGTCACCTTACGAGAACTCAACCTTACGAGTTTCTCAAACAGGATTAAAGAGCATTGGCAAAGGAAGAGACTAAACCTGGCACACTTCGGTATCATCAAAATCAAAGCAAACCAACAAGCCTGCCCATAAAACATAATCACCACTCAGAAAACATAATCACCTCTGCTGCTGTTCAGGACAGGGAGCAGTTGGGACAGCAAGGTCTCAAAGCATGTCTCATTTTAAGGGAAAATTCCTTGGTCTCAAGCTGGATTTAATTCATGTATCTAACAATGCCATTTCTTATGATGTTACCAGAGTCTGTTTAGAGAGTTAATGAAACTCCTTTGGCAGCTGGAGACAGCCAGAACCATTATATTATTAGGTTCAAATAAAGAGCCCCAGTACAGTCACTGGGATGAATCACTAACGACAAGTTAAATAAACTTGATTAACCAGTTCACAGCATGCAATCAGCATTTGTTTATCTGTGGGATCAACAATAACAGTGGTTCCCTTTTAATTACTGCACTCAGATCTGGATCCATCAATTTCAAAACAATGCACAGAGAATAACTGCCAACAGGTTATGATGCTTTAATTGCGTTTAAAATTAATGTCCCAGAGCGACTGCAACACTTCTGGATTTAGCATGTGCGTAAGAGGAACAATTAACAAATACTGGCTGCACTCAATTAGTCAAACCTATAATATACAACAATGACTCCGTGGCACTAGCAATCATTCAGAACTAAAAATCTGGGAAGTTAACTATAAATAGTTAAATCATAAGAAGTGTCCCATAATTAAAGACTTGTCTCAATGTCCATGTGAAATCCTGTAGCCACTGTGAAGAACGTCAAGAATGCTCTCCACAGGAACCAGCCGGACACTGTTTAACCTGTTGTAGTCAGTCCAGAAAAAAATATTAGACCTGGAGTGGTGAGGCGGAAGCCTGAAAGGAATTATGAGCACTCAGATGGGTCACACTGCAGCACCTTTTCAAGCCTTTGTATGTCCAGAGATGGCTTGGGACGGCCCTGCAGGAGAGGAGCATCATGAGGATGCTCCAGTGTGTCAGAAAACCTCCCCTCTGTACTCTTGGGAATCATTCTCTACCAACCAGTCAGATTTGAAATGGAGAAAGGAATTAACTCCAGAGAAAGAGCACTGACTCTGATGAAGCTCTGTTTTCCTCCTTGGACAGCAGAGAGCAGTTTCAGGGATGCAGCTCATTTGAGCACATCTCTGTTCTCATTCATCCTCAGCATCTTCACTGCCAGGCTTTCAATGCTTAAAATTAAAACAGACTCACTTCCAAAAGAGGAGGACTATGTTCAGATAGCATATTATCAAAGAAGATACAATAACAGCCACTAGCTTGTACAAGCAAAATGAAAAAAATTCTGAAATCTATCAATATGAATCTGTGTAATACATCTGGAGGCAAAGAGGCTTCATTTTTAAATTAGTTGTCTATTGATTAGGTATTGTACAAAGAATTCTAGATTATTAACATATGGAGGAGGGCTCTACGATCATTTGGTTTCATCCACTTAGTAAGAGATCTAAATAAAGTGGGTCCTATTTTTAATGCAAGTATAGTTGTTAAAATATTCAGTGCTTAAATTAAAGGGAAACATCTGAACTTTATTTTAAAAATTACAATGACAATCTAAAATGACTTCTGGGATTACTTATCATGAAATTACCTTCCCTGTTAAAAATCTGTGGAGAGTTTCAGCATTTATACTCTGTACATTCCAGTTTAGTTAAGTCTCATTCTCATGAAGAAAATTAGCCCAAGAAGTGAAATGGTAACAAGCTGAAGCAAAAAAGTAAATTGAGTATGAGTTTTTCTGCTCATCTCCACAACAGAATTTCATTGTGTCTTGTCAGACCTACAGGTTTCAGCTCTTCAGAAAAGTTCAGAGACTTAACAGTGGTGCCAAGAGCCAGGATTAATCACTAAAACAACTGTACAAGAGAGTGACTAAAAAGCTGAACATGAAATATTCAGGCAGAAGATATATTCATCCTTCCAATTCCATTTCAAATATAGCTTTAGGAAGTGGCTATAATCACCTGTCACTTGGCTTTGCCAAGCTGTCAGATGCTCATCTCCAAGTAACACATCAATATTCATGCACTCCAAAAGACATTTTGTTCAAGTTCACAGTTCTCACACCTGGACTTAGATCATGTTAAATAGGTTATATTTCCTGTTTTCCAAGTTTATTTTCTTTGTTTCCTTCCTCTGCCTCCAATATTTTAAATAAATTAAAAGGCCTGAAAGCAGTAAAAACTTTTCCATGCCCTAAATTAAGTTGAGAAAAAGAACTGTGGTCATCACAAAGAAGTGCTAACATTCAAGTGAGGAGAGAAACAAAATAAAAGAAGCGGTTCTGTTCTTTCATCAATAACTTTGTCTCCCTCTGTAATTTAGGACAACCCCAACAACGCTAACAGTAGATACACTTTAACATGACTTCCCTTTCCAGCACTCAAGGCAAGATGGAACACAGCTAAATGAGCATAATTACAGGATCTATGTTTCTGACTCGTGCAATGGAACGCCTTATTTCAGCCTTTGTACCCTCCTGCTGTCATCCCGCCACACCAAACTAATATTGATATGACTGCACTGCCACTTTGAGCTGGAGACCCTGACATGCCTCAGCTCCTCCTCACACCTACCAGCCTGGACAGCCCTTCCTTCACACACCACGTTTTCATGCAGGAAGGTAAGAAGAGAGATCAGCTTGCAAAGTCCAAAACAGAAAATAAGATCATGTTTTTGTAAGGTACCAAACAAATGACTCTGTGAAAGCAAAATATGCCTTACACTGCAGAAATTTTAATCACTAGAGATTAATGGAATGGAAAGCAATATGTGGGTGGGAAAGAACAGTGTAGGGGATTGTTTCTGAAGGAGTTGGACAAGAGGGAGAGGAGAAGGTCGCTTTAAAGTCCATCTGCTCTACATTCAAAATCTCTGTCTCCCCAGTGTAAAGCATTTTGGTTTTGATAAGTTCGCTTTGCATGAATTGACTCAAAGAGAGCTCTGGTTCAGTTTGCATTCAAACTGATCCAACTTTTTAGCAGTGCCAGAATAGACTTACTGCTTGAAAGTATGATTATTGCTGGTTTCATGGACATCTGCAGGACCTGGTTGTAAATTTATGAGGCGACATGCTTTAGTGATCAAAAGTACCAGAAGCTGCTCTACACAAAGTACAATTATACTTTGAAATAATATGAGAGATCCTTTATTTCAGCTTTTACCTGGTACACATCCAGTGTCAGGTGGATTTTCAGGTGATTGCCTGCATTAACAGGAAATACAAAGTATACTTCAATGGAGACTGGGTTCAGAAATAAAGTAATAGTTCAATTTATGCTGTGATTACCATAACCACCTACTTATCAACCTGCATTTCTAAATATTCTACCGCAAAAAAAAAAACAAAAACAAAAACAACCACAATTAAAAATTGGTAAATAACAATTAGAAATACAACACAATGGCACCAGTGTTGCCAACCCACAGCATTCACATAATTCATGATGATTGTCTTTCTTGAAAAATAACACTTTTAGGGACACTATTCATTTTATTCATCTCTGGACTATACCGAATCATATATTTGACTTTTCCCAACAATGTCACTGGAAAGAACTAAATTCTTTTCTAAGACTCAGACTGAAAATGAGTGAGAGGTCAGGACCATTGTGACTTAATGAGTTGGACATTTTAAATTGTTTTTACTACAGTTACTCCCTGTCCCCACTACAAAGGCAATACTATACAACAAATGATAATCTGAATATCTGAAAAGAGATAAAGACAAGCAGAATAAATTCTTACAGCTTTGTTTCTATGCAGATTTGTTTCCTACCCAGTAGGGATGGTAAAAAGTTGTGGTATGTAGAGCTTTTATTTCTACCCTTTGTAGAGCACCATCCCAAGAAGGCAGATGTAAGAGCAGATGTCTAATGTAGACCTTTCAACTTGTAAATGTATCAATGACCTCTCCAACAGCATGTACATCTCTCTTCTTCAAAGTGCCTCTCTGACCTCCCCAGACCATGCTCATGCTATTATTAAGACAGCTGATTAGTAAGAAAGCAATTGGAGTTGTCAGCAATGGCCCTGCTGTTCTTTTTCAGGCCTACCCAGTCTATTCTGCTGGGATGCAATGCACGCTTACTAATTTACTCTTCAGTATTTAGGGTTTCATAGCTTTAGGGCAACAGGGACCATTTGATTACCTTGTCTGATTTCTCATCTATCACATTTGATGTGGGATCTTCACACAAAGGCCGAAAGCTTAAATGAGATGAAGAAGACATTACTGATCTCAGGACACCCATGCTGCATCTGCACTAGCATTTGTTTAAAACCCCAGCACACACGCAATGAGATCTACCCAGATGATCAGCATAAGAAAGTGAAAGACAACAAGCTCTGGTCTGAGGTAGCTTAACCATGAATAAAGATTCTCTGCTCTGCCTTTAATTTCCCACATGAGAAATCCACCTTAAAAAACCTCCAAAGCATCCTAACCACAGACGTGATGCACACATCCAGTCACTGTCTCCAGCACAGTCCGTCTTTCATGCATGAGAAAAAAAACCTGAAAGGAAAAACACCTCAAAACATACCTATCCTGATGTACATGGAAGGAAACAAATCCTATGGAGCACTGCAAATTATCTGCTGAAAGGTGCAAACATGACAGCTGATTATACTCACTGCCTTTAATACAGAGCTGCACTGCTGTTATTTGAGGGTGTTTCAGCAGGCAGGACATGGCTGATGGAGCTGCTGACTCGGGCATACCATATCCAGCAGCAGCAGCAGGACTGCCACAATCCTCCACCCTGCAGCAACCACTCAGTAAATACAGGCTTTCTTGCTGCCTGGGCTCAAATGACTTTGCAAATATACCTGTTCTCATTTCACAGATTGTGTTACAGTTAACTAACTCATGTATAATTACCCTCAGTGCTAAGAAATTGCACCCTATTTCTTTATGGCAAAGTTGCCTTAACTGCAGTTTCCAAGGATTAGTTTTATTCCCCTTTGTCAGCCAGACCCACCAGTGCTGTAGGATGTGTGCCAGGTAGGAAAACTATCTCAGCCTCCTTCACTCACTCACTCACTCACTCACTCACTCACTCACTCACTCACTCACTCACTCACTCACTCACTCACTCACTCACTCACATCAGCTGAGCTCCATAAGACTTGCGTTATCCTTCTGTCTAGGTTTTCATCTTGGAAAACAAGTCTTTGCTGCTTTTCATTTCTTTCCAGTATTTTCATCTTCTTGCAGTAGAGCTAGTGGGATTGCCAGAGCCCATTCTTCTGAACTTAATATACTATCAGTAAGAAAAGGGTACATGACCTACATTTACCTCTGAAAACACTAGTGCAGCTGGATGCTGCATGACAGCACAGAGCCCCCAAGGAAGAGGGATCTGAGGCTCTGCCCAGCCAGGACAGGAGCTGTGGCCGCAGCAACCTCCTCCCAAAAAAAGGGAAAGAATGTTTCAGGTTTTGCAATGGTAAAATGTCCAAACACCAAGTGAGATGCAGTGTCATGACTCACGTCATCTCTTATTCCTCCTACAAGGGGAAGTCTGCTGCTCCTGTGCAAGAAGATAAAAAGGGAGAAAAAGTAACAAAGGTCTGTCTCATCAAGCCACAAGAAGCATACAGAACTGCCTGGGGTGAAGACAAGAATAAGCAACATCAGCAAAGGAAGGTGTCATACAAGGTTTAATCTTTTCCAGCAGTAGAGTCTCTGTCTCTCTCATGAATAAATACATAACCCAAGACAATTTAATTCCAGCTGGTCTGTATTTCTGACAAAAACTTTTCAAACCACAGGATGACTCACAGGTGAGCATTCCACTGACAACATAAAGTGACATTAGGTATGTCCTCTTACAAACTGCAAGTCTGCACTGAGATATACAAGTATGTCTCATAACATAGCATAAGCTTTCACATGCAGCACAGTGCAGGGTAGGGAACACGCAGTAAGCAATGACAATGACAGGTTTTCCTCAGTCCAGAAGAAAAGGCTGTTAAATATTAATTGGCAACATAGACAGCTTTTACTGCATTGGTAAATGCTACAATAGTCTGATTTCCAAGACTCATTTGCAAAATGTAACTCTGTAATTTGTTTGATTTTACTTATGTTTTCCATACTACTGCTTTAATATTTCATAATTAATATAATAAGGTCCAGTAATAAATTCCTGCTTTTTCTCACCCCTCTTTTGCTTTTTTGCTCTAGAACTGCCATTAAAAGATAACACTTCAAGACTGCAGCTGTAACGATATTTAAATCCTTTCGCCAGCTGGAGGATATCCTGGGCAAAGCGCTAGAAGATATCTTTGAGACAAGATACAATCTTACTTACATGCCTCCATTTCAGTCTTACAAGCTCCTGGAAATCATCTGTCTCAAAAGAGAGTAACGCAGGAGTGCCCTTGGAAGAGGGCGAAGAAGTAAGTGAAGGATGACTTTCCATTTGCAGCCCACGAGTAGTATTCACGGAACGCTTTTAGTCTGCTCTTTCGCACTGTCTTCTGAAGTGCCTAAACTCAGCCAGAAAACACAGGCTGAATACCACAGTTAGGGGTAAAATGCTGCAGGCAGTAATTATCAATCACTTTCTTTTCCCAACCATCAAAGAAGGTAATTTGTTTGTTTTCCCCACCCATCAAGGAAAAGACTGGGTGGTCTTCTGACTTAAGAGTCTGAGAAATATTCCTCTCAAGAACAAGGCTACCCCAGGCCTCTTGGGTCCTTTTTCAACATGCTCTTACACAGAATTTAATTTTAGCCACAGACATTAACACTGTGGCAGTGCTTTGCAAATCATCACTAAATACCTTTTCTTCATAGTGCCACGTAAATCTCGGGAGTTTCCAAGAAAGGAATAAATCCCTGCTTGTGGAAAGGTAACGTGTTTCCAGTTCCTCAGCTATCTTCATCAGTATTGGACTTCAGTCCACAGAGAAGTTTTTATCAGGTTAAAGACTAATTCCCCTCCGTCTTGAAGTAGTTGTCACCAATTGCAAGAACATAGTGGCTTTATTCAGTATGTAAGTAACTGCGAATTCTAATGCTATTATTTCATTGAGGGAGAGACATCCCAATTTAACATTAACATAAAAACCCAGCACCTTGCAGAGAATTCAAACAATTCTCTTATTTATTTAAAAACGTCTCTTGGATTGCCACACATTCAGTGTTTAAAAATTGAATTAAAATTTTTTTGTTTCCCCATCCCCTTCTTAAACAGTGTACTTCTGATAACACTTATGCTGAAAGCCATGCCAGTTAGAGTTGAAGTCGTTTGCGTACTGAAAAATCTAAGTCACGGAGTGTTCAATGTTGCAATTCAGCCTCCCTTTGCAGTAAAAGGAAGCTAGGAGAAAATGTGACAGGAACCAGGCTGAAAAGCTTTCTGAAAGCTGCAGCTGCAGCCAACAGCTGAAATTTAAAATCAGACATTATTTTCTCTCCTCATCTTGTGGGCTCTACCACAGTTTCAATAAACCACAAATTTAGCCACGGAGGCACTATCGTTTGTAATTTTCTTTTGCTGATGGAGCTAAAATAAGAACCATTAACACTTCCCCAACTTCAGCAGCCTATGTCACTCTCCAATAGGGCTCTTGACAGGTTCCTTGTGGACAATGTGTTAAGCAAGTAGCAACCCACAAATGTGGTACTGTGAAATTAGCAATTTAATATTGCAGAGAGAACCTGAAAAACAAGATCATATGAGGCAAGGAATGCAGAAGCAAGAACTGCTGTCATTTCTCAACCCAGTAAGAGAACAGGCCTGTGATAGCCAGCAGACATGTCTCTCTTGGATTTCCAGAGGGCATGTAGCAACATCCCTCGGTGAAGAAACAAAGAGAGGAGATCTTCCCATTGATAAAAAACTGAATAAAGATAGGAAAAACCCCATAGGAACAAAAGCCAAATTTCCCTGGAGATGCAGATTACCAGTCACAGAGTGGACTGGTTCAGGCAGCTCTCTACATTAGTGAGCTAAACTAGAGGGTTTAAGTGAGGTGGCAGAGGTTACTGAGTACACTCTGATATTCAGGGAAGACAAGGGCTGGTTACAAGGAAGAGATTCCTTAGGATTCACTGACGAGGCAGTAAATTGACAGATTAAATCCCCTGCAGACAAATGTAAAGTTATGCACATTGACATTGAACAAACTATTATTGCTCAGAAAGAGAGTTTGAGGTTATAACAGTTTTTTGAAAATTTCAGCTCAGTGCTCATTAGTGATTAAAAAACCAAATAGATGTTAGAAGATGCTAGGAAAAGAATAACAAACAAGGCAGACAATACCATTATGCTACTGTACAAATCCACAGTCTACCCACATTTTGAATATTGCATGCAATTTTAATTTACTCCAGGTCAAAAAAGATACAATAGAAATGTTAAGAAAAAAGCAGCATGTATGATCAAAGTTATAGAAGAGTTTCTGTATAAGGAACTACTGAATTATGTAGGACTCTTCATTACAAAAACAGATGACTCAAACATCTGTTTGAGGTCTATAAACATGAGTGATAGAAGTTGAATGGAAAAAGACTGGTCACTGTCTCTCTCCATACAGACCGTAGGGTCATCAAATGGAAGAAGTAAGCTAATGATTCAAAACTACATAGATGTGAATAGTAATTTCACTGAGCTTTATGGAAGTGCTGGTAAGGTGGGGAACTTCCTGCTGTAGGACATTGCAGTTACTGAGTTAAGAGGAGTTTAAAAAATAACGAACAAGTTAATGGGGAAAAAAAAAATCCATTGAGCACTGTTAAAAAAAAGGATGTAATCCTTGGTTTCCCCCAAGTAATCTTTTAATTCCGTATTTCCAGGAGCTGGCAGGATATTCCAGAAGCATGATTACGTACTTTCCTTGATCCCACATCCTTCTTTAGGTAACAATCACCATTCAAGACAGGTTGTTGGGCCCGGTACAACTGCTCTTACATTTGACAAGGTACAAGAAGCCCTAATGCTGACAGCAACACTTTGTAATATGCACTAAACATAAATAAATGGAAGCACATTACAAGAGAAAAATAGCAACACTAGGCCTAATCAAAACACTCTGCTCTGTGGTGAGAATCTCATGGAAATCTCCTCCTGAAGAGAGGATAAGGGAGAAAATGAATGGCATTAAATACATTAAGTCACGTCTCGTCTGTTGCAGAAAATAGTCTACACAGGAAAGCTAGTGCAGTGGAAGCTAGAGAATGAATTTGCAGTGCCTCAGCTATTCCACAGAGGTGAGAGACAATGCAGGGTAAATCTTACATGGCATCAGCATCCAAGGCTCTGGATACCATCAAGTGTCAGAACACTTAAACCTTTTGAACAAGGGATCTGTTTGGGGGGCTGAGATCATCTTCTCTCCTGATCAATTCCCTTCTACTGAGAAGCCACTCTGGAGGACTTTAGGTGCCCTGACTTAGACTGAAGCACAGCGTGGCACCAAGCCTCCTGTGCCCTTCCCCCTTTCTCTGGGATATGGGACCTAGTTATGACAGGCAAGGCTGTGCAGATCAGCACACAATATTCCACAAGGCAGCACTAGGATCTGGTAGGTGATTGGTAATTTGTCTGTTTAGAAGCACCACTTCTGAATATTTGCTCACACTCCTGCACACAACCTTGCCAGGAAGACATCATATGCTTTTGCTCCTGTAGTTCATGGGAGATTTGCTTTGACTATTTCCTACTTGGTATGTGTAACCACCTCTATGCTTTCTCAGTCCCAGGAAACTAGATTTTTTTTTTTTTTTTCAGTCAGGAGACATTTTTCAAGGGCAAAGAATAATACACCTTTTATTAAGCGGTGATGCACAATAAGAAACTTTTTACTAGCAATTTCTCAAGAAAAGTTATGACTGGCTGACTTGAAAGAGACCTATCCAAAATCTCATTAGATTTTTTGAGTACTGTAGAAAGCAGCTCTTACAGAATTATCGAACACACAGGAAAGCAGTGGCAGTTTCACACCTGAGGTTACATACCTGTGTGTTAACTGCAGGAACATATCAGAGTGGTGAGGAGCATCGTGCATTTGGAGCTACTGCTGTAACAGGGAGCTCCTGGGGATTGTTGCAGCAGACTCTTTGTAAACATTTTATTTGCATGATTAAATGCTGTTTCTCAAGTGATGTACATATGATATACAGTGCTGTATCTCAGTAACTCCTGGCCCAGAAAATATGAAGTAATTAAAAAAAAATAAATCACAAAATCTTCATGGGTGTGGCATACACACAGTTTGTAACACTTTGCACAAGCAACCTTTGGATACTGTGGTTTGTGCAGAGTAGCCAAATCTGTCCTCTGCTGGAGGCCAGGGCTTTGCACATGACCTTGCAAAAGTGGCTGCAGGCTGGCAGATGCATCCATTTTTCTGGAGATGTTTCTCACCCATCTGCAATATTGGTACTGCAAATGACAAAAAATAAGAGTGCTCTTTTCTAGCTGATGGGATTTCTCCTTGGATACCACCAACGAATCCCATTCTTTCCCTTTTTTGAAGGGAAGCCAATCTGCCACACCTCACTTAGATATCCAAAATACAAGCAAATATCCACCTAATATCCACTTAGTAACTACAGAGGTGAAAGAGGAACTGCTGAAGGTAATTCATTGCACTGAATCTAGACCGCTATTTTAGGATGAGGTGAATTAATCTCCTCAGACACCTCTCCATGACTGTACAGCAGCATATACATTAGACCAAATGCCCAGCACATACAGAGCCAATGTTACAGGACCTGACTCTTGCATGCAGCAGAGCAGACCATTTATTGTTCAGTGGGCAACTCTCCAGGGGAGGTCGTGGTGATCACTTGAAAACATCTGCACATACGGTTTTTTGGATGGCATTACACTTCCTTAAATACTTCTGAGAATAAAGTAAAATTAATTATTTTATTTGGAAAAACATGCACTCTCTATACATGGAAATATCTCTTAATACTCTTTCTAATATTTTCACAATGTTTTAGACAGTGAGTGATTCCCATGTAGACAGTTTTCCTCAAGAGCCAAGCATACATTTAATTTTAAATTTTAGGCTCATGTTCCAGATTCTCTGTACGAAGATTTTGCTACTTCTATTTTTGCCCAACTCTTTTAGTCATACTGTTTTGCTGCCAGCAGACTAGACAATCAGTTTCTTAAACACTTCTCCCTTGAAACAAAACAATCCAACCCAGATCATATTCTGAGGAGACTCTCACTACCATAAAATGCTTTTTTACAAGGCTGAAGACGGTCTGTCTTTTCCTTACACTACAGTTCTGTTTGCAATCTCATACCAGATGGAGCTGTTGCATGATTCCTGTCCAGCCTTTGAAAACCGAAGCATGAAGCCTGCTCTTAAAACTTCTGTCAGTAACACTTCATGAGTGGTCGCTGCGGCTGTGCCAGAGGGGTTGCAAACAGCGCTTCCTTCTACCCTTTGACCCCAATCCATGTGGACACACTGCAGCATGCACCCCGAGATGTGCTGAGCTGCGTGGGGATCTCAGGTCTGCGCAGCACATGGCACCACACAGAGAGGTAACACCTCTCTCACCAAGCACACCCTGCGACTGCCTGCTCAGCTGCTGCTTCTCTCACCTCTTGGCTCGTCACTTCAGCATATTTTGCTAACAACATACCTTACTTTGCCTCATCTAACATCCCCCGCCCCTTCCCCAGGAGAAACACAGGAAGAAAAGCTATTTATAGACAAAGGCATAGTTAAAAGGCTGTGTTTTTGAAGCTATTGGTGGCTGCATAGAGTTGGTAGTTGGGCTGCTGAGAGGCCGAGAGCTGGCCCCGGGTGGGGGGGGATTACAGCTGCTGAAAGCTGTTCAACACCAGCACAATCGCCACCAGCAGGGAAAGTGAGCACCCACCTCCTGCAGGTGTTGAAGCTGCTGTCCCCTAAAACACACAGCCCAGCAGCAGGAGAGGGAATTCGCTTCCTGCCTTGATATATCATCTTAAGCCTTGTCCATGCTTTTCACTCTGTGGTCATGATCTGACTGTGCTCAATGTCCTGCCAATGAAATACAGGCAATTTTTGCAAAACTAAACAGTTTCCTACCATGGAAAGTCCCAGAGCTTAGAGAAAATAGGTTGATCTCCACCCATTGTCTGTTTCAAAACTTCCTTCACAGCTTCAAATTACACTCTTCTAATGAAATTATGGGGAATTCAGATGAACAGAGAAATCAGACTTTGACAATAGAAGCACTAATGACATGCAAACCACTTTTTTTTTAAGTTCTTTTAAAAACTTTTATTTGTCTCTCATCCTCAATGAAACACAATAACTCCCAAAAGAAGAGCAAGTAGAAGCATGTCCTACGGGCTAGCTGTGATTGGCAAGATCCCCATACAAAAGTCCAGAAACTTAACCAGGCCTGGATAAGAAAAGTTGAAACTATTCTTAGATGCTGCTTTGGAAACCACAAACAGATTTTGAACACAGAAGAGCAGTTCTCTTTGAGCAGAAAAGTTCTCTTTGAGAGTCCGGAAAGAACTTAAAATCTTCAGTCTTTTTCTAAGACCTCATTTGTTTTCAGGGTGAAGCCTCAGGCTGTTGACTCTCCCTAAAGCCTCAAAACTGGCTAGACCTCAAGAGATTCTGCTCCAAGCCAGTGTCATAAGATTGATTAACCACTTAAAACTCTATGTAAGATCTCAGAATTGGTCATAAGCAGAGGTACCTTTTACTCATGACATTGTTTTTGCAATTACACAATGATGCAGGCACACACTGCAATGCCATCAGTGTAAACTGCTAAATTCTGAAGGAAAACTAAACTTTTATATTTGCTCTTTAGTTATTGGAGTTGATGTCTGGTTGAAAATAAAAAACTAAACAAAACAAAACAAAGTTTTAGACTAAATACAAGCTGTAATACTGGCAGAATTTTGAACTAATCTTATAAAATACCTGCACATGGGATATCAAGCATTACTTCTGAATGTTACTGAATGTTCTTCACAGGAATGGTATTAGATTTAAATCCCAAGAATGCATTAGTGTTGCCTATGGAAAGAAAAATACCCAAGGAATATATAGCTGATACAGCCCTGCAAAACCCCCAAACAAACAAGCAACAGAACAAAACAAAAAACACAACACTTAAACTTGACTTGGCAAAGTCTTTACACATATTAGATAAAAGACGTAGAAAACAGATGCTCCTTCTTATCAGCAGCCAAGATCTTGTAATAACCCTACAATTTGTTAATCAGCTAACATATGGTACCGCTTTAGGAAAACACTCCATTCTGATTTTGCATTTACATGGTTGGTTTCCTACAAAACTATTATCAAGATTTAACCATTTTTATATAACCTAGTATTTTTTATTCCTATACTTTAAATAAGTCAATAACTCAGAAATAAAAAAATAATCAATTTTAATCCAAACAATAAGTAAAACTCATTTTCACATAGTTTCCAGTGATGGATAAATTTCCACTTACCATGCTGAATCTCACCAATCTATAAAAATCACAACTTGCTGCAAAATTATGATATAAAAATTCTGTTGACTTTGACTTAAATCCCCTTGAAATCCACTACATTAAGTTTTTTGGAGGAAGCTAAACTGCCAAGGCAAAATTTAGTGTAGCTTCATAATATCTGCACAAGGTGGTTCCCACATATACGTAACTTCATTAACGTGTTTTAACCTCTATTTCAAACACATAAGAAGCCTTGCTGTCTCCTAAAATGACACCAAAATTTCCTTACACAGAATATAATACTTCTAAATAGTATTAGGTAAAAAAATTAAAAATCCGCTTATTAAGTTTATTTTTAATGAACCTTATAAGCTTAAATTTAAGTTTTAAACCAGTATGCCTCTGCTGAACTAGTCTCTCTCTGCCTACCACTGGCTTAATTTACCAATATTCAGCTGCTGGGCCATAACAGCTTCTGCCACCCTGCCACAAATTCAGTGCCAGTCCATTCTCAGTGTCACATACCTTGCACAGACCTACCACCGCTCAATCTGGGTGCGAGGCCATGGTTTCTGCTGCCCAGCCTCCTGTAGGAAATGGAGTTAGCCTGCTCTCCAAAGGCTGCTCTCCAAAGACCCTGCTCACAGACCACAGCAGCAGCTCCCCCCACCTGAGCTGCTTCTACAGCTCTAAATTTTAGATTTAAATTTACAGATCTAAACTTTTTGCCCCACAGTCAGGAGGCTGTAAAGGGCTGCCCTGGTTCTCTCTGCAATGCCAGGGCTCCTCCACAGCCCCACCTGTGCCACACCTGGCCAGGGCCACTGACCAAGGTGCCGAGGCGTGGGGCACTGGGTGCTCCAGGTTCTGCAGCACGAGGCTCCAGTATTTTGCCAGGTCACCCTGCACATGAGGTGACATCAAAACAGCTCTGGTCAGAGCAGGGGAAGGGAACGACTGTCTCTGCAGTTCGGCAGAGAAGGTCTATAAAACAGTAAAGCTCATGGCGAAAGCTTAGGAAAGCATTTATGTTTTATGTTTGCTATTTAAATGAAAGATAGGCAGTTTCGAATGTGTATACATGTTCTGCAGTTTGAGGCCATTAGGAGGGCCTGGTTTTTGGTTGTTTTTTCATGCTTTTAACATCAGACACAGATGTAGCACAATTTTAAAAACACTTTCAAAGCACTTGCATATGGAAGCTTGTTTACAAGTACAAAAAGATTTGCCTTACAATGCCACTTCTCAGCACTGGACATGACAATGCACTCAGCTCTATTTAAAGGAAGAGAGAGTTCTAAAATTTCTGAACACTTGAAACACACTGAAAGCACCCAACACGCTTTTCAGCAAATTAACATATTTTTTTTGTATTTTCAACTGCAGAATAAAAATGAAAATTGAGCATGTGAATCCCTGAAATTTTTCTAAAATTTAGTTTAAAAGTTTAAATCTGGACCTTTACTTGCAAGAAATACAAGGCACAAAGTTACAGGAAAATAAAGTTATTTAAGAAAAATGAAATAAGAGAATGCTATAGTCATTAGTTATTTGATACTATTCAAAATTTTATAAATTTATATAGACTGGAAGACAGACATTCTTCAGTTATTAATTATTAAACATTGAACTATTCCATATATACACCTGTATTCACAGTCACATAATATTACACCTCTGTGTTTCATAGCATATCTTTCCCTCTCTAAATTGCTCATCATCAATTAAATTATAAACTCTTTCAAGACACACAAGAATTTCCTGCATAGCGTGTGATATAATGGTCCAACGAATTCTTCTGTGAGTTTCAGGCTATTACTCATAATAAATGATACTTTAAAATGAATTACAGAATTTTTCTCTCAGTTAAATAGTTGGTTTTCAATTAAATGTAGCAATAATCCTCTCAAACAGATGCTTGACTGAAATGAACATTAATAATTTCACATACTGGCACATATATCTGACAGAGATCTTTAAGAAATTCAAAGCAGGTTATACTGCCTGCAGAAGATAAAAGTCCCGCCTGGCCAAGTCCCAAAACAGATCATGGGATAGGATGAGACACTCTGTGCTGGAATGTGTCTCTTCTGAAAGGCTAACACGTACACGGTGGGGACAGTGTGTGAGGGTGGCTCACCTGGGTATACAAGCAGCTTCATGAGCAAACTCACACCTGCAGCAACATTCTTGGCTTGAAAGGGGTTGCAGAGAATGCTTGATAAATTCCCTGAGAGAAGATGTTTCTACCATCTCCAGCTTATTCTCATTTTTAAAAAATTAATTACTTTCTTTGAGTTTTGCTGCATAAAAATTCAAGAATTTGCTTAACAAACCTCAGTTCCTGTGTGTGGCAAAAGGAAAACAAATGTGAATTTTCAGTAGTTTAAGACTTTTGGCTGCAGACCCTCTTTGGTGTTTGTATAACATCTCCTACAAGGAGCCCATAAGCGGCAGTGGAATCACAGCCACTGGGATGAAGACAGATTTCCTGCTGACAGCCAAGGAGCAGCAGGGAGGCACAGACAGATCCTGGGCTTTGTTTTACTGCACCCAAGCTGCCTTCCTGAGCAGCTCTGTGAGGAAAAAGCAGAGGGCAAGGGGAATTTGGGAGGTCCCACTGTGCTTCAGCACACACCCCACGGCATGAGGAGCACCTTCCTCGAGAAATGGAGGAGCACAAGGGCTTCCATCGTGCCTCCACACCCAGGTCCACATGGCCACTGCCCCCAGCATGACAACACAGACCTCTGGATGAAGTACAGAATTTGCTATGCCTTGAACACCGCACTATTTTTGATTAAAGCAAAAGAGAAATGCATCTAGGCAAACACTCTCATTCTACTCTGCTCACCTAGGGTATCTAACTGCCTTGAGGGAGGTTTGGATTGCTCTACTGTTGATAATTAAACAGAACCCTTGATTCTAAATTGTTGGTGGAAGTATCCTAAAGCTATCTGAAATGATAACAACATTACAGATTTGTGGATGGGCAAAGTTACCTCTGTCTCTTAATCCAAGATCCTGAATAATGAAATGCACTGCTAATGTCTCTCAGAGGTACTCCAGCAGCTTAGACTCGTGTTTTGCAATGCAGGCAGTAGCGGATCTGCTATTGTTTTCTTTTCTTACTGAACATTTCACCCTTGCTATATCAGCAAATTAGTATCTACTGAGTTCAAAGCTCATACACAATACCCACAGTCCCTTCCCCTTAACAAAGAAAATAAAACATACTATGCTTAAAATGCAATTAAATTTCTAGATAATAACAAGATGTATGAAATCAAAACTTCATTTAAATGTTTTAACTTACTGAACTATTCTCCTCCTCCAGCAGAGCGTTCTGCACCAGTTTTTAGGAACAAGAAGGGAATTTCCTCCTCCTCAGACTATTCTTGAAATAGATTGCAGTAAGTCTTCCTTTCCAACCTCAGCCTTCAACAGTAAAAGGAAGCAACTCAATCTACAGGCAGGAACAGCCTCACGAACTAAAAAAACTCCAACCAAACAACCCCGATCCCAAAATTCTGATGATCACTTTATTAAATGTCGACACAGCCATTTCAGAAAGAAGATCTCTATGAGCTGTTTTAAAAGACTTCCTACTGCAGAAACCTAAATCATAGCATAATGCTTGCTTGTCTTGCCTTTCAAGTCCGGAAAGCTCTTTGTTAAGATCTCTTGTAGTAAGGAAACAAGTTTTCACTCACTCTCTGTGTGTATTTTTGTAAGCCAGTCTTGTAAACAAACCAGTGATAGTTTATGGATGCCAATAGAGGACAGATTGCCTTTGCTATGAATGTTAAATGAAAATTTCTACATCAGCCCCACATAGCCTTGCAAGATTTGGGAATTCGCTCCATATGGCAGGGTCAACAGTCAGAAGACAGATAATGACAAAAAAGTTCAGGTGGCAACAGCCTCCCGACAACTTTATTGTCATTAATGGGCAAGGAAAAGGCAAAATATGTAGCAAGTGGCTGTATAAATGTGGACTGCACAGCATGGAACAATTTAATTTCAAAGATCTCAATTAAGTGAAAGCCAAATCAATAGCTAAACCATATGCTAGACCCTGAGATCAGTCCTGGTACAGCAATGATGAAAGGTGGGCATTAGCTGAATTCAGCAACTGAGAAAATGGAGGGTCCTTTGGCTTCAGGGTGTGTTTGGGTTCTCTGTCTCTTCTCCATTTCTTCAGCCTGGAACACCTCCCCTCCTCTCTTACGGGCCAAAGAAAAGAACTTTGCACAACATCTTGCAAAACTCCCTCTCAGAGATCCCTCTGTATCATTAAGGTGTTGTAGAAGAGAGACTGATGCTGCAGCCTCAGCATCTTAAGAAAAGTGAAAGGCCAGAGTTGTCCCTTGTCTACTCCATGCCTTCCCCCTGATATAAAATCTTGAAAACTAAGCTGTGCTGTGAGCACTTCAGCCTTCACGACCTTCCCAGGACTCTTGTGTGGAACCTGTGTTGACAAAAAGCATTCTCCACAAGATTTTTATGTACCATTGGATTGGTAATCACAGACTTCTTCAATACAGCATACCACTCCTGGATTTACCAATGCCTCGCTCATGTCTTTTTTTTGACCTTGCTACAGACTTGGAAAACAGAGAAACCATGATCTAGCCTTTTAATACTAATATGTGAGGTGGAAGATCTGTAACAGCAAAACAGGATCGTCACCTTCCATAAAAAGCAGGAGACAAAGAAAATCCTTCCTAAGGACATACCTTCCCCCATCCCTGATCAATTTAAGACAATCTGATCAATGATCAGGAAGATAAGAGTGCTCTGGACTCCTCTGTGGAGGTTTTATTTGCTGTATCAGGAGCCCAGGCTGCTCATTTAGGGGTTGAATTTCCATGACTAGAAGTCAGTCATCTTTGAGAATAACAGACTGAGCTAGAAATCATCGCTGAATCAAAGCCTCACTGTAACAAAATGGCTTTTCACAATAGAAGATTGCAAATTATGGGCAGATGCTCCATCAGTGCAAAAGAATCATCACAAACTGAAAACAGAAACTTGGAAAAACAAAGTGTGCAGGAAATCCAGAAAGAACGGCTTTGGGGTCAACGTGACAGAGGAAGAGAGCTGAAATTGAAAGATATTCTCTACTGGGAAAAGTCTGAAGAAATACAGGAAAAATATTTCCACAAGTTTTCTGGCAAAGAAATCCTTCATTAGGAAGCAGGGAAATAAAATTGCTCCTGGGATAAATGCAGAGAGAGGTGTTTGATGGCTCATGGCGACCTGCCATCTGATTAGCAGGGAATGCTCCTACCATAGAGGCAGCAGGTAGGAAAATGCACTGCTATGCTGAAAGTCAGTCCTGGGAAAGCATGTGACAGTACTTTTAATTGACATTAGCAATACTTGCACCTCCCACAATGTCAATAAAATTTGTTACAGATTTATTCTGTCGATGATTTCTGTTTCACATGAGCAAAAGGAGTGCCGTCTCAGAGCAATTAGGTTGCCATACCAAAATCCATGTTCATTTAAATAGCAGACTAAATGCAAACAGATGCTGTCTTGAATTCACATTTCAAGTCTAAGACAATGGTTCCCAAAGCAGGGTCCCAAACTATGTATGGCCTGTTGCAGGGCTCTGCAAAATTGAAATCTCATTTTACAGTGCCCAAAAAGCATCTTTGGGGAATAAAGGGAATAAATCGTAGCTACCCTTCTTACACCCATGAACACTGCCTCTTCTTGGGAGAGAAATGGAAGGAGGATAGTAGCACGACACAATAAGAGGCCGCAGCTATTTTGCATAAAATTACTATTTAGTAGTGAATTAAGTTTTTGTAATGGTTTTCACTATATCCTCATGTTACTCATCATGTTATCTCTGATTATGAAGTTACAGAAGGTAATTTTTTTCTTTTAATACTTTTCTTTTTTTTCAAATGAAAACCTGTACTGACTGTAGGGCTCCTATGTCAGAGTTACCCTGGATGTAGCCAAGGCGTAGGTGGGGAGAAGCAGCTGCTGCCAGGATCATACACCACAGCTTAAACAGAGACTCAGGACTTTCATTCCAGTTCTTCCAAGAACTTGGTGTGTCCCCGTTTTGCCTTAATCCCCTTCCAGGAAGTAGGGGTGTAACCTGTGACAACTTGCTATTGCTGTGCATTCCCGTTTTGCTGCTACAGAAGTATCCTTTGAAGGTTTATCTTCGCACTCCTCACCAGCAGTCCCTTAAATAACCCACTGTAACACATTTCATAAGTGTCCTCTGCACTGGTGATGTGTCAGTATCATTGGGGAGATTTGTTTCAATGATGCAGCTAACGCTTTTATCTCAGCTACACCATTCTTAAGACTAATAAACTAATTATTGTAATTCTGGTTTTGACAATCCCTATGACACAGAGAGCAAAAATTGTATAGACATTTAATTCCATCCTCCAGACAAGGTGAGTCAGATCTAAAGGGGAGTCAAGAGATCTAGAAGTTAGGGAAGGGAAGAGGCTTTCCCATATCCAATACGCAGCAATCCTGCCACTTTTCCTCACACCTCCTTGCTTCTCGGAGCTCTGTCCTATGCTCTCACATCTGTTTTCCAATCTCTATCAGCCTGAAACCAGCATCCAGGGCACCACCCTGGTGAGAGGAAGGCAGGGACAGCACAGTCCAAGGAGAGCCTGGTGAAAAATACACGTGAACTGATGCTAGTTCTGTGGTGACAGCACATTACCTGGAGCATCTCTAGCTCAAGAGTAGATTAAGACCACAGGACAAGAACCCAGGCAGTGCTCAGATAGTGCTCAGGTAGTTCTCTTGGATTTATGACATTTAAAACACATCCTGAGTGGGTGCTGCCAGCTATCATTATCTCACTGCCTGTGCTGGAGTGTTTGGCATCCAAGAGGCAGGGAGTAGGTCTGATGCTGAAGACATGGGCATCACTTGTGACTCAGCTAAACAAAGACTGCTGAACATCAGTGAAAAACATTCACTCCTGTGGCCTCAAAAAGAGGTTCTAAGATTGTAAGTTTTTTAGTTGTTGAACTTAAATTCTTGCTCTGATCTGCCTGCATTCCCACAAAGACAAATTACACCAATTATTAAATGACACAAAAGCTACACAGCACTTGGAGTACTTTCGTCAAACTAACCAAGTAAAAACACTTGTAATTTAGGAGTCCAGTAGACTAAAATAAAGAGAACTCCACCAATGGGTTCAACAGCAAGCAAAAGCCAAACAGTCAAAGAAAAAACATCAGAGACAGAAGGCTGGGAAGCTGCTTGAATTGGTTTACTAGGGAAGGTTTTGGTAGTGGGAGGACAAGGGGCTAAAGGGATGTCTTCTGTGGGAAGCTGCTAGAAGCTTTCCTTGTGTCTGATAGAGCCAATTCCAGATGGCTCCAGGATGGATCCACTCCTGGACAAGGCTGAACCCATCAGCCATGGTGGCTGTGCCTCTGGGATAATGTACTTAAGAAGGAGAAGGAAGTTATTGCACAGAATCAATTGTGGCCAGAGAAGAGAGTGAGACAATCAAATCTGAAGACACCAGTAAAGAAGAAGAGGGAGGAGATGCTCCAAGAGCCAAAGCAGAGATTCCTCTGCAGCCCGTGGTGAGGAATGTGAAGAATGGTGAGGCAGGTTGTGCTCCTACAGCCAGTAAAGGTCAGTGGGGGAACAGAGACCCACCTGCAGGTCATGGACCCACACTGCAGCAGGTGGATGCCCAAAGGCAACTGTACCCCCTGAGAAGCCGGTGCAGGCTCCTGGCACGACCTGTGGACCCACGGAGGGACGAGCAGGTTTGCGGGCAGGACTTGTGACCCTGTGGGGGACCCACGCTGCAACAGCTAGGGAAGAACTGCCGCCTGTGGGAGGGATTAATATCAGCTTGGTGGAGGACTGTCCCGCCTGGAGAGAGCCCCACTGGAGCAGAGGAAGAGTGTGAGGAGTCCTCTCCCTGAGGAGGAAGCAGCAGCAGAAACAATGTGTTTCTGACAAACTGACTGTTACCCCCATTCCCAAACTCCCTGGGCTGCTGGCAGTGGCGGATAGACAATCAGGAATAAAGATAAACCTGGGAAGAAGGGAGGGTTGTGTTTTAAGATTAACTTCTCATTATCCTACTCTGATTTGATTGGTAAGAAATTAGAATAATTTCCCAAAACAGAGTCTGTTTTGTCCAGGATGGTACCTAGCAAGTGATATCTCCTGGTCTTTGTCTCAACCCACAAGCATTCATTACATTTTCTCTCTCCTGTCCAGCTGAGGAAGGAAATGATAGAGCAGCTTTGGTGGGCTCCTGACATTAAGCCAGGGTCAACCCGCCACACTGCTTCATTAAAAAAAAAATAATATAATGAAAATTAGTTATAGTGAAAAAGAAAAGCATTCATCTAAATATACAAGACTAATAGGAGAATATTTCTGAAATGTTGTAATAGTTTTACTGTGTTAATATACCTTTTTAAAATTAAGGATTGTTGACTGGCAAAAGGTGAAATTAGTAGGAAACATATGACTCCAAAATGCAAATTACAAATAAAGAAGTGGTTACTGAAATGTACAAATATATATATGCATTGCCTGAATTAGACTAGAAATTATAGAATCATAGAATGGTTTGATTTGGAAGGGACCTTTAAAGATCATCTAGTCCAACCCCAAGACCAGAATGGACACAAAAATGGACCTTTGAAAGACAGTGAAATGCAAGATATGTGAACTTCTGAAAAGATGATAGTAGGGGCAGAGTGGTGCACAGAACTGCAACATTTGATGCACAGAACTGCAACATCCTGAGGATAAACACTGGAGAAGAGGAAGAAGGTTTCACTGTAATTAAATTAATAAAATAACCTCAGCTGAACTATCTCTGAGATAGATTAGAATCAGGATTCCTGTTGTAAATTAATCTCTCAAGAGAGGGCACGGGGGCAATAGAGGAAAAAGGTGCTGTTCCTAAAATAAAGAGCTACTCTGGAATCAATCCATGTTGGTCAGAGAGAAAAGACAGCCAGGTGAAGCCATCGGATTTGGATGGGTATGTGCATGACTCAGAGGAGACAAACACAGCTCTGGGGAGCTTTCAAACATGAAGGATGAATTGAATGCACAGACCACCAGACTTACCCAGCCACACAAGCAAATCTGGGTTGATTTGTTATTATTACATGAAAGTTTGTTGTGCTGTTACACATATGCTAAGAGTGTTGCAAACATTCAGTGTTCGAAGCCATGAATTTACCTCATGCATGCACTGAAATACAACAGGAAAGTGCATGGCTCCATTTATGATGTCTTCTTTTGCCTTTCCTACAAAACTGAGGAAAAAAATTGCTCGTAACAGAACTGCATTTGTCGGAGTTTGGAAGCAGATCTCAGAGAAAACAACTCACCTCTTCAAGGGAGCAAAAGCCAACTAGTGAGAAGTAAAGGAAGAAGCAGCCACAAACATCTAAAAATAGAAAGTCCAGTAGGAAGTTCCCTTACAGAGATTTAATTTGCTATTGTACTCAGATCCTGGCATTATGAGTTAAAATCTACAAGAAGCTATCATCTTTAATACATCATCTCCTTCCTACTGTTCTTTAAAGCAAAGAAGCTGATTAAACATCCTGCCACACTCCGGTAACCTTAACAGCACATTTCTTCATCTTGCACTGAAAAAGGTCAGTCACATGTTAAATTGCTCTTCTTTGTGTGAATTTACACTCAGCACAGGACTAAGTCAATAAGGGCTGTACTTCTGATATTTTCAACAAACCAAGCACTAAAAAATAGTCCATTGCATCTTATTTCAGAGAGAAGTTAAAAATTCAAGTATTTCTCACTCTTTTAAAAAGTTTGACTTCTACATTTGTTTGCTGAAGACACAGATTAACTAGTGTGGTATATTTTACTAGGATATGAATATCTCCCAAAGCACTAAAAAAGCATACACCTTTACCTTCCTTTTATAAAGCAGTGACAATCTTAAAGTTTATAGCTTTATTGTTCCCTAAAATGTAAGTATAAAATTCAGAAGAACATTTTAAGGCTTTTAATGAAAAGAATAAAACCAAAAATACAAATGTGAAATTATCAGACATTAGCATACATTAGCATTTATTTTATTTAAGAAGTAGTATCACTCCATATACACTTCTCTGAACAGTTGAACTACTGACTAAAAAGAGGTGATTTCTATACACCTGCCAAAATCCTGTTTGTCAAAAAGTGTAATTATTCTGGCGAATACAGCAGTGGGATCTGGGAAGAGCAATTTTTGAGGTTCTTGCTATTGCCTGACAATTCCTTACAGTTTTTGTGCCTTTGGGTACCTGTTGAAGTTGGTAGGAAAACACGTTTGTTTTCTAAAGGCACAAGGCTGAAGGTTCTGCTGGATAACATTTTTCACGCGAGACACCAAGGCATAGGTTCCAAAACATACTTTTAATCACCTCCCTCTCACCCACATGAAAATAAAAACTTGTGGCCTCTCCATATTGTCATGGCAGCACAAGGGGTCAAAAAAAACAAAACAGAGGGGGATTTTGGGAGGACTTTCCCAAACATTTTCCTGCACAGAGAAACAGGCTGGCTATTACATTTCCCCCCTTTCAGTACAGGAGGTGTTTTGAGTGGTAAAGGTCTTTGTTCTTTGCACAGCAGAAATGCTACAATTCTGGCTAGAGAAAGGAATGATGGACCAAACAGCTCTCCAATATGCACAGTAAGTGTGATAATGAAGGTGATTTTTGAGTTGGACTCTAGCAAATCTGTGAGTGTGATTCAACACCTCTTGCCCTTTGGGACAACAAGGGAGTTGGACTGAACAGAGGAATTCTCCTTCCACTTGTGGGCTCCCAAACAAAAGCAAGATGCCAGAAGGTCAGAGCAGCACTAAGGCTAGGCTTGTGGGCTGGGGAGCTCCAGCAGACCTGGCACCTCCCCTCCCTGCCAGCCCCGAAGGGCTGCACCTGTGCCCCGGCCCAGGGGCTGCTCTCTGGAAAGCCAGGAGTGCTCCACAGATGAAGCGCTGGCATATTTTGCAATACTGCTGGGTCACCAAACACAACCTGCAGAGTAATTGTGGTCAGCAGATATCCATGCTCTGGGTTTTACAGCACCTCTCAAATAAAAATGAAAGGTAGTACTGACCTTCACCTCAACTCCCTTTTTTTTTTGTACTTTAAGTACAGCAACCTGGATGAGTAAATGGATACACTCCATGTCACCCTGGAGTATATCAGCTGTGCTCTCTTACTTGCATCTAGAATGCAACCAAAACCTTTAAACTCCACTCCCTTTTCCCTTCTCTGTGGGCTTTAAAGCAGTAATAGGTACCATGTTTTGGTACCACTGCGAGTTTGTCCCCTTGGTATGAGAGACGGTAAGAAAAGGACAGGCAATTATTTACAGCTATCTGCTGTTAAAAGTGCCCACAGAACTCCTGATTGCAGAGGAAACATAAACCCCTTCCTCACAGGATAAAAAGACAATATATCACAATCTGAATACACAATGTACTTATTGCTCTTAGTATTTGCACCTGGTAACCTTTGAATCTAATAATACAACCTTAATATTCTATAATACATTGCTAATATAGACTTTCTTTAATATGCAAAAAAAATAAAACAATTCTGTCATGTGAAACAACTGTCCAAGATATTTCTGGAGCATCAATTTCCTTATTGTTTCTCAAAAAGATGCACAGAACTCCGAACTCCTTGTGGTCACCTTGCTACACACACACACACACACCTCCCAGAGACACTGGGCACTCATGCACTAGACATGAGAGGTGAGAGCAACCTCTGGAAACTCCCTCGCTCTCTCCCTCAGAATGAGAACAGAGAGGTTCTGCAAGAGTCCATCAGTGTGGAAATGAAGCAAACCGAACATGTAAGGGAGGAGCAAATGAAAGGCAGCTTTCTTGCAGCCACAGCTGCTGGAAATGCAAGGAGCCAAGACAAGAAGGACAAGAAGATCCAACGTACCCCACACAGCTCCCACCAGTACCATGATGTTATTCTGCAATGGAAGAGTTTTAACATGTAAAAGAAATTAGATTTATTTGATTTTAATTCTGGGCTCCCAAAACATAAGCCATAGCTTCATGAGCTTTAACCTGTTATGAGGTGGCAATGTTGCTGCAAAAAGACATCGCTTCTTCCCTCAGGCGCTCACTTCCAGTCCCTGTCCCCACAAACCTCTGCACAGCCACACGCTGAACCACAACAGCTCAGGGAAGTGACCCTGCTGAAACTAACCTTAAAAAAAAAAATCTTGTTTTTCTTTCTCTGGGTTAGTGGTTTCACTGCAAAGCATAGCTCACACTGAGACTCAATTAGAAAGGAGGAAATTATTAACTGTATACTGGGTTAATTACTAAAAGAGTTAATTGGTAAAAATAATATTCCTTATACTTTATTGGAAAGCTAACCACAATTTTCCCCACCAGTTCCAGTAACAATCTGGATACCTTTTTATGCTTTTTATGCTTTTAAATTTTCTTTGATACTGCACCAGTTGGGGACACTGAGTAGGTGTGCTGAACATAAGGCACAGAAGATGATTACTTTGCTCTACTTGGCAGAGGTAGCCTATAGGTTTGCTGGTCTCACTACATCCAACCCCTTCTAGGCTCGAAAGCAAAGAGGTCCTGAACATGTACAAGACGGAGTGAGAGCTCTAAACCCACCCTAAAAAATGCAACCACTTCTGGTGCACCACATGGCAACAGTCCTGTGTTATCAACGCTGTACAATAGTTTTTCACAGGAAGAATGAAGAGCAAGATCTCTGCTTGAAACTGAAGAAAGATTTATCCCACAAAAGTTTGGAGCACACCATTACCCAAACAGGAACAAAGGCAGCACGTATTGAAGTGTTATGGGAACTTTAACAGTGAAGCGTCAGGGATTTGATGTGATATCCAAGTGAAATGCCAGCTATAGTTTGCACAGTGCCATCAGACAGACAAAGTTTTGCTGAGAAACTATTAATTTAATGTTATGGAAGCAAAATATTAAGCTATGAGGTTCCATTATACTTGGAGCCTTTGACCCTGGTTTATCCTGGAGTTCGAACCCTGATAATCTATGTGCTTGAAGCTTCTTGGTGGATAATGGAAAATTCTGCTCCATTTCCTCTGGGACTTCACGCTCATTAGTCACAGCATACCAATTAAAAGCTTTGTTAGAAAACCAGAGGAATGTGACACAGCACATGTACAAACCAGGAAGCTTCATTCACATATAACATGGATCAATGGCTCTGTATGGAAAGCCAAGCATCGCATTAGCAGGTCGTGTGCATCAGCCTGCGAGATCAACAAAAGACACGCAAAAATTTTCAAGTCAGCACTCTCAGTAAGCAATGAATTTTCGTTTTGAACAATGAGAGTTACAGTATTTTTCACAGCCCACACCTTTCTAACCAAAGGTGAAATACTTTAAAAGTTGTGTTTTCTTACTTTGATAGTTTGGCAATTATCTAACAGGAAATTACTAAACATCATCAGCTAACAACCAGGTTCTTTTCCTAACCATCAGAGGTGAAGCTGGGGTTAGTGCCCTGGCAAGCTACTTATGACTAGAATAACAACCATTTTCAAAAGGGATTATTGCAACTATGAACCACTGTCAAGTATCTGTAACAGCAATTCTCAATTAAGGAAAGAATAGGACTCAGCGTCTGTGCTCTGATCATGCAGTTAATAACTGACTTCACCTCAATCAAAACAAAAGTGAGATTTAACATGCAGATTGATTTTTGCAACAGTTTGTGTTCCCATTCCATGTCCCATCATTTACTACTGAATTTAAAAAAGAATGGTCAGCTATAGTGGTAAAAACTTAAATTTGCTGCATTTTATTAACCCTTAAGGCCATTCCAGCATTTCCCCCACAGTGAACAAGCTGCTCCCAGGAGGTTTTAGGGTTAACATCTTGCACTGACAGCATGCTATAAACCCAGCAGAGGCAATAGCTCTACCTTTCAACTTCTATTTTTATTTCTACATTTCAAATGCAGCATAATAGAGAAGTTTAGCATATTTCTTATATTATAGACAGAATACTTTGTAAAATATTCCATCTGTGACAGGGATGATCACATTAGAGTTTATTCCTCCTCCAGCACACTGGGAACATCACTTTTGTCCTGCACTTTTTCTTACCAGCACATCCTTACATCCTTTATCTTTGGTGATGGCAGCTCACCAGATGGGGCCAAAAGCCAAGGCAGTGACAACACTCCCAGCACCTCTGGAGGTCTGGGTCCTGGCAAGGGACAGGGACAGCTTTTGCCCCATATGACCAGCACAGTACCAGGAGGTGGCCAGGGGGAAAGAGGCAAGAAATTATCTTGTTCTTTCTCACCTGAGTATCACCAAAAATGGTTGGCTATGGTTATTGGTCCCACCAAGCACAGCAAGAAGCCAAACTTCACTCTTAAAAACTCCTTCTTACAGGAATCTTAACTCAGCATTGTTTCTTTTTACCGAAAACTAATTGTGTCTAAACTTGGGAGCATTTAAACAAAACAATTGTTCATATTGCATGAAGAAAATCCCCACTTGGGCAGCTCCCCTCCCAGAGTTTACAAATCCCCACTGTCAGGAGTGGTAGCACTGTGCTGCCTCGCTGAAGGAATGGGCTCGCTGGGCTCGGGAGGCTCCTTGGGGTCAGGTTGAAATTGCATCCATCACTGCAGAGCACAGCCCCACTGCACTGCAGACCCTCCCACCTTTACTGTCCTGCACCTGGCAGGGACCCAGGAGATTCTCATGATGGCTTGAGAAGGGAATGGCATCTTCTTCCCACCCAGGTATCAGAGGAAAGGTGGGAACAAAACTGATGATGACTCAGAGAGAAGCTATGAAGGCAAACTAAGTTAACAGAACTCCTTCTGTTCTAACAGGGGCTCCTTCTCCAGACCCTCCCAGCCACAACTGAGACTTTCTCTTAGAAAGGCTGTGGTTTTCCTCACATTTAGATCTGGTGTGAAGCTGCTCAATGGTGTACTTAGTGAAGGTAAGTATACAACATGAGAAATGAAATGACAAATTCTTCTTTTTATGAATTCAAAGAACAGGATTAAAGATGCTCAGAATACCTATTTCTTCTTTCAGTTTTCACACAGCTTTTATTAAAAATATATATCCTGCTTGGAAGGTGTGAGAAGGAGACAGAGTAAAAGCTCTGTGGTATTTTGAACCTAAAAAGCTAAGATGTCCTTCAGTTTAGCAGAGCCCTGCATCCACATCCCCACTAAAATCCAAAATAAATTTTGGACTCTTCATTTGCTTTCTGGGTTTTCAGCATTTAAGTTACAGGCAGGTAATATTTCCACCATTTTCATTTTGTAACTCTAATGCTGAGAGCCTTTTTTCTTTTCCTGGAATCAGAGGTTTAAATCTACATTTAGGATTCCAGGAGCTGGAACACCAAGAAAATCTAAAACTGGAGAAAGACATGAGAAATTTTTTTATATCAATGTCAAAGGCTGCTTACTTCAAGCTATATATTTCTGGGTTCACAGTCATACTAAATAAATTAATAAGAAAGTAATTTAAAAATAAATCCTTCCCCAATCATCAGTCTGATGCCTGCTAACACATCATCCTCCAGGGCAGCTCACAATCTCTCACTAAAGCAAAGTATCTACTCTTTTATTACTCTAATCTTTTATGTTGCCTTTGCATTTGATGGATACAGCTGCAAGTAAAACACCATTATCTTAAGAGACTTATACTCTCATTCAATGACACATTGAACATATTATCTTTTTTCAATGGAATTTTATTTTAGTGTAAGTGAAAATAATTGAAATACTACCAGTATGTGCCCATTACTCTAATCACCTACTTTAAAAAAAATAATTATGAAAATAAATTACTCATGAATGAGTGGAACAGAACTACGGGATAAAACATTTTGGTTCAGATACCTGTTTACAGCCCATACCATAAAAGCTACTAAAAAACCCCAAGATTCATGTATATATAGATAGATTGAAGTAATTTATCCATTTTCATCATGACAAAGGTGAAAATAAGTTTCAATATAAAAGCAAAAGTAAACTATGAATCAGTATAATCCTGTATAGGGAAAGTATGTCACATTTTATTTACAGCAGCAGAAGTCCAAAGAAAAAGTACTTCTAATTTTCTTGTTAAAATAATCCAGATTTTTCCAGTTAACAAAAAAATCCAAAGCACTTGAAAGTTATTTTGTGAGATTTTTTCCCTCAGGGGATTAGTGAAATCTTTTGAACTTTTTCCATTCTTCTACATTTCTCATCATACTCCATTCTAGCTTAAAAAAAAAAAAAAACAACAAACCCAAAACTTTGTTAAAAATACATATCTTTCAGATGGATAGAAATTTAAGGCAGCAGAATCACCCTGAGCCTTTGAACAAATCCCTTGTACTCCCAGTGACATTTATCATCATTTCATTCACACATGTCACAGCAGTGTGAGGACATCTGAGGGAAAAGGAAAGGATCTCTGAATTTGTGTGTGTTACAGGGTTTCCTGCTCCAGGATCCCTCCTGAGGCACAGATTCCAGGGGTGAGGAACTGACTTGCTCAGGGCATCCACCTGCAGGCACCAGAGCATGAGGGAGGGATGCACACCCAGCAATCCAGGCATGTGCTCGCTGCCCCACCAAGCCATCCCCAGTCCCGAGCAATGCTCATCCTCAATGCCAAAGCATCATTTTCTACCTTCTAATTTTTCCATTCAGAAATTTGTCATTTTTCCAATCACATTTCAGTTTATAGAAACACATAAAGTTACCTGTGTTGCACTTACAGTCAGTGCTTAGTTATTTCTCCTCTTTTCTGTCCACAGACATCTGTCCTTCCCCTCTATCCTTATCTAAGATAAGCAGCTTCAGTTTACACACTCAGTACCTTGCAAAAGCATAGTCTGGAAAATTAATTCTTGAAAGGATTAATATTTTTCCCTCTCATCACAAATATGTTTCTGCTTCTGTAGACAACACGTTCTGCTCTGCAGACAGAAGCGGCCCTCCCTGCTCTGGCAGGAGCATTCCTCTTCCATACAAAAGGAAAACTGCACACAGACCGGTGCAGGAATAAGTCTAATTACCAAAGTAACATGGTCTGTCAGCCTTCTGCAGGCATTGTGGCACATTCTCTCATTTTTGCAATACCAGCCTGGCTATTTAAAAATAAAGGAAGTTTCTACCACCCATTTTGACTCATTTTTAAAAGCCTATTTTGCATGGAGTTGAAATTGCATGCAAAAGCTTGTCCTTCAAATGCAGTTAAACAAACCAGGGTGAAAAACCTCCTTGCCTGCCTTTGATTTCATGGTGCAGTGCAATGGAAACCCTTGCAAAGAGGCTCTGGGTCCTGAAGGTGCTCATTTCACACTATGCCATAGAAGCATCCTATGAGTGCAAGAAATCAGTAATTTTCCCCTTGATGAGTCAGATAAATCCCTTCCCTTCTAAATCTGTCAAAGGTTTCTTCCCTGCCATCAGCCTCCTGTGTCACACATGGACTCCTCTGCTTCATGATTGCCCAGTCCAGGGGCATGAACAAAATCCATTCAGCCATTTGGATAACTTTGAAGAACAACCAACTTCATATTATGCAATGGCAGGGAAAAAATGGGTTAACTTTCCCACCCCTTATTTTAAGAAAGGTGTGGTCTTCTGGCCTTCGCAGCACTCACCCCGAGTGCATTATTTCTACAGCCATGGACTTGGCCATCGAAGCAGCTTTAAATTTTCATCCTCAGGACCATGTTCGCTCACTCCCATTTCATCCAAACATAGACAGTGGTCCATTTTACAAAATTAGTAGAAAGAAAAATATGCAGAGAGAACAGGAGAAACAGCATAAACTAAAGCTGGACACAGTGAGGCAGCAAAGGGAAATAAAAATTTGTTACAATGGGGAGAATACAAGGTGAGAAAGCTGAGGAAGGGAAAAGGAAAGGTAAGAGAGTAAGATGAAATGAAGCTAAGGAAAAGAAAAACATAATGAATAGAAATAACATTTTAAATCTTGAATAGAAGACAAATTTTGACAGTCTGTGTCACACATGCAACCACAAATTGCATGACAGAAACCTGTTTTCATGGGGGATGGTGAGGTGGACACTCTGCTGACAACATATTCTGCTCTTGAAGCTCAGTTGTTCAGGGGCTAAAACGATGTCATTCATATATAGGAAGAAGGCAAAGTGGGAAAACTGTATATCCAGCTATAAAAGAGAAGAATTGACTTTGCTGATGTTATGAATGTATTACCTAAAGAAAAGTTATGTAACTTCATCATTGCTCAAATAAACAAGCAAATAGCAAAGCTGGCTATTACAGCTAAGGGAGAATCATCTCTATTTATATATTTCAAAAAGGAAATATATGTTTTTAGATGTCCTTCCTCCATTGGTTTAGGGGGCTTTTTGAACAGAAAATAGAACATTAAACTTGGACTGTCCCACTTTCAAGCTTGGAGCTGTGTGGTCCATCTCCCTACACTGACTACTCTCCCAAGTAAGAATTTGCAATTTCTCTCAGTAACTGAAGCAAACAGAAGAAGATTTTAGCTTTGATAATGATTGGCAAATTTCAAATAGTTTGGATAAGCAAACCCCAAAAGTTCAAAATGAATATTCAGATTTTGTTACCCAGCATGGTCTGCAAATTGAGGATAGAAATCTCAGATGATAGCTATCTTAGATCTTCTCCAAGATCCTCTGCATGCCCTAGTTATGTCTAAGCAGGAAATAACACAAAACCCACCAGTATATTTAGTTATGAAATGCACAGTTTTTCTGAACTTCAAAACAAAAATATCGAGGGAGAAAATTCACTGAGAAATCACAAACTTGCAACTAGGCTCGCTTCATAATGGGCCCATCCCTATTCCACCTACATTCCTTAAGCAGCGTATCGTTTGTAATTCCTGAAACAGGCGGTCTCCCACCCGCAGCGAGTCCCACTGGTGACTCATCATTGCCTGGCAGAGAAATCCCTCCTCACGCTCACACCCGCTGGTGACCTTGCCGAGACTGAGAACGGTGCAAATCCAGGACAATGCCAGATCCGGTTCTGCATCTCTGCGGGGCTCAAGCACTTGCCTTGCACAGGTCACTCCTCCCCTGTCTGGCAGTGCCTTAGCAGGGATGCCACCACTCATGGGCAGCGGGGCCAAGCTGGCAGGCACAGGGACATGCTCCCCCACCTCGGCCCTACACCAGACTCCCATCTTAGCTCCACCATCACAACTGAGCTGGAAGCAATGCAATTGCATTGACAGAGCCAAAACTTCGAAGGAAACTACGTGTGAAGCAGGACTGCCCATTTGCAGAGGAAATGCAGGGCAACAGCAGCCCAGCAGAGCTCATGGCTGGCTCCTGCCCTGTGGCAGCTGTCACAAATGCCACCCTCCAGCAGAAATCCTCCCACCTCTCTGAAAACACTGTCTGTTCTAAACAAGACTGTGGTGATCGCCTAATATTTTCCTGGGATTCATTTATTCACCACGCTCTCCAAGCCTGTGTAAATGATCATCACGTACTTGAAACTAATTGGAAAAAATAACAAACAAGCAAAACACTTAACCCAATGCTCTAGTTCCAGGAACACATCCCTGTATTGTTATCTTAGCCCTTAGAAAGCTTCCACCATGTATCACCTCCAAGGACAAACATTTTGGAGGAGGGAGAAAGTTCACAGCATGCCATCAAAGTTAGAGATTTGTTTTTGCACGCATTATGACTTACACATTTCACAAAATCAACAAACAATTTACACTATTTCAGATATGGATCTTTTCCATCTCAATGGGACTTAATTTCTTCAAGCTGAAAAAGGAAGCCCAAAAAACCCAGAATAACTGAAGTGACATTATAGGAAACATAGCCTGAGGCTGCCAATGTCTTTCTGTGCTGCTGTAGGAAAGACGGCATTACTGAGGTAAAGCAAACGCCATTTCCAGCAGAAACCTTTCCTTCTTCTCTGCTGCCGTGAGGAGGATTACATTACACAGCACTGCACTAAGCCCATTTATACAATTCTAGTTTTTTAATCGGGCTATAAAAATAATCAGCTCAACTTCTCATACCAATCATAGAAATATTAATACAAGGCACTAACTACTCATATGCTGTGAGATTTTATTCTCTATGCTAAACATGAGAGTAATAAAGTTTATGCTTCCCATAAGTTGCAAGAAATTGTGTTTTACTGCAGAAAGGTAAAATCAAAAATAATTACTGTTATAAATACATGGCAAAATACAGTCACACTTGGCATATATCAAGGTTTTATGTGAAAAACTTAGCAAAATGCCAGCTGCAGTATGGTTTTCCTTTCTTTTTAGATGTACAGTGTAAAAATCACTTTTACTAGAAGAAAGCAGAAAAAAAAGTTTAAAAAAAAATGTTTAGAAATATAGGTAAGTTTCCATTTAACAAAACTACCCACACAGTAAAAAGGGGCCAAATTAGTCTAAATCTCCCCAGACAGGCAAAATTCTGCTTAGACAACTATTGTGGTGTGTCGTTTTTAGAGATATCAGTATTATATGGGGCTTTCCTCCCTTCTGAATCAAAACCACATGAGTTTCGTAATTTGCAAGTATATCACCACACTGCCTTTACCAGTACTATTTTAAAGTCTTCCCTCCCCATATTTCCAGTGTCTTCTTTCATTAGGAAGAAAAGTCAATTTTATTACCAAATCTCTTCCCTGTAGGCACTACATGGCATTATACTATATACTTTTTCTCATGAATCAATACATTTTAGTCTAAAAATTAGTCAGGTGTCTTGTCCCACTGGACTTCTTATTTGAAAGCTGCCTAAATTTCCACCCCACGGATTCTCAAGATCAGTGTGTAATTATTTCTTTTTGTGCTAGAACTATCTTTTTTTTCGGTACAAATCTTCCTATGTGCGAGACAGCAACTATATTTCCTCTCAATTTTCTTTTTTTACAGAGTCAGACAAATCAAGGATTTGAATCTCCCCTCATAAAATAGTCTCTCCCTTCCCCAGTGTATTTTAGAAACCTGCCTAGGCTCCTAAAGCCATTTGAATTTATTTTTCTTAAGTATATATGATCACACTGGCACACATTTTTGTGTTATTCTTTACACACACTTTATACCAAGCAGCACTAAGGCTTCCTTGCGTAGTAAACATACTTCCTTATACTGCCAGATGATCCATGCCAGGATCAAATCTGTCCACTTTCCCAAAAAGTCTCATTTTGACGCCTCAATTATCTTGCAAGTAGCACTCCCATACCTGTCCAGCCTCTCTGTAATACAAGCTCCCAAGTGCATGAGCCTTCACTTCTGACAGCAGTCTGTCGCCCCCCCTGCACTATTTTCCAACTCATATGCTCATCCCATTTCTTCTAAATGCAATTCCAGTCTTCAGCACAATCCTTCTGGTAACTTATGTCATCAAGACTTTTTTTCCCAGTATTATAGCTTTTGTGGTACAATCAGTAAAGGAAACATTTCTAAGACTGATCCCATAGTCAGTCCTTGGGAAATCCTTCTGTGACCTCCAACCCATCCTCCAGCTCCAATTTTCCTTCTAGTTACTTTTTCAATTTTCTTTTCCCTCCTACAACTCATTCGTAATTCCTATGTTAACAAATCTCTATACAGAAGATGACAAATACAGTATTTTACTGAAGTCCATGTGGATATATCATTACTTCTATTGTTTACAGCATGAGCTTAGCTATTTTTCCAACTAAAGGTATCAGCTTAGTCAGGCATGACCTTGTGCAGGTCCTACATTGTATCTTAGCTTACTTACCATGTTTTCTGTCATTTGCTTATTCTTTCCTTAAAATCTTTCTCTTTTTTTTCTTGTAGAAGATTTTACATACTATTATACTATTGAGATTACAGTAATGCTCTTTAATGGAGTCCATTTTTTTCCAATTTAAATACTAGTTTTTGTTTATTTCCCCAGGAAATATCAACTGATGAGATATATTTATTAAAAGTACTTGCTTTTGGAATTGAAATATTATGCAAGTTCTTGGATATGGATGATATGGTCTCCTCTGATTGAAACAATTACATAATTTAAGTTTTGCTTCCCCCTGGAGGTAAGAATTTCGATTTCTGCATAATCATTCCTATTAGATGCCTTGCATTTGTCCCGGGTCCAATAGAATCATTAAAATATGAGGAGTGCTACCTGTTACATCTAAAACCCATCCATCTGTATCCCCACTAATGTCAAAATTCTAATTTTTTTCCACTGACTGCATTTCCATTCTTCTTTACTTTTTGCAATTTGTTTTTAGAAAAATAGTTACATCTTTGTTAAATAGCTTCTTAGACATTTACAATTGATTCTCAGGTTTTCTGATTTTTGTGGTACAGTTCTCTGTATAGGCCAATTTTCTTTCCGTTACTTTCAGACTCCTTGCTTATGCTTAATACTATTTTTAGGATGATTATTTATACAATGAAACACGGGGAACTGCTTTACAATGTATCTCAATCATATATTTTTATTATTTCTAGCA
This sequence comes from Bombycilla garrulus, assembly GCA_013400315.1. NCBI lineage: Eukaryota > Metazoa > Chordata > Aves > Passeriformes > Bombycillidae > Bombycilla > Bombycilla garrulus. The sequence continues at coordinate 1,070,391 of VXBU01003983.1, forward strand.
GTTTTTTTTGAACCTTGGGCTAAGGATGACATTCATGCCTGCCTTATATAGTAGTCCCTGCACTTTTTATTCCAGATTAATTAACTGCTGCTGCCTGCAACTTCTCAAATATTTGTCCACTGGAAACCTTACAGACTTATGTTGGTTTCTGAGTCATTCTCTCCCTGTCCTTATTCCCATCCACCTTCGGATTGCTGTGACACTACCTCAGTAACACTTCTCTCTTAGTTTCCCCCCCTTTTGTTTTCTCTTTTTTCTTTGTTTATGGAGGTTCTGTTTTCATCCCATCTTCCCTTTCTGAAAGCTTTATGCCCTTAATGTGTGCAGACACCCAACTGATTCTACTTGCCAGTACAAGCCTTCCTGGACACATTGCCATTTTTTGGATAACACCTCATTTCCCTTTGGCATAAATAGCTTCCATGCACCTGCCTGGATCCTTACATTGATGCAACAACAATTCCAAAATTCACACTGACCTCACCCAGCTCTCAGACAGATGAGATGGATTCTTTCCATAACTGAATTTTCATGTTAAAAATTTTACCAACAATGGAACTAGCTTTTCCTTGCTGGCTATCACCTCATAATATTCTTCCTTTATCCACTTTTGTAGTCTCATTTGTCCAATTTTAATTTCTCTGTGCCTTCAAGGCTTGTACAGGCATTCCACGGGTCTCTCTTGCACTTTTTCCTGTGTCCCATTTCATCAATTTAAAACTATTCTCATCAATCCCACAAAATGAGGAAGCTGCATATTGTCCACCCACTGACAATTATTTTGTTTCTGACTTATAATAACAAAACTGCCTAAAACTTTCTTGCTCTCAAATCCTCTCTAGGAATGATCTACTGAACAGATCTATTGGAGATCATCTCACCTCTCACGTGAGAGAAAGACACCTGTGTCATTCTCCATCTTTTTACGGTCCTTGCTGATCCACTCCAACAGGAGTATCACATTCGTTCTTCACTCAAAATAGCATTTCTAAGAATTTTCCCATTTCACTCCTGGTTTTTTTTTTCAGATTCAGGTATCTCATGCTCTTATAAGCACCAAATGTTTTACTCTCCAGATCCCCTTTTGTGTCCCTATCTGATCTCTGCAGGTAATCAATAATGATCACAATCTAAACTCAACAGGTGCTTTAATTTTTATTAGACATCCATCTGAGAGGCAGGAACTCACTTGCATGCCTATGCTCACGGGGTTTTTTTTTAATTTCCATTTGTAATTTTATGCACCTAAAATGCTGACAATAGGGAAGAACAAAGCTGAATATTTTTAAAGCAATGGTCTATTAATATACGGTACATATTATTTTAATGCATTAACAATATCATCAGACAGATTCACAGCCCAACCAAAAATTATTAACCTCTACTTCTCTTTCTCATTTCAGTGTCTCTGAGTCCAATTACCGTCATCTATCAGTACTGTCATAAAGTAACCCAGATCTCAAACTACCCCTTCAATGCTGTCTAGACTTTACCAGATGGAATTAGCAGTATGATCCCAAAGTTTTCTCCTATCTCGTTTCCCCAATAATTTATAATGAGAAGACTTTCATGAAACCAGAAGAGTTGTCTTTAGATGCACTATGCTTAATTGTCCAGATACAACATTTATAAGACATCTTGTACCATACTGAAAATACCAGAACTTCAGCATGGCAGGGAGGAACATGCTCCTTCCAGATATCCATTTATTTTAAAGTCAGCATTACAACATTCACTAAAGTGAACTCAGGGAGACTGAATACCCATTTTACTTAGCTGAAGCAGTTTTTAAAAGATGAAAGGAACATTCTCCAGGATGTCTCACAGGATGCAATTCCTTTAACAAATGGCACGTCTGGATTTAATAAGTGGACACATTTCTTTATAAATGGCAGAAACAGTTAAAAAGACTTTCTTTGGAGTCAAATGTATTGGAAAAAAGGTGCAAGAAATAACAAAACCTTTTAAAGCTACTCCTTACATCACTATATTAAGATGAAGTCTTTCATAAGATACAAGCATACTCTTAGATTAACCTAGCTACAAATTCTAAACCTGATGTTAGAGACAGTAAATACCCACTAAGCCAGAGGGTGTTATATTATTGTGACACTTGGAGCCCGCCGATATGTTGCTGGTCAATGTTATTTACTATCATTACGTACACACCTGCTCACAAGCCACATCCAATAAAGCATTAGTGTCCTCATCAGAGCTCAGCCTTGCAGCTCACCACGTCATCACACGAGGCTGTGGCCAGCTGGACAGGCTGCAAATAGAACTCCCTGCTGCCCGCGGGACACAGACAGAGACACAGCCTCGCATCCCTTGGCTGGTGAAACGGGCGTGAGCAGCTGTCAGAAGGCACTTGGCTGAGGAAACGTGCTCTCCAGACCCTAACCTGTCCAGAGGGCTGCAACAGGGCTAACTACACACGGCAGCAGGGTGCTCAGCCTGCCTGCTAATGACAGATGAAGGGCGCCCCAGCTCTTACAGAAGAGCAAAGGATGAGAGCAAAACCAGAGAGATAAATAAGGAATTGTATTACTCCTACTGTGCAAGAATTTTCTTAAGGCTAGGAGAAACCATAAATCTTGTTTGCTATCAAACAAAGCCTAAGCACTCTGTAGCCTGTATACAGTGAATAGATGAGTGACCAAGTCACTCCTCCCTTCCTTACAGCCGGTTGTCTCACATATCAAGATACACCAAAAAACTGAAATCCACGTATCTATGAATATGGACTATGAATATGGACCACTCAGCAGAACTGCTGAATACACATAACTTTGGTTTAGCAAAATCATGTGGTAATTAAAAATATTTATGACAATGTTTAATACCAATGCAGACAGGGTGCAATTCATAGTGATTGCATCATCCAAACCCACTATTTTCTTTAGGATTTTTTTTTCTCTGCTGGAAATTTAGAAGAGCTCTGACAGTTTCACAGCACTTCCGAAAAAGTGTATAAATATCTTCTGTAGCTATGAAGGGACTTAAAAATGCTGCTGATTTTACAAGGCTTGCCTGGGCAAAGATCACATAACATAACAAGGGGTAAGGGTGCTTGCTTTCTTTATCTTAAGTCTATATAAGTCCTGTTTCAGTGAACTAAGAAAGTAAAGCAGAAAAGCTCAGAGCTCACACATACTTCTTTCAGTCCTTGGAAACACCTAATCACAAAATTAAAGCTGAAGTACTTGGAACTTGTTTTGAAGTTACGGAATGTATTCTTTTGAAAATCACTGAAGACTAAGAAGGTACTCATATCAATTTCTGTAAAAATAATTTTGTCGTAATTTTAAATGAGATCTTACACAGCATTTTTATTATCCTAAACACAAGTGTTATCAGATGTTTATTCAGTTTTTCCATTGAAAATATCAGTAATGTTGTCTGCATATATATTACCTTTCATTAAAAAAAAATCAGAATCCTTTACAAGGGCTTCAAGTATTTTAACCATATACATCATGGTAAAAAGAAGACACAGATTTTGCCACAAATTCTGACTTGTTCAGACTTCAGCTTCTAAAGAAGCTCCTAACACACACCTCATCTCCTTCCTTTACAGCACTTTTAATCCACCAAGCACCCCTTGCCCCAAAAGACACCCGGTGCTGCCATTGAGGTAAGGGAGTCCTGGCTACTCCATCCATAGACACAGGTTGTCTCTATATTTCCACTTACCAAAGCACGTATTTTTTAAACAAATCTTTTCATCAGGGATCCTCAGTCCTGGCAATGAGCACATTGCAATTCCACACTCACACTGCCTTTAGTCTTCATGGCAGCTACGGCAAACATATGCACAGAAAATTATTCAAACTGTAAGTGCACCTATACCTGCTCTTAATGTCCTCTAAGCAAACATACAGATGAAAATCATAAATAAATTTACTTAAAATCTTTTTAGAGGGTTAAGAAACTCTCTTAGAAATAGTCCTGACACAATCTACAGGATTTTCATCTCATATGTTAGCTTTTTTTAATGATGCAAGAATATCTAGTACCATCAGCTGGCTGCATTTCCTTACTGCTACAGAATACAGTGTGCCTCCTGGAGAGATAAGGACACTTGGGTAAACTTCCTCCCATATCTCTCCAGAACAGTGTCTGACAAACTACTGAATGCCTGCGCTCATCAGCCACACATCCTATCAGCATCATTTTAAAATGGCCAGTAAATATTGGATTTAGCTTTCAAACATGTAACATGACAAGACTTCTGCTTGAGAGATGGCATTTTATCAGAATTATTATGTGAAATAAATATATTTTCTATGGGATATAAAGATATGAGCTGTTGCATGCCGTTGAGCACAGAACAGCTCCAAGTGTCAGGAACGTCAATGTACTGATAAGCATTACAGAACTCCTTGAGGAAGATAAAAACCAACTGGTGTTAGGACTGTGAGCTTAAACATTCTGTGATGAAGAATGAAAATTAAGGCTGCACCTGCTATTTTCTACCAATATTTTCACAGAGGGCTTGGAAAAATCTCTATGCTGTCATCTGGAATAAGGCTTGTGCTTATGGACAGAACAGAGACTAAAGAAAAATCAGTACTTTTTTAGTTGTAACTTGTCATTTAAATTTAACTTCTGTGTTACTATTGAGAGGAAAATACAGAAATCATTATTAAGCTGGTACTGTAGTTCACCTCTGTGGATCTTTACAGGTCAGCTGTGATGGAGCAATGTCCTGTACCATGCACTAGGGAAGCAGCCTGGAGCCTCACACATTTTTCTCCTAAAGCTTTTGGCTTTGCACTGGTGGAAATTTCCCTCTTTTGACAAAACATGATTCTCTGCATTTTCAGTGATTAGCTGACTGAAAAAGAAATCAAAAGGCAGTCCATTTTTTACTTGAAAAATTACAGTTTTCATTCAAGGCTGAACAGGAATTACTAAATACAGAAGATGACTACAGGCCACCATTTTTATCTCTGGATGCATAATTTAGATTTAGCACATGAGTAAAAGGAGAGCTCAAGGCTATTACCACTGGTATTCAGTCCTTGAAACAGAAGGATATTGCTAAATGAAGCTCCCAGATGATTTCAGGGAGTAGCCCCATGGCATTCAGGATGAGACAGCAACCCCTAACACCCCCAGAACAAGCAACAACATCAGCATTAGTGTTAGAGGAGGTCATGTCAGTAAGGCACCCAAGGGAATTTTGTGCAACTAGGAACACCACTGAAATCTTTAATTTACACTCTGTTAAAATGACTTGCCAATCAAGCAGGAAGGAATTGTTTTGTCTGTGACAAACGACCCAGCTAATAAGCAGCAGCTGCCCTGTTGCTATGTATCACTATTCCCTAATTTCACCAGTTGTGAAGACAAGCATTGCAGTAGGTTAATTACAATGAGTCTCTAGAATTCCATCATAATTTTCTAGCAAGGACTAGTTTGTAAGAGTGTGGAAAATAAACAAACAAAATACTACATAAGCTTCTCTTTGCTATGCTTTTTTTTTAATGTTAGGACACAGTGGCATCTGAGCAAAAGTATCTTTCACTGAGAAACACTGTATGGTTGATCAGCCTCTTAAGTCCTTTAAAAAAACAGAATTTGATGACTTGTCACAAGTATTGTTTGCACCTCTACTTACTTTACATGCAGTGATACACACTTTACATGCAGCTTGATGATAAAAAGAAAACCCAACCAAACAACATACTATAAACCCTCAGATACTGACAAACAGCATGCACAGGATCAGCAGGGAAAGCAAACAGTGAGAGGTGCAGGCTGGAAAATGGCCAAGAGTAACATGCAAGTTTGCATGGCTAGTGCATGAACCGAGTGCATGATTTTAACATCGACTGGAACGTCCAGCATGTGAATGAGGTCATTTATCGTGCACTCAAGGCTTCATTGAGAAATCTGTGCCACAAAATAGTAACTTACAGTCAGCATAAAATGTATTTAAGGGAAGCTGGACTTTGGTCTCAGAATGCTGGATTAATTTTAACCCCTCTAGGTGCTATTTGATCACCCTCACTAGTATTTATTTACCATGGTTAGTATTTATCCTCTGCCCTGATGAAATCAATATTTGAGAGATAAAGAAGTCGTAATCTCCTGGCTCTGGCAACCATATGGGTATGGGGAGAGAGGGACCATCTTCAAACAGACAGAACATCATTGGCAGAAGATAAATCTGCAGCCTCAAAAGGAGGTGATGCACCTTTCAGGTGATATCCAGGGTGCAGCCAGGCAGCACAGCTGCCTGTTAAGCTTGCATGTTAGTCAGGCAGTGCCTGCACCTCACACAGCAGACCTGCACTTACAACTTCTCTGCCTAAACCTCTTTTCCCACATCTTCTAACAACAGGTGCTTAGAAAGTTCAATTTTAAACAATTAATGAAGTCTATTTATGCCACATCTAGACGTTGCAGATGAACCTGTGTATTGGAAAATAGAAGGCTGAGGAGAGGTCTTCAAAGTTTTTGCTGCTCAGGAAGTTACTCATATGCTAAAGCTGCAGCAAGGACCTTAGCATGTTCACAAACTCAAAGTATGAGGCTCAAGACAAATTCTATCTAGACCAGGATACCACCTATGTCAGCAGGAGATGGCCATCATAAAACTTATTTCCCAGTAACAGTACAACTTTGCCTGTTCTTAAATGTCTGGATACCAATACCCTGGATATGCTCAGCCAGCTAGCTGAGCATTCCAGATGTTTTGATTTTTCATGTATTTGCAGCTTTGCCTGTTTTTATTTTAAAGCAGAATAACTGGTTCTTGACTGGGCCCTGAATGTTTTCCCTTTCCTTAAAATGAACAGCAGGCCTGGGTGACTACTTATTGCATAAATGCCTTAGTAGTCAGAGGAAGGGCAAAGAAAAGATGGATTCATTACTCAATGGAAAAAGACAGTTTTTAACAAATGCTGTGGGGAAAGCAGAATTTTGAATACCTTTCTCATATCAGACTTCAAGAAGAGGGTCAGCTGTGACCATGTGTCTTCCATAATTAATACCAGCAGAAAATGTAAAAAGGAAAGGAATGAAACCAGACAGTGTGCTGGGATCTTACGAATCTCATCCTAGGGTACTACAAGAACTAAGAGATGAACATTTCTGTGTTCTTAAGATTTACCTGAGTTCATTCAGGATGGCTTAAATACCAGAAAATTTGGAAAGGGCTGATGTTGGGTCAACACTAATAATACTAGAAAGGATTCAGGAATTAAGATCAGCTAGAATGACTTGTCTTTTTGGGTCGGGGGAAACCCTCAATGCCTAAAGTTAAAAGATGATTAACAGCAAAAATGGCTCTGGGAGTTAACCAGAAGCTTAAAACATTACCATGCCGTTGTGCAAAAAACTGTACTTGCACTAGGATTTATAAACATTTATCCATAATAATTGTAACATAATACTTCCACGGCACTCAGTGATGGAGCACTGTGTCCAGCTTTGAAAATCCCATTTCAGAGGATGATATGAGCTAACCTGAAAATTAAAGGAAGTTTGATCCATTAATTAAATAGTAGCCAAGAATAACAACAGATAGAGATAGGAGTTTAATTTCAGCCTAGAAAGACAGTACAGTCCATCTACCAAAAAAGATACACAAGCTTATCAAGTACCTGTTAAATACATGAGCATTGCTATTTCTGTTCATAATATTTCAGTTATGTTCTTTCCACTTTCAGTCAAAAACCTCTCAACTGTAGAACAACTCCTGTCTTGACATCATGCAAATAAATTAACACAGGAATCAAAAGTAACTTTTTAACCTATTAGAATATCCACAACATTAAATAAATGGATAAATCTGAAAGTTATGCTTTCAATTTAAAACACTAGCTCTTGTTTTGATAAAAGGGTACACTCAAAATTACACATCCTATATTAATAGGGTCAATTCCAGATAGAAAAAAAACCTGTTCAACAGAAACAGGCAGGCTTGAGAGGCTTCTGACAGTAGGTCTAATATTTCTGAGCCTTCTCATTCGAATATTGCAAAATTAGTCCAGATTTGCATGGTACTGTTTGACTGACACCTACTGAAATCTCTAATACTGAAATACTATGGTTCCAATTAAGTCATGTCACTTAGGTGACATTCTTACACTGTTACAAATTTTGTATATACATGAAAAGTTATATACTCTTTATAAAATATATACCTACATCCTAAAGATGTGAAAGTGATATTGACATGTTGCTTTACGGAGCAAGAATCCAATGAGGAACATTTAAATACCTACAATCTGTGCCATCCTTTCATTCCCTTAATTTAATCTAAACTTCAAAACCTCTGACAGATTTCAGAAAGACATAATTTAAGGAAAAGTTAACATTCAGAAATTATACTTAATTTCCACCAAAATTGTAACCTCTCTAAAATTCCATCATCTATATGGTTTAAGCTTTTTTTAGAGCTGTGGAAAGGATTGGTGAAGTTTTTGCTCATCCCTCATGGTCTTATAGTAAAACAAACAGAAGATCCTGAGCTTCCCATGGGGATGTATAAAGATCTCCTCCTTTTCCTGCCAAGTCCCAGAGGAAGAACTTTTAAAGTGGATATACTTTCTGCAATTGAAAGCCCTTCTGTAAGCAAGGCAACTACTGTAACTTGGTTTCCAAAGCAGCTTTTTCTTTTATTATTTTTTATTTGGGATTGACTACTGACTTGGTAAACTGAATTATACTTAGGCTGCAGTATACATTCAATTTCAAAACTTTTCCATCAGAATTCATGCAATCTTATCCACAGTCTGAATTTTCTCTTCTAGTGAATTATGGGAGCTGTGAGCTCCAACCCAAGCTTGTCCCTTGGGTATGGCTTTTATGAGGTGTCACCTACACGTGAACTCTCTGATGTGCGAGAAGAGTTGAGCACACACTGCAGTTCTTCCCTGAACACAGTATCAATCAGGTCTTCCTTCTCCATCCAGCCAGCAATTTTCCACAGTATTATAGAAAAATATAGCCATGTACTATTTGACAGCACAGAACAGAGTATCCCACACAGCTCAGTGTATGCAGTCTATCATAGAAATGCAGTATTTTTGAGACCATTACATCTCCATCATAATTGCACAAATTCAGATAATGGGTAAAAAGGTTACCAATGAAAGAAAGCCTGCCAGGTATTTTTGACATGACCAATTTTTGGATGAAATCATGCATAAAAAAAAAGCCAAAGTATACTTTATTCTTGGGTCTGAGTCATGATCTCACAGCAAATAGGAACAGAGGTAGGCCAATTATTCATTACCTAAACTAATGTCCAGACATTCAATTTTCAATAACCATAACTCCAGTTTATATACTGCATAATCTTAATTGAAAGGAGGCATGTTCAGCTGCCCTATTCATCCTCCAGGTGAAGTCATCCTTCAGCAGCTATAGAAATAAATGTTCATTTAGGCAATTGAAAAAATGTCTACAGTTTCATACCTGGTCTCTATTTCTACATTGCAACTATAAATTCCAAGAGCATTCATAATGCTTTTTTCCAGCTTGAATTTTTAAAATCTAGATTTATTTTTTAATCTAACGGCCCATGTTATTTCTCTATTTCTAATACTAATATTCTAAAGTGAAATAACATAGTCCCTATACATTATCAAAGCTATGTCTGAAGGTCAAAATTTTGAACCATTAACCATATTATGTTGTACATCTGATACCAACCCTAGTTTCACTACAGTTTTTCTGTACTACATTTTTATAGGCTACTCGAAAATAAGTAAAATTTCTGATTTTCCCTTTTTTTTGGTGATCCATAAAAAAAAAGTAAAAAAACGGTAAAAAAAGCTGCATTTCAAATTGAAAAAAATATACTGGTAGTAAAGAAGAAAGCCAGCATTAAACTAGTGAGATAATAAACACTTGTATATACATGTACTGTATATACAAGATCTATGTTCTCTGCCCTCATGAATCTAAAACAGTTGCAGAAAAATCTAAAACTGTAGGCTAAATACTAACATTCTTTGCTTTACTATTCTTTTAATAATGAACTTCCTTGGATGGCAAATGCCTAGCCTTACATGTGTTCTGTATTTGTAGGTACATCCCTGTCAGGAAATGCTGTGAAATGGAAGCTCCTGACAAATAAAGTTCTTGGTCTTAAACATTCCATAGATATTACTTGAATGTCAGACAAAATAATTTCCAAATTTTGGCCATTATTCTATATCTATTTAAAAACCATAATGTTCTTGGAGATAATTAGTAATACACATATGGTTCTATGGTCATTGGAGTTTGTCATAAAAACAAAATATGGAAAACGTAATTAATTCTACTTTCTATTGTTTGCTTCACATGAAGAGACCATAGTTATGAATCCCACTATATCCCCAAAGTTCTTTGGCCCCCTTCTAATAACTGGGGATGGAACAAACAGGTTTTGTCTAGTTTTGGATCCAACTGAATATGAGACACCGAAAGTATTGGCCTTGCATTCCAATCACCATGAACTGCAAAGTAAAGAGCAGAGGAGAAGCCAGGGAGGAAACTCTAATGGAGAAAAATAAAGTGAAAAATACAGCAAAGTGAAGCACTGTGAAGCCAAATAATAAAGCAAATATCAAAACTCAATAAAAGGGCACAGAGAAAGGAAATTGAAAAGACAAACATTAGTATATTCCCTGCTTTTCTTGGAGGGAAGTATGGGTAACAAAAATTCATAAAGTTCTCTAATCAGTAACATCCCAGAGGTGAAAAAAATCCTATTTTAATTGATTCAGTCATGAAAGTGAAAACTAAAAAAGAAAGGTTTACCTATCTCCATTTTTTATTTAAACCAGCAAATCCTTAAATGATGTTCAGTTTGCAAAGGAAGTCCCTCACCAGGTGGGAAATGCCAAAACTCAGACTATCTCTGCAACCCTGTTTCCCACTCCACATGCATGTGCACTATACCACAGGCTTTCCCTTACCCACAAACCTGATCTCATCCTTCACACAGCCATCACCTTGTTCTCCTCACAAAATGAACAGGACTCACTGCATATGCACAGAAGCAAATGATTCATCTTAGCTATTGTGGATGTGGACACCTCCTGCACATTAGTCAGGTCTTGGTCTGAAGACCAAGCAACAAATTTTGCAGCCTGGGTCTAATTATACCTCATTATAAAATAAGAATTTTATCCCATTCCTTCCTTTACCTTTCAGCAGGATGAACCTGGTATACAGAGAAATTATGGTCAAAGTTGTCCATTAAACTCAGATGATGAGTAACAGGTAAGTACGAGATGAGCTTCTTTAGTCCTTTGCATTAGACAGTACTTCATGCAATAAAATTGCACCTGACACTGACTTCAGTTACTGTGATGTGGTTTCACCTCTGCAAATCAGAACCCACGGTCTCAGATTTGCACATCCAGCAACTAAACCAAAATACAAATCCATACAGCCAGCACTCCCTTGTGAAAGTTGAAGCAGTATGTCTGTCTCTGCCACATAGACCTCAGTGGCGGAGGCAGAGATATCCAGTCTGACTTTTAATGGCTTTACCTACAAGGACTATTTTATCTCTGCCTCAAGCTGCCCCCCTGCTAATAGAACCCAACTTCTCAGTGAAGTACAACACATCTTGCACAATGCAGGGCAAGAATTCTGTAGAAACCTCCCCCAATATATAATGTAATGAAAAAGAGTCATCATACTTTACAGTCCTGTTAAAATCATCACCACAATTTTGTGTTTCCTATCTGTTAAGCACTGTGCTTTGCAGGATTGCTGTTTGTTAGCACCACTCATGCATGTTGTCTCTTTGATATTAATTTAAAACTTTCAAAGAAACCAGAAATAGCATCGTGTTGCCCGTGTAAAGTGCAACAGTAGAGACTTATCCAGACAACCCAGCTTGAACTCTTGTGCACAGACCAGGATTTTAAGGCATAGCACTTAACACACAGACAACCATGGGGTTTCACTGACATTACACAACAAAGAATGAAATTCGGTCAAACTCCTCTTCTGTGTCAGGTTGTTTAAGACCCCACTCCCCACCTAACAGAGCCTCCTGCTCCCCACTTCTCCATTCCAGCCCCTTTGACCCACCTAAATCCATTCCTCCTTCACCATTTTTTTTCTCCTCCAAGCCCCAGCCGTCTTCCCACATGAGCTTTCTGCCTGTCCTCACTTTAGGCTTCCTACTTTAGTCATCTCATTCAGCCTATATCTGCCCTCTGCTACCTCTTCCACTTTTCCTCTTCAAGACCACACAAACATCCTTGGCTGCTGCTCATGCTCTCTTGCATTACTCAGCCTTCCCCCAGGGCCCTGCCTTGGGCCTTCTATACCCTTCACTGTTTCTTTTGGCTTCTGCCATACCTGCTGTCCCTCCACCACCCAGGTCTGCACCCACTTGTCACAAAACATCTTTCAAATCACTTTGGCCAATGCTTGGACTTTATTGGGGGCCATCCAGCCAGTCCCATTTCTAGAGAAAAAAACTCCACACTCTGCATTTCCATCATCCTTACAGTATGCTCCCTTCACAAGTATCAATATTTGTTCTTCAACATCTTTTACAAAAACAATTCGCAGTAACATCTTGCTTAAACAAAAACAACCAGCCCAATGCAGAAAGCCAGTACTTAACAGAGTTTAATTCGTGCTCAAGAAGACAGTAAGTGTAAGCTATAAATACTAAAAGCACGTGTCATGTTGCAGCACTGCTGATATACACTAGATTTCCTTTTAGAGAAATTTCACCTAAAACTCTAAACAGTGAATGCAACCCTTGCTTGAAGTTGTAAAGCATTACATAGCCCAACAACATTTTGATAAAGCGAGTAAAGTGATAGAGGAACTCGTAATGCCATAAAAATCACATCGCTTAAAAGGACACACTTTCTGTTCTATAAATCTCACATGATTTTCTTTTCTTGATGTACCAAATACATGAGAGAACACAAAATAAACTGCTGTTTAAAAACTTTAGCTTGGTGAAATACTGTTACAGGATTTTCAATGAAAGTTTTCAAATTTTAAAAACTGGACCGGGAAACATAATTTACTATAAAATCAATAAATACTGGTTACCAGGGCATAAAGAATTGTACATCTGGGGTTTTTTTGGAATAAAGGTTTTAGTTTCTTGCAATATATCTCAAGATCAAAAATTAGTTTCTACATTATGCTGTTAAATAAGCAAGAGGTTCTGTGAGTGAGACCAGTAATTTAAGCCCTCCCATCTCCAGCTTTTCTATTTGCTCTCTTCTGCCATTAATAAAGTGCTTCAAACCCAGTTTCCGTTGTAGAAACAAGCAGATCATCCATCTCCCTGAGTAAGACTAGGTGTCATCACTTCTCCCTTCTTTGTGAAATAATAAAAGTCATGCTGCAGGGAAAAAAAATTCTTTTAAACCTTATTCAGATGGGAATAAAAACTGTGACCTTGGATGCCATGTGTGAGAAATGAAAGTACAGTTTCAAGTTACAAAGGTCTATAATCTACACTTCTTTTTCCTGTGGGTTTAGGATGGAGAGACAGCAATTTCTATCCTGTACTGAAATAATTCTACTTCTTATTCATATTTAAATATAAACGCTATGAAGAATACAATTAGAATACTACTACTTTTATTTCCTGATAGAATGGCAATTTACCCTCATTTTACACCATGCAGACTAAATGGCTACTTTTAAATGCAGTTCTAAGGAGTACTGTCACAAAAACTAAGTTAAAAAGAGGCAGTGCTCCTGCAGCCCATTGCTCAAGAGATCAGTTAAAGTAGATCGTAATCTTATATTATCCTCCACATTTGTTTGCATTCTGAAAGCATATAAGCCTTTCCAAATACACTTGATCTGTTTAGTTTTTATACAAGAAATAGTTGCAGCTGCCTTGTTAGGACCCACAAAGAAGAGTTTTGCTTGCACGGTTGAAAGATTCTGTGCCTGTACTGATGTCTGTTTTCTCCTTATTTTTCTCTATTTAATCTTTCTCACACTTGCTGATAATTTCAAACCATTATTTCAAAGAAAAGCTTCACCATACAGTGGCACATTTAGACTGTAAAAGATTGTGATTTACCACTTTGACAGCTCAACATTTTTAGCTTGTATACAGCACTCAGACAAAATTGAACAACAAAAATGTTTTCAGCCCTTTTATTTTCAAAACAAATGCTTTATGTACAAGAATCTGCTGTTTAGAAACAATGCACACACACATACACACACACACCCTCTATTATACAATAATTGATGTTTGGGGTTTATTAAAAGCACAATGATTGCAAATGCATTTCAATATTTCTTTTGCAGCATGAAATAACCAGTTACCTTTCAGGAAAGGAGCCCTCCGTGGCACGAGCCTTTCTGTGATTTCCACCTGCTCTTGCTGATGCTGTTTAACCAGGTTTCCTTCACTGCCAGCTCTCAAAATCTTCTCACCTAGCCTAATTTTTCGTGATCGGCTGTTAAAATCTTCTCTTCTAGACAGAGGTGATTTAGGAGCTGTATTAACCGACACAGGTTGAGCCAAGCGAGAAGGTTTGGACATCCTGCCTGTGCAGGAATGTACCTGCTCCAAAAGCAATTTCTAAAAAAAAAAAATCCTTTGCAGCTCACTTTCCAGCTCAGAGGCTGGGGAGTTGGTGTGTGCAGCGCAGCTGGATGTGCAGTGCTGTGCTGCCAGCCTGATCAGTTTTAAACACCAAGCTCACGTTGGGTGCTCACGCAGTTTCCCAGACCTGTGGAATGCAAATGTGTGCTGGGGTAAAACAGATGACTCTGTCCCGGTGCTGAGTCCCAGCCACACTGTGGGGAGCAGAAACTCTTCCAGGGACTGCCTGGAGCTCCCGGTGTGCACTGAGGAGCACCCTGGCATGAGGGGAATGGATGCTCCACCTACACAGGTACAACGTGAAAAACCACCCAGGCGCGGGGTTACCTCTGCGTGTGGGACCCTCCTGCATTCCTCTCCCAACCCTCTCTCTCAAACAAACACTTTCTTGTTTCAGCAGATTTCCTCGCTGAGTGCCAAAACCACACTGCTTCAGTGCTACATGGTAAATGCCTGACGTCAAGAACACATTTGTCTTTGAGTTAAGCACGGTGCAAGCTCAAATTGGATTAAATGATGCATATTCTCCTAGCACTGTATTATCTAACTCACCAAAAGAAAGGAAGGATTGACAGCAAATATCATCTCTCTTTGAAAAATGGCCCAAATCCCTTATTATTAACTGGCATTGTTTAGGAAGCAACACTGCACAGAATATTGCCCATTATACTTTTCTATTTCAATGATACACACATATCTAGAAAACCCCTGGCTTCTTGCACACTACAGATAATCATGTTCTTTACTGACTCTCTAAAGGAAAAATTCCTGACCTCAGGCTACATTATTTCAAATCTCAGTTCCTGGGTGCTCTTCTTTGAAAATGCCCAGGCAATTCCTGCCTAACTTTCTCTGCCAGCTCTGTGCTTGTGAATGCTGCCAAGCCAAAGAGCATTTGGTCACATGAAAAGAAAATTCCATTCACCATAATTTTTGAAACAACTTCTAAAGAAAAACAACACAGTGCAAACAAAAGAAAACATCATAGCTACAGTTACAGTAAAATCT
Source organism: Bombycilla garrulus (assembly GCA_013400315.1). NCBI lineage: Eukaryota > Metazoa > Chordata > Aves > Passeriformes > Bombycillidae > Bombycilla > Bombycilla garrulus. Next base: position 1,085,965 of record VXBU01003983.1, read on the forward strand.
TCCTGCTGAATTTTAAAATGTATTTCTTAATATCCCAGGCAACCAGTATGCTGCATCTCTAATAGAATATGAGGGTCCATTTTATTTCAAAACTAGAACAAACAGAAAGAAATCAATATTACACAAGCTAAAGTACTAGCAGACATTGAGGAGAAATGTTTAATAAGTAAAAAGTAAGCAAAACATGATTAAATTATTAAAGCCATTCCTCTTTTTCTGTGATGGCAATTGTGCAATGCAGTAAAATATTTTTTTATTTCCGTATTTTTTTCCAAGAGTCCTACATTAAATAGGTAATTGCTTATGCCTTCTCTATAAAGCATGGTGTCTATTGCTTTGTTGCCCCATGAAGAATGGGTCAGATTAAGTGCAATACAGCAAGCCTTGCCATGATATCATTCTGCATATTATATTACCAACACAGAAGGAACTCTGAGTGGGAAGATTTCTACTCAAAAGCAGAGACCTGAGGGGCATGAGAGTAACTGGGTTCATCAGCAGTGCTCAGGCACAGCAGGTCATGCAGAAGACAATGAAGAACAGAAACAGGGGTGAAACAGGATGATGAATGGAGAGTTATTCACATAACAGGGGTAAGGAATGAGTGAAGAAGGAAGAGAAAATGTGAAACCCTGTATGTATGTGACAGCTCAGTTGTACTGAGCCTAAGAAGTACTGTAATTCCCTCTCAAGATCTTGGACTGTTTGACCAGTTGTAATTTTTAATATCTTCCATTATGATTTCTCAGTGTGTAAGCAGACACGAATGCTGTATTCTTAAGAAGCATTTTTAAGCTGTGACAATAATGCCTCTGACACTACAAAGACATATTTTAGTTCTGCAAAACACAGAACAATTGTGAAATAAAATCCAGTCCTGAGTGACAACAAAAATAGTATTTCAGTTTTTGAATCACTACTACCAAAGCAAAATCCAACTGAGTATATTACACATTCACCCAAACTATGCACCCTTATCAGAGATTGCTTGTGGAAAGAATGCCCTCATCTGTGAAGACTCTAACAAGATGGTCATGTTACCTGTAACTTCAAAAAAATTTCTAAGCGAAGCAAGGACATTGTGAATTCAATATTTTCTTAAGGCTCTCTCTAGCAATGTAGCAAAGAAACATGAGGAAAGGGAGCTCTGTCCATCAGCTTTTGATAGGAAAGGCCCTAAAGTTGCCCACTTGGATGCTAAGGTGACACTTCTGCATTGAAATAGAGCAGTAACATCCTGCTTTTGACAAGAAAGAAGCTCTGTCTCACAGCAGAGACACAGTCCTGCAAAAATGGGGTGAGTCAAACATGTTCCTCAAACATGGGAAATTCCTGGACTACTCCAGTTAAAGATGACCATTTTCAGTAATATCTCGGAGTTGGATGGCCCTGTGTCATGTGAGGAGAGCCTGAGAGATCTGTGCCTGTTCAGCCTGGAGGAGGCATCTTATCCATCTTATCCAGCATGAACATCTGCTGTGGGGATAAAAGGGGATGGAGCTGGGCTGTTCTCAGTAGTGCCCAGCAACAGGGCAAGAGACAAATTGAAACACAAGGGGGAGAAAAAGAACTTAAGGCTTTTTGTAGAGTGAAGGTAGTCAGACACTGGCACAAGTTGAACAGGGAGGTCATGAAGTCTCCATCTTTGGAAACAAGCAACACCCAACCAGGCACAGCCCTGACCTGCCTGCTGTAGCACAGTCTGTCTGTGCCAGCGGTGGGACTAGGCAATCTCCAGAAGTGCCTTCCCACCCCCTAGAGTTTTGTCATTCTGTATTATCAAATTTATTCAGAGGCAATTTATAATCTGGAAGTTTAAATATCTTTAAATCTGTCCAACAGTAGATGTACAACCTTTCTCCGCAGTCCCAGCAATTAAACTATTCCATGCTTGACTGCAATTTCTGGGAGGATTTGCTTCCTTTCTGGTAATTCATCCCTTTTAGCTTCCTGCAGTCTATGGCACAGTGTTCCCCAAAAAATGTCCTCTTTGTTTGTTTGTTTTGAAGACTCTGAGATGTGAAGCTGGTAATTCCAGCTATGAGCATCAAACTCTTAAAAAACAAAAATCCCCCCATAACCCAAAACACCGAAAAACCTCCACCCCAAAACCCTGAAATAAACCATTCCAGAAGATAAGCTGAGGTTGTTTAGCTGACTGTGTTTCAGGCTGGATGTAGACACAGTAAATCAGTGCACTCTGGGCTGGAACAGCATGAGGGTGCACCCAGGGCTGCTGCCAGCTCCCCATCACCCACCTGCACAGGTCCTCTCTCCCCAGCCCAGCTGCCCTGGAGGCCTGGGCTCCTCCCAGCTCTGGGGCAGGTCCCTTCCTGCCAATCCCTCCCTCTTCACCACAGCTTCTTATTGAAGTTCCTCAAGGAGCAAGTCTTTCATCAGCTCTCAGGCTTTTTGAAACCCCAAGCTACTCCTTTGAACTAAAAAAAAAAAAAACCAAACAAAAATAAACATACAAAAAACCCAAACAAAAAGTTCAAAACAAACCCAGCCCCTTTTCCCTTAGGTTTCAGATAGTCAATTTCAGTTAGGTAGAGACTTCATATTGACATAACTTACCATTAAGCAAAAAGCAGTTCAGTTTGTCAGGTTTTCTTAAAGTGCTGTAGGAAGTTTTCTAGTGCTTTGGGTCAATGAATAAACTGTCAGAGCCTCACACGGCAGAAATTAACATTAAGGGACCAACAGTGTAGTCTTTGCTTTTGAATAATCACAAATGAGTGAACAAGTAATTTTTTAGAAAACCATACACTTTCCATACACTGTTTAAAACATTGTCCTTTTAGTTTCAAAACTAATCTCTCCTCTTTCCTGCCTAGACAATAAATTACTGCTGAAATATGACAACAAGAATTTGTTAAGAGTTAGCTAACAGAAGGCATTTTTACCATAGCATGTTAGATAGGTTATGATACCGGTATTAACTTAAGAAAAGTTTGTGCCCTCTGGGATAAAAGAAACGTGACTATAGATGTTATTAATCCAAACAAAGCATTTGCAAAGCTTGAAACTTCCTTTTTTGGGCAACCATGGAATTCTAGTTTACATTTGCACATAAAGAGCCGGGGAGAGGAGAGGATCTCTTGCATGTGAACCAGGAAATACTGGGGATTGATGCTGTACAGTTCAGGATGTGGTGTTTTCTCAGCCTACCAAATCCTCCCCCAAATTTTGGCCTGCAAGTATCTAAAGAGAGAAAGGCATGTACGTAGAAATACTTCAACTTCAGCAGACTCTTTCTAAACTACTGACAGGCAACAACTGCTACACCAGTAAATGGAAGTTGCAGGTGCAGAAGTTAAAACTGCAAATTAATGAAGTCTTTACAAAATTACGCAAGTAACCAGATGGCGTAACATTTTCAGCATGAAATGAGAAATAAATGTATAGGCACCAAAAGAAAAAGATCAGTGATGAAAACAATTTCAGATGCAAGTCAGAGATAGGTATATAATGTAATAATAATAAAAAAAAAGCTTGGTGCTTCACAGAGCTACATTTTCTAGTAACTGAAGCATGCAGAATTAGTGACAAGTTAATTTTGCAGATGTTAAAGCCTTTTTAGAACTATGTACGAGTGCTTTATTTCTCTGTATATGATTTCTGAAATAGTTGCGTAATACGGAAGATGCTTCACATTCAATATACTGAGACCCATTTTAAAACATTTGACACTGAAGACATTCTTGCTGAGAAAATAAAGGAACCTAGTCATTCATTCAAAGACAAGTGAACCCGTCCAACAGAAAGCAAGCTGTAATTATGGCAAGTCCTGTAACTCTTGAATATGGCCTTAAAAAGGAAAGTCTGTTAAGGGTCCTGCTCTAATATAATAGCTGCCTAGAAGATGCTATAATTAAAGCAGAGTTGTCATTTATATCAGGAAATTCTGTTCCAGAGATTTACTACTCAGCCATAAAAATTTAATTTCAGTTCTAAGTCTTAAAAAAAACCCCCTAAGTCAGAAAAAACCCCCTTCAGCTCTATTATATTTCCTTTTATTCAAAATTAAGAAAATTAAACCATAGCAAAAACATTCTTAGAGATAAAAGTATTTACAGCTGTAGAATCTAAATACCTTATTCTGCCACAAACCCAGAAATACCATTAGTAAGGGCAAAGTTAATTTTCTTTATTGTTTTATCACTTCTGCATCTTATATTTTGCTTTGAAGGTTCCAAGACCTTCAAAGTCCTGGTTTGCCTGAGTACAGAGGTCAGTGGGTTACTATTAAAGTGTTTGTAAAGATTGAACCATATCAAGGTTATGGTTTTTCTAAACCAGTATAGGTACACCACAACTGTCCCTCACCTGGTGTTGTCCGCAGGATGCTTTTTGGCAGCTGCACTTGCTTCCCTTCCCCACCTGAAGGGTTATAGAGCAATACTCAGACACAGATGCCAAAGGGTGCACCATCAGAAGAACAAAGCAATGGGGCAAGTGTGTGAAAACACAGCCCTTCATGTCTGAAGTGTTTGCCAAGTTTGTTGCTAATTTTTCCAGTTGATGCCAACTGTGATGGCAGGCCTGGGTACTTTATCCTGATGAGATGTGTTAATCATTAAGTAATTCCAGACCGAAAAATCAGCTGTAACCAAATGCTCATTCAACTCATAGCCAATACCTTTTTTCTTTTTCCTGAATGTTACCTTTTTCTATATATCAGCCACTCACAAAAGAATACAAAATTCAAATATTTTAGCCATATTTAAATTATTGCTAAACTCTAGCAAGGTATTCAGTGATTTGGCTGCCCTTGGTGCTATACTACTTGGCTGTAATAAATAAAAGTGCTAAAATCTATACAATCTTGGTTCAAAGCTTTTTTACTTGTTCTGATCTTTTAATCAAATCAAAAAAGAGCTTAAGCTCAATATGTTCTTAAAGGAATACCCATTAGCTATAAATCACAGCAGACCATCACTATTATTCCTTCATTGTTAAGTAACATGTGAATACTGCTTTCCACATCTGCGGTTATTTCACATGAGATTCTTAAAGCATTTTAAAATGGGCACAGAATTATCTTCTGCTGGATTTACAGCATTAGCAGTTTTTTGATAAAAGAGAAAAGTGTCCAACTTTCAGAGTCTCTTCTGAAACTATATAAGTGAAACTGTGACTGGCTTAGTCTTTATTGCTATTATAAATAGGGGAGGGAGAGAAACAATTTGTAACACTACACTGACATTTTAGTCTGAAGAAAATGTTAGTTTCAAATGTTAGGTGCTAATTCGTTTTAGCGTAACTGCAGCTTTCTTTAGCTTTTTGAACCATCTTTTTCAAATGACCACCTCTTAATAAAATAATAACCTTTAGAAGAGCTCTAACACATCAAAAATACAACACAGAGACCTTAAAAAGATAAAATATGCCTTACAGAAAATCAGCTCCTTATGATGGTTTGAATGAAATCTCGGAAAGAAGAGAAGAGGAAAAAGGTAGGAAGCAAGAACAGATTGGATATGCCAGGAGAAGAAAACAAAATCCTTGACTGACAGAATCCTGCCAAGAATATGGCCAAGGCACAGGTAAGTCCTTTTCATTGTTTCAGTACTCTGCTTTCATCATGAAGTTCTGCATCATCCACACGGGGGGAGGCAGGGAGGGGAGGGAAGTAGGTCAGAAAAATAAGCACACAATGAATGAAAGGAGAACAAACTTCAGGCATGAGGGCAATTCACTCATATCTCACATGAAGTATTTTAACTATTCCTCATCCAGCAAGGCTCCATCAATAGCATCTGGGTACGGGTGCTGCGGAACTTGCTCTCATGAGGAGGAGCAAACTACAAAGAAAAGAGAACAAAGGGAAGACAACGGTTATCCTCTGGAGACAGTGGTGAGAAGGAATATCTCTGTAGGGCACCTGTAGCTCTGGCCCTCTGGGCTAGACTACCAGAGTCTTTTTCCACCACAGACCTTGGATGTAAAGAAAAATCTCCACAGGTCTATAGAAAGCGGAAGGCAAGTAAGCAGATATAGAACCCTTTATAGTCAGGTATTGCAATACCTTTTATTTGGGGGCTTTTTTAAAAAGCAAAATAGTTAGTCAGAGACACCATCTAAACTGCAGACTCATGGAGTGTTCCACCAATCTGGTGTCCTTTTCTCAGTAGTAGCCCTGGGAGTGATGAGAAGTGAAGAGAAGAATGTAAAATCCTGTTTCCTACTTGTGAGACACAATATTTTTCAGACTAATGAAAATACGGATATGAATATTCAGACTAAACAAAAATGAATATTTCAAGAAGCTGATCTGATCAGCTGTCTGTGATTTTTGTGTGGTTTTGGCCATTGCAGAAACGGAAAAAATACTTTTTCTCAAAAGTCCCATTTGAAATGTGCATAATCAGAGTACAGCAAGCTTTAATTTTTGCACAATTTTACTTACACAGTGCAACATAGATGATGCACAAGGTTCTTTTCCGTGTCAAAATTTCAAGTGGCTAGTGTTGAATTAGATCCTTTCTGTCACTTACACAGTCCTTACAGGGAGATAACGAGTGCCCTATAATGCTGACTGTGTGGGTTTTAGTGAACTGTCTATAAACAGTCAGCTCCTTGATCCCTTGCTGTCTGAGCAGCTCTAGAGAGATGAACATGTTTGTTAAACAACAATAAAAACCTGCAACTCCATTTATTGTGTTTCTACAGGTATAGAAAATAGTCCAGGTAGTCTGAGTTTACCACTAGTGTTCTGAAAAGCACAGCCATTGCATCCTCACCTGCTCAAGCCATCTGGAAATATAGTTCTTGGTTACAACCTGTGCATACTTGTAGAGACTAAATGATCTAAAATCTGGAGATTTTATGCAGATGATTTGATGTCCTGCTTTGCATATTTGATGATTTATTGCCTTATTTACAAAACTGACAACAAATGGTCCCAATTACTAGCACTTAAGAGTGAAGAGATTGCAGCACATAGCATGCTTTAGGAATGCAGCAACCATTGTTTCCTTTATTTCTGGCAGATATTTGGGGTGGTATCCAGGTTATCCTGACAGATCCTCCAACCTCCATCATTAGACATCGTTCGTCGGAAACACAAAGGGAAAATCTAATACAGTGATCAAACAACAGACAATAGCAGATGGCAACGAAGCAAAGAAATTTGAATTATTAGTCTTTCCAACCAAGAAAAATCTTGAAAAGAACTAATAACCCTATCAATAAAAAGAAGGGCCTATGAAGTACATTATTAAGAACCCAAACTTATTTTCTGAATGGAAAACTAAACTGATGACTATGTCAAGTACAATATATAAATGTAAAATCTTCTTTAAAAAAAGGTCAATGGCCATTTTAAAGTAGGCTAGCATGAGTTAAAATAATGAGGACACTGCATGGCCAGCACTTCATCCTAGAACCATGAGGAAAATTAGTAAAATGATGATTTGAATATATATTCTCTTTCCGAAGGACCACGTTATTTACCACATTCTACCAAACAGTGTTCTCTGATCTGTCTGTTCTTGATGCTATATTGGTTTGCTGTAATGACTAAAAAATGTAAAAAAACATAGTCTTAGTTCAAAGTTGTTTCATCTGTACTAATGCATTAATCAAATAAAGTAAAACTTTGACTTCAATATGTTTCTCTTTGATCCCAAAGCATTAAAATAAAATTGATGTTATAAGGATTGCTACATAAAGAACAGACAGGCATGTACTTAGAAACACATGCAAAGAAAGACAGAAATAAAATAGGTGAAAAGAAGGAGAAGAACAGTAACTCCCCTCTGATAAGACCTCCAGTGCTTTTTATGGGCACCAGTCTGCTATCAGGGAGATTTCAGTAAGTCTGACCTGAATTCCTTCCACTGAAATGCAACCACCACATCTACCATGTTGTTATATGAACTATAAAATAAACAGAATAATTCAGAAGCTATAAAAAATTAATGTTACAAATTCTGAGAGCAAGCCTCCATGATGTCCCTCATTTTAATAGTCCTTAAAATGCCTTTCAATGAAAAGGTCTGTAGGGGGAAAGACTGGAATAACTTGGATCAAAAAAATCAGGTTTCTTACCTCAATAAAGACTCCTTGAAGGGGAAAAATAGGATGTGAGCAACTTCTATATTTAACATTAGAATTAAATGGATCTTTTAAATCTTTGCTGGACTTTAAAGACAAGTTTGTAAATTATTTACTCCCAGAAAAATGAACTTTTGCAATTGGGATTTCAAACTACCAGATAATGTATAAACCTAAAGAAAACTACTGCCTTCTCCTTTAAATATAACAACTCTGCAATGCTAACAGCCATAAAACATGGTGAAAATGGAGGCAGTGACCATAGAGGTAGCTTTAAGTAAGTAATAATTTCAGGTCTAAAGATGAGACCTGAATGTATATTTCACATAAAGCAATGTCTTCCACTGAATAAAAGAATCCCATTACCAGTCACCTGCCAAGTATGACACACACCTTAATACTTTTGAAGAGCACTATTTAATGAAAACAAAAAAAAGGAAAAATATTTATTTGATTAACAATGTTTTGGATATTTTCAGCCTAAACTCTTCCTTCCAAACTCTCCACAGTTTTCTACAGCACAAACAAATTAAACGTCTTCTTCCACTAGCAGTGACTACCTCTATTTTGGTCTATTTTGCAGCTAATAAGACCATAGCCACATATCCCTTAATAATAACAATTTCATTCTAGTTATTAAATCCACCCTATCTAGGGTTCTACACTCAAAGATAACTGCACAGGTAATTTTTATTTGGTGGAACCTAACCATATAACAAGAGTCTGGTCCAGATTCAGGATTTAATCCTATATTTTTTAAGTGAACTATGATTTATTTTACAGCAGCTATTGTAGTCTACATCAGCCTTGGTTCCACCTCTAGCTCAGCCACCAGACTTTGCAGTTAGAGTTGCTTCTTTGGTGGTTTTCTCCATTTATTCAACAGAGCATCAAGTTTTACTGTCCTAAATATACTACAAAGCCTGTCAAAGAAGGAAGCCTTGCAGTTTGCAGCCTAATATCACCCACCAGGTGTACTGGACATGTGATGATGAGGGAACCCGGTGGAGACAAAGAGGTAATTTGGGTCAGAGAAGAGGAAAGAGATTAGGATAAAAAAGGAGGGAAATTTTGCCAGCTGTCAAGGCTGTACCACATTAGGCATATTTTCAAGTAGGTGAGAATATATGATGATAAGTTCTTACAGTAATGGGCTGTGGAACACAAGAGATATGCCCATCTACCCACTCTCATGACTGCAAGGAGCTGTCCTAAGGATTTTCTTTGTGCAGCAGCTTTGACTCTCCTTTCCAAATGCCTGGCAGAACCTTTCACACTGGATCACAGCCCTGAACAAGCCACGGGACAAAAGGAAGTCAGCACAAAATTCACTTAAATTTATGCTCAGGTGACACACAAATGTGATCTCCTGAAGCCTCTTTGACCACCGCTGTGATTACCATTCATTATCTGCAGAAAGTTTATAATTGGCTAATCTTTTTCATTTTGGTAACTATGAGGAACACAAGGTCAAATTTCAACAGGGTGCTAATGGAGACATACAATCTGCAAAGCACAAATCTCAGATTTGCTCTATGAGAGGTTAAAAACACCACACCCTGACCACCCTGACATCTTATTTAAGACACTTTTCTTTATAGCTAATCTTGTTTATTAATCAAAGTGTGTTATTTTACCAATGATTCATAAGACTCTAATAAAACTATAAACACACCAGTTAGTCTTTGGATAACTGTGCAGTTTTACTAATTTCTGAAAAATATATATACTGATGCAGGAAAAAACCACTTTCCTAACAATACAAATGATGTAGTGGCAGGCTGGAGTGATGGTGTATTCAGGGTGATTTGTTCAGCAAAAACAACAGGTGCAGCTGATGTTTTCCAGCCATAAATCTTCCCTTTTGCAAGCTAATCGTAGGTTGCCAAGTCATAATGCACCTCTATAGATTATATTACATAGAAGAAATTTTTTAAAGGTGCATAATTGTCACAGAAGGTTAATTTTAGATGAATGAAGAATTTAAAGGACAGTTTATTAAACCCTCAAAAATAATCTTTTATTAATTTGGGGCAGAAATACCCATTCTATTTACAGAATAGCAATTAGGATAAAGGATTAATCAATATGTTTGCATTTGTCAATTACTGTTGTTCACCAAGCAGAATTTGGAAACTTTGATAAAGCATCTTCAATCCCTTCAGTCCTTAATTACAACTCATTAAATTTTCATTAAATTCTAGCTCAGTAAAAGGAAATAGAATCTTTGATGGTACCAGTGTTGGCAGGACCATGTTAGATGCCAGAGATGATCTTTATTTTGTAAGAGTTACTTGTGCTTAGCCAGTTAAGCCATTGCTATATCACAGCAACACATCAAGAAAAGATAAGAAAATATCCCATGTCTCTGCATTTAAGTTCACTCCATGTACACTCTAAAGCTTTGAAGCAACTTTTAAGATAAAACGTAACTTGGACTCGGACTCTTACAGAAAAGGACAATGAATCATGAAAGATATGTGGAGATTATTCAGGAATGCCTGCACTGCAGAAGTGCACCCCGAGAGCCACCATCACAGCTACAAAAGACTTTGGGGACCAGGGTAGTCAGCGGTGCAGGAGACCTTGCAAGAAACTGGGATGCTGAAGGCATAGAGGAGAAGAAGTTCACTTGAATCCCCACCAAAGAACAGAGCACCAAGATGGAAGTCGTGGGAAATCCTCGCCCTAGCAAAGCCTCCTGCTGACACTGGGGCAGATGTAAGGTCAGACCAAGCTGCTCGGGCCTCGAAAGCCTCCACAGATGAAGCCTGCACAACCTCCCAGGGCATACTGTGCTGCTGCTTCACCTTCCTCAGCTGGAAAAGTTTTTTTCTGATATTCAGTCTGTATCTCCCTTATTCCAGTTTCCGTCTGTTGCCTCCCTGTGGCCCCTCACCACATACAAGCAGAAGTGGCCTCCTCACTGTGACCTGAAGGGCTGCAAGATGCCCCAAGGTGCCTCGGATCCCTGCTCCTCTCCCTGCAGCTTTTCCCCAGGGAGCTGCTCCAGCCTGGTGCCTTCAGGGCCTGTGGTTTATGCAGTGTGCCGGTGCTGGGGGGCACCAAGCTGAGCAGTGTCCAGGTGAGCTTTAATGAGTGCTAAGCGGGGGGCGTTGATTCCTCCTCTCAGCCTCTTGGCCCTGTCCCTGTCTGTGGGATCTAGGACACTACTGTCCCTGCATACAGACAAACCACTTTTTCGTGTGGACATTTGACTCAGATATATCGTGGTTTTTTTTCATTTCAACAAAAGATGACCCAAGAAATAAGCATTTAATGGAGCTAGTACAATAATCAGCACGAAAGCTGTAGGAGAGATGTAGAGAGGAGATGAGCAACAGAGCATTGCCCAGAAAAAGCTCTTTACACAGTGTTTTCAGAGGTATTTCAAGGCTAGACTTTAAATTTAAACACACGAGAAAACTAAGAGGAAGTGAATTTTACGCACTAAGGAAAAAAGCATGAATCCTCTCCTTAAGAGAAGAAAATATTTGGTGTCCATTTTAGGCACATTGATTTGAGATTTCTGCTTTCCTCCTATGGTCCAGCACCTAATATAATGGTGTTAGAGGAGAATCTTCTGAATAATCTATTTGAGTGAATCTCAGTTCAAAATAAGAACTTCAATATCTTATAAAATACATATAAAATACATATAAAACTACTTAAAATAATTTATATTACAGTATTTCTGTTTTTTTGAAAATCAGATTTTCCATTGCGTATTAGGGTAATTTCAAAAAGATTTTTAAATGAGACCTTCTCTATTAGTCTCTCACTACACAGCTTCTCTTGGGTTTAGATACCAGGTGACAGTTATGTGTGTTTGTGGCTTTAGCTTTTCAGTGGATGGGGAAGTTTTTTAAGCTGAGGATGTGATTTGGACTGTTCCAACTTTCTTGTTTTATGCACTCGTTTTTGAGTGTGAGACAAAAATTGTTATTGAGAAGGAAATAGCTATCACCCAGAACTCATAAAATGTGTAGATTTTTGAAAAGGTTAAAGTGGAACTCAAACATGTTAACTTAGCTACAGCTTCCGTACTATGTGGAATATTTTTTTCATAGAACCACAAGAGAATCTTTCTTAAAACAGTAGTTCTCTATAGAATTTATTCAAAAAGCTTTTCTTATTTTGCCAGCAGCATGGAAGCACAAGTGCTTTGAACATTTGTGTGTTCAGTGGTTTGACTGTGCAAGTTTTACAAATGTCGTGTTAAACTATATAGTATAAGAAGTTTTCAAAGCATACATATATGTAGGTATATATCTGACATTAGTGAAAATGTGGTGAATATGATTACCATATCATAAAGTTAAAAATTTAAAACTTGAAAGTTAAACAAAAAACAAACCAACAAACAAAAGAAAGGAAAAAAAAAAGGAAAAATAATCAAGAACAAATGGAAATTATTTATTTCTCAAATTAAACTGCAAGCGTGATAGAGATTGTCAAATTTCCAACCTTGGAATCAGCCACAACAACCAGATGTGACTTAAAAACTGCATGCAAAATCCAAGGTTGATTAGGGCAGGAAGCAGGAGCATTATAGTCCTCTCACTCGGAGGGCAACATTTGAACAGCAAATCAATATCTAAGTGAGTATGCTGTTGCCTTTGTAAGTTAATCAAGTTTTACATTACCCATACTTCACAAGGTAATTCCTGACTGCTTAAAAACAAGATCTGCTTTTCTCCTTCCTCCAAGTCAGATCCAGACCTCACATCTGACCTTCAAAGTAAACCACAAGCCTGTCAGTGTTTAGGAGGCATGTGGACAATGTTTTAACTTTTGGTGAGCCCTGAATTGGCCAGGCAGTTGAAACTGGATGACCACTGTAGGTCCCTCCCAATGAAAATAGTCCACTCCATTCTACAAAGACACCAGTTTTCCTCCAGACTGTTAAATTCTGCAGTAAAATGAAAATCATCCGAGACTGTATGTAAGATATTTAAAAAGGTAACAGAAAAATATTATTATGAACACTGTCATTCATTTATCCTTATGAAACATGCACATTTGCACAAAAATACAGTGAAACAGGATTTGGATATAGTTTGTGGTATTATATGCAGAATGCTGCACAAAACCTAAGTGCCTGTGGGATAACCACGTCTTGTTACTTCACGTGAGCCCCCTCCTCTTTACCAGGTCATTAGGACAACATTGATAATAGAAACGCTCTGCAAGCTTAGCACCACGGTTTGGCAAGAACATCACCCCATTCCACAGTGAACTGGCAGAGAGGCCATGCTGACACACCAGAGCAAGGCTCAGCCCCTACAAGCTGTCCCCAGGATTATGTTCCCCCACTAAACAGCTGTCTTCAATCACAAAACCTTCACTTCCTTTTTCAGCATTATTATTCTTATGAAAAATTGTCGTTTTCCTAGTGGCTTGACATAATCCACGTGGCTGCTCAGCAACATCTTACATAGATGGTCATTTAAACCCTTTTGCACAATAAATACCATATGGGAAGGCTGGGGAAACACGTGATGTCGAGATTGAGCCAAACTAGTCCTAGTTTGATGCCAGTGCTCTGATGAAAACTGACGACACTGCTCACGTGGGGGTCTGGTGCAGAATGGGTGAGTCACGACACAGTGTCACTCCTGAAAACACACAGGCAGAGAGAAGCAAGTAAGGGCTTGTCAACTTCCAGGCAAGGATTTGAAAGCAGGTGAAAGCTACTTGAGCTGGTACAGCAAGAACAGCAAACGTTTTGAGGTGTTCTGAAAGACAGAAGAAATAAAGGCTCTCACAGAGATGAATGCCTCCCCAGGATTATTTCATTAGCAGGGACTCAAAACTTAGAGTTTTGAGTTCTGTTCACTTTGAGGCTGCTTGCTTGATACCTATCATTTCTAGACAGTATCATATTTGTCATATTTCAGAAACTCCAGGAGTCAAAATGCAATGCATGCATTATACAAAAATCAGAGTAAAAAGAATTTTCATCCAAATAGAATTCAGTGTTTTTTGTTTACTATGAGACTGAAGCTTCCTAAAAGATCACACCAGATAAAACTGGAAGAATTTTTCCTATGGCAGACAAGCAAAACACAAAGGAGAGCAAGGAAGCAGAATATGAAACATTTAAAATCATGGAGAAAACATGAACTCTAACTTGCAAGTGTTGCAAGTGTTAAAACTATAAGAGGCTGTCAAAGAGCATAAATAACTTATTTTCTCTCATAAGTATATACGAAAAAAGTAAAATTTCCAGACATACGAAAGCAAGTGTAGTATTGTATATATGGAATGAAATTTGCCATAACAGGTACTGAGGTTTTACTTGATGCAATCAACTCAAATTGGTGGTCTGCCACATCTCCTGATCTTTCACAAAGTTTCTTTCTAAAAATCAGGACATCACCTGCTATTTCTTATGAAATCCTATGAAGTGCACAGAAATCTAAGATAATAACGAAGAAGCCCTGAATCAGTTAAAAGTGTCTGGATGACCCATTATCTTCTTCAGAAGTTTCACACAATGTCTGTATATTAACAAAAATTGCAGCTTACCTGCAGTCCAAGACGAAACCAAACTCTCATCTAACAGCTCAGTCACAACCCCAAAGTCATATAAAGGCATTCTTCCCAATCTCCACAGCCTTTCAAGGGACTAACAGAGCATGTTGTGAGTGGTCACCCTGAGAGTCATGTGTTCATGGCACACAGCTTGGGACATGCTCCTCCATGATGCTCAGACATGCTGTGTGCAGTGACAAATCTTTGCTTTCCCATCACTCGAGGGAGGGGCTGCCATTCTTCTGCAGTAAGTTTGGCTGTTTTCTAAGAAATTAGGATGAAAAACTGATACAAGGCAAGACACTATAAGTTTGCAAAATCTTGGTTTTCTGAACTAACCAAAGAGGAACCAAAACACAATCAAGAAGACAACTGCAGGAAAACACAATCAAGAAGACAACTGCAGGAATTCTCCTCCCTACATAGTGCTTCATGCTGAGCAGATTTAGAAAGGTGCCAAGAAAAGTTAGTCGAAGGATGCAGTACCCCATGAGGTGCTGAGCCAGTCTCAGCAATTCTTCACATGGCTGCTGGCATGAACTGAGACTTCTAAGGCTAAGGCTTCTGATTTACACAACTGGGAGAGCTTGAGCACCATCTGACACAGAGCCTATATCAGAACCATTGGATTTATTCCCACTAGGATTGACTCAGGTCAGTCTTCAAATATATCAAGTTCAAATCCAGCTTAAATCACAGGCAAAAAATACTTCATGTTTTGTCTACGAAAAAGTCTGGTATCTGATTTTAAGGACTCACAAATCTAATTAAGAATTGCTTGTTGTAAAATGACATTAGGAATCCAAAATACAAATCCTAGAAAGGATTGTTTTAAGAAAAATGGAAATGAAAACATTTATTAACAAAGCAAAATATAACTTACAACCTCCTTATTTTCTCCTCTTTTAATCTTCTTGGAAGTCAGCAGTTCTTACCAATACTGTTTATTGCTGAGGTATTGCAGAAGTCACATGGTGGGGCAAAACCTGCTTACATTACCCACACTCAAACATTGTAATAGTACAGGTACATCACCAAGGGGTTTGCCTTATTCTGTGGTTTGTTTTGCAGACAAAAGACACTTTTTACATGTTGCTTTGGAATCAAACTGGTGATAAGGAGAAAATTTGGCTCTGGTCTGCAGCCTGTGACAAAGTCAGTTAAAAAATCAGGACAAGGGTAGTGGGTCAGAGCAGCATCAGTTCTAGTCTCCTCTGAACATATGCAGCTGATCTTAGAGTACCCAAATCACAAAGGAATCAGAGCAATGAAGTGCAGTCTGATGGCCAGCGTGATGCTGTGGATCACCTTTCTGCATATGCCATGCCCCTTCTTACTGTAACAGAGTGATGCCAAATGAAAGACCAAGTTAAATAAGATTTTCCAAATGTGGGCACTGCTGTCCCCGAGTTTGCTTGATCTCAGTCTTCCCACTAATAGCCCGGTTTCTTCTAGCCTCATTTTAATCCCTTTCCTCTGTTTCACTTGACAGAGACTGGAGAGAGTCACAGACACTCACAGATCCAACCCAATACCCTTGCACATCCTCAGATAAGAAAAAGCTGCCGTAGGTGTTTGTTTAATTAACCCTTTCCTTGCACCACCTGCCCCAAGGCTCATGCACTCTGTCACGGACACTTAGGGTAGATTTAAAAGGTTGCTTATCCCTCAACTCCCAGTGACCTCAAAGGAATCTGCAAATACTTATTGTTTCTGACAGGCCATGTATTCAGATTGATAAACACAACCCTGTCAGACGACAAAAGAAGTTCTATTTTCATTTCATTTAAAAAGAATGAAAAGCATTCAGCATTTCTTGGTGCCAATTTTAGGCACTTTGATTCTGAATTTCAGCTGAAACACTCATTAAAGTGATCTATGCCACCTTATCTTTTCCACCCAGACAGGTCCTTTGGTATCTGCCTTCAAATCTTTACCTCTTTAACAGTTGTTTGTATTCAAACTAATTTTGTATTCAGCATCTCCCCTCCATCAGATGACTTACAGAGTCTAGTTTTGTCCTACCTGTATAAGAGACAAGTTTTCAAATACAAGCACCACTTTTGTATAATCTTTGATGAAGGAATGATTAAAGACACATGGAAAAGAAAGCTTCATCTGAAAAATAAATAATATTTAACTGCATTAATCAAGCTGAAATAGAAAAAGTCAATTCTGTTTTTACAAAAACCACCTTTCTATTTCAATGTCATGAACCAGTGATTTTTTTTTCCAATGTGAAATAATTTTCTCTAAACAGGGGGCTGCAGATATACTTAACCAAAGTATTTGCCAGAATAAGTGGCATTCACAGTGTGAGTGTTTCAGTAGATGTGTGCACAATAGGATAAATTCAGCTGTAACCTAATGCAAAAAATTAAACAATTCAGAATATGATTATTAAATTTATTTTGAGTCTAACTGCAGAATTCATCTCACTGCAGTGATTTTCTAAAATCTGTGTGATGTTCTGCAGTCCTAGTATGATATCCCAAAGTCATCTCAGAGGTACAAGAAAGTAAAAAGTTAGGCAGTAATGTCCTTCTCTCTATCAGGATGTTAATGGAGTGTGAACTATATCAAATGAGAACAAAGAAGAACATTTGCTGGAAATTTTACTCAACAGCAGTTCAAGCTATCATACATCAGGAAATGAAAATAAGAGGTGAAGAGTACATATTTTATTATTTCAACAAGCTACTCTACTAATGGAATAAAAACCTTTCCACATAAAAGACATTAGTCTATGCTGACCATACACTTTCTCTCTCTGAAGGAATGAGTGGCGATACAGAGTTGTGTCTACTTCAGTACCTACAAAATGAATTGTCAGTTGAAAACAACTAATATTCTTCTACTATATTTCACAGACTTGTTTTACAGCTTCTATTTTATAACTCACAGGTTGAAACCAAGTTCCTGGCGTATGTGAGAAATTTTTTTCTATGACCTTGAACACTACAGAAGTTACAAGACATTTTTTGTCAAACTTTCATAACATCTGCAGCTACAGTATATGTCTGTCCTATCTTTCAGGAATACAGACTGATGCAATTGATCTGGTTGTCATATCAGTTTTAAGGCAGCAAAGAAAATATTCTTCAGAAAGAAAAAATAAAGGTAATAATAAGGAACGGGTGTTCAGATCTATCAGCTCACAATACAACATGTGTTATGTGCACGGGCTTTGGGCTAAGATTCACATGATCTTAAGCTCATTGTTCAAAAGGCTGATGGAAATATTTCTGGATAATATGCAGTTGCTGAAATTTTTAAGTTAAGTAAAACTCTTACAGCTGTATAAATATTATGGAAGTATATATGTTACTATTTTTTTTTCTTATACAGCCGTTCAGACCACCAGAGGACTCTGTGGTCCTTCAGCTCTAGAGTAAGACCAACAGCATTTCGCTCAGGGATGCAAATTCAAGTGTGAGTAACTCTTTACTAAGGGTTCTACTTCTAAATAGTTTTTGCACCTCCATTCAAGACCAATATAAATTAGGTTGTATGCAAACATGTTATGTAAAGCTTAGATTAGGGACTACCACTATGGGGGAGCCCTACTCTTTGCATCATAGTCTTACGAGCACTTTGGTTTTAATAGGGATGGCTGAATATTATTCCTATTGCTCCCACATATGTCCATCCACTTTGTAATGGATATAATGTCTTTATCAACTTCTCTTCTTGTCATCCCCTTTGGATTCTCTTTGTTCTGTCTCTCTGTCCTTTCCCACAAGGACTAAATTGTCCTTTATTTTTCAAATACAGGTGTTTTCTACTGCCACTTGTTTCTCCCTCTGATCCCCCTCCCCTATGAACAGTGCATTCCCTCTTCCCTTGGAAAACCCAGGTCTTCCTCTCCACCTGTAGTAGTTGCTGTTCAGCACAATACTGAAGAAAATGCCTGCCCCATGTAGAGAGTCCATCCCCATTTTACTTGTTAAAGAGAGGAATTACATAAGAACACTGAAGTTAGCTAAAAGAAAGCCTGAGTGATAAAACACTAAAATATGTGCTTGTGCCAGGCCACTTCATGAAGATATCATGTAAGAAAGGCATGATTAAAAGCACAGCAAGAGAATAAAAATAAAACCACCTCCCAGACCCAAAAGGAGTCTATTAGGTCTTCCTAGTTCTCCATCTCCAAAAGGCAGTATGAGGAAGAGAGCAAAGGCGGCTATCAGGCACGAAAAAGATACTTCTAAAGACAAACCATGCCCTAAACGGAAAACAGAGCTCATGAGTGGGAAAAAAAAAGATTATATGACTCTCAGCACTCCAATATAGGGAGAAAGTAAAGCAAAATCATTATACATAATGGACATTTTAAAAAGTATTAAAGTATTATTAGACAGAAATGAGAAACAACAGAAAGCTTCACCCTATATATAATGTTGCCAAGTAGTAAAAGCCATTGCATCAAAAAAAAACAAAGCAAAAAAAATTCCAAGCTATTTAGACTTTTAAAAAAACATTAGCAAAAATAATTTGCATTCTGTTCCACAAGAAAAAAGCAATATTAAGATACAAAGAACATGAACTAAAACCTGATGCACTGAACAAAGGAGCAAACACTGAAAGCAAGCATTTAATGACCTCTCCTAATCAGGCTTTAAGAGCTCTAGCATTTTGTGAAATGTTTGAAATACACACTGACCTACTTAGGATGGTCACAACCAATCTAAAAAAAAAAAGAAAAAAGTAAAAAAAAGCTTGAAGGCTAGGAGCTCTTCCATAAAGCCAGCGATTCCTCCTCAATTTAGTGCTGTGATAACTTTGAAAAGTACCGCTTTTCCCCACAAACACAATCTCACTGCAACACTACTAATAATCATTTGAGTTCTGAAATAATCTTAAATATCCTGTTTCTGCCAGAAACGTAATCGCCTTCAGGCCAGAGAGCACTGTGCTGCTAAAAGCTTACATCAGCATCAGGCAGCTCAGGGCTCACATCAGTCTGTCCCTCCACCTGTCTCTGGGAACATAAGCAAAAGAGGGCAGCTGCTGGTGCTGGGGAGGTGCCAGCAGGCAAACCAGGCACCCCCAAAATGTGAAGGCAGCCCACATGCCTCCAAAGGCCAGCCCATCCTGGCCTAAGTTATCAGACAGGCAAGAAGGCAACTCACAGATTGAGGAGTGGGCTCCATGCTCTCGAGCAGGTTTGCCTCTCCTGCTGTCCTTGTGTGCTGCTCCCCGGTCACAGCGTCCTGTCCTCGAGAGAGAGATGAGCCCACCGGTCAGACCTGATGCTCTGGCCCCCTGCAGACCAGTGTAACACAGCGATTGTGGCACATGCAGACAACTCACAGAAGCAGCAAAGTCAATTTTGAGTTCTACTGATTTCTATATTTTGCCTTTAGGTCAGGCCTGTGACTCTAAAAATAAGTTTCTAACCTCTACCAGTGAATGTTTCTATCAGCAGCACTGAAAAGAACACTGAATGTGTGTTACCTCAAATCTTGATAGAAATTAACCCAAAGCCTTTCCAGCAATGTGAAAGAGGAATTTTAGAGGGCGACTGAAGGAATAAATATCCTGACATCCTGCAGGACAGAAACCCACTGGGGATTCTGAAATTAAATAGGTAACACAGGGAAATAACTATGATCCACCATCTTCTGCAGTCAAAAATGAAGACAGTTTCAAACACCTCCAAACGAATATAGTGAAAGAAGCAGTTATCAGAGTTTGGTCTGATATTTGGTCTCTCAAAACAATTCAGTAACATCTTGGAGTCAATGAAAAATACTACAGCTCTAACAAGAAAGTAAACACTCATGCCATATTTTTGAGTAAATTATAGCAAAACAGTGGATTTGAAACGACAAAGTTACCTACTATGTGTTTTAACAGCAAGACACAACTACAGGGATCCAGGTCTGTGGCTTAAGCAGGAGGGAACAGAAGCTGGCCCTGCTGAGCTGGGTGCCTACAGATGCATGGGCTGCTGCTCTGCAGAGGATGCAAAATCAAAACACAGAAGGTCAAATGTGCTGTACTATTAGTTTGTTATTATGATGAGAATCCAACATTTCGATTATCCATACAGAAAAAAACCTCCAAACGTGGCCTGGCTAATTTGAGGACTATTTCTCATTTGACTCACAACACAATAAACCACAATTTATCCTCTCCAAATATATTTTAAGCATCTTTTAAATGATGGATTTCCTTTACTGCAGCACCATTGAAATCTGAAGCAGAGGTTGCATCCACATGACTATATAATGCCTGTCTAGGTATCACCATATCCAACAGCACACGGACTGCTGGCTCCATAGCAACACAATGCTTAATACCCCTTCATTTAATTTTGCCTTATACTGAGAAATTTCAGGCACCATGCTGAAGACACCAGTATCCTAAATAGGCACTGAATATTTTTTTGATCATGAGCTCTGGAAGGTGGGACTGTCACCTACCATATGTCTGCAAGGGCAGTGCCTGGCTCCCAGGTTAATCACACACCAGGCTCCAGCACAAGGCAGACCCAGGCAGTAGGGTTTGGTTTATGCTCAGTGCTAGGAAAACAAAGGTAGGGAACAAGCAAAGGAAGAAGTAAAATGCCCAACCCAGCTGTTACTCAATTCCCAAAGAACTGTTACACTGGAAGCTCTACCAGCCCTGGCAAGCTCGTAGAAGAGACCCCTGAATAAAACAGCCAAGGACATTTCTATGTACCATCATTAAAATCCCTGGGCTGTGGTATGGGTTGTTTCTAAATATGGGCAAGAATGCAATAAGGAGGAACATTAATTAACTATTTGACATGTGGGTGATTGCGCTGCCAGGCACTGCAGGCTTTAAAGCTTTTCTACAACAATCCTCTAACTTCCTACAGCAACTTTTATGCAGGCATTTCCTCTCTTGAACCTGAAACCAGCTTCAGGACTTATTGTAGGACTTAATGTGTGTTTTCACATGGTGGTGAAGTTCCAGTCAAAACTAGGGTGGGTTTTATATTGGACATCTCTGAATGCTGAAGATTGACTATTTGTTCCAGAGACGTTATCCTTTGTATTTGACTGTAAATTATGGGAAAAGGAACAGGAGAATGGAACTGCCAAGATTTACAGAAGGTCAGTAGCTGTATGAAAGCAAATACTTAGCCCCGGCCCAAAGCTTGATCCATTAAAACACCTACTTTTTAAATATGTGATTGTTATGAGTACCCTATAACTGCAAATGTTTTTGCACACATTCACTGAGTTTTCATTTAATATGTCTTTCAATGGTTGAATAGGCAAGATGCCATGTTGCACATAAAAATAATAAAATCACTTATATGTAATGTTTTTCAGCCACTAAAAACTATTCTTCCTGGTTCTACCTAATGTTGCTGCAATTTTCTTCCATTTTCAAATTCCTGGGAGCAAAATCAGTAAAAAAAATTGTGTAATAACAACCTGATCTTCTGAGACACAGAGCTTCACAATATAAGATAAAACCTACCAGTGTAAGCTTGTTTAAGTTCATGATGGAAATGAAAGCACTAGGAGAATAAAAAAAATACCTACGTATTTTTCACCTATAGCCAAATATTTAGCTTTTCTAATTTAAAACAAACAAGAATCCAACAGATTTAAGCAAAGTATCAATAAAATAAGGTAGGTACCCTATGACTGAGGCATATGTTTTGATAGCAACTCCCCAGCTCCTTATTCAGATTGAATTAGACTATCTGCATTTTAGCAAATGGTTTGGAGCCTCTAAACAAAGGTGATAAAAATGTCTATATGGAAATACATTTATATGATTTATTGACTTCAACCTGGATTTTTTTCAGTTACAAGAACAGCACAACTTATTGAGGCAGCCATGGCCTCCCTCCCATTCCATACATGAAATTTTTGAATTTACTACAGATGATGGGGCAGGGGAGAATCCCTGGACAGTGACTGGGAGTAAATGGCCGCTCCCAGAACAAATAATCCTGGCTGCAGCGCACCTGGTGCCTGTGGAGGGCTGTGCTGGCAGCCCATGCTCAGCGTGGTAGCACAGCTCCAGGCGCCAGAGGCTGGGACAGCCCAAACCCCATTCCTGGGTCTGCTGCCAAGCTCCTGTGTCAGCTCAGGCACTTAGAGGGTTTCTCCACTGGAAAAAGAGTGCATAGACATTTCTCAAGTACCTATCAAAGCAAGCAGAGGTTTGCCTTGTTTTAAAATTAGCAGCTCTTTGAAGCCTTTCTGAGATCTGGAATTTGGAAAATGAGACCGGTGGCCTTAACCTTGCAACCTAAGTTGCCAAAACCATATAAACCACACATATATATCTCTTGTGCTATTTATCTCATTTGCTGCCATGCACACATACATTTATGAAGTACACTTTGTACACATACACAGATCTTGTCAAAGGCAACTCAGTCTTCAACTAATTTATTTACAGCCACATCTCAAAAAGTAAAATCATGTTTAAAAAATGTAATGTATATGTTTTGCACATTAGGAGGGATATTTTAACACAACTGTCTTGTCTTGGTCACTCTTCTCTACATTCAATTAGCAAATATTTTTGTTTTACAGGAATATTCTGTAATGCCAGTTTAAATATTTTTCTCATTGACTTGGATAAATATGGAAAAATATAAAGCCCTGAAGAAAGCCAAATTATATACAGTAACCGCTGAGATTTTACATCAGACAGGAAATGTAAATAAGGAAAGATGGCATAATTGTTTGATCACAGCTGCCAATAATTCACAAATATTAACAGCTCAAAATAGAAGAACATTTGGTGGAAACTAATTTTCTGGGTCTATGGTGAGCCCTTGTAAGATATTGCAAAGAGTTTCAAATCTTGTTCTCTGAGGAAAACTTCATAACTCTCAGCAGAATCTTTACTGCCTTCTAGTATTTCTATCAGAATATTTATTAATCATGATAATATTATTAATACACAGAACCTTACTATTTTTAACTCTCAACATTCCTATCCATGTAGTTTGGTTTTGCCCAATCATTATGTTTCTCCAGCTCTAGTAATTTTTTTCTTGTACCAATATCATAAAGTGCCTGCTTTCCTTGAAAGTTAAATCAAATGCTTATCTATGTTTATTATGAATGACATTCCAGATATCTGTTTCTCTGTTTGCTGGTCTTTATTTAAGTGGACACTTTAGACAAGCAAACAAGACACGCCAATCCAGCAAGCTTTCCAGTAATTTTAATAATGCAATAATTAGTAGTATCCCAATGTAAAGGTCACATTAATTTTTTTCTTTTTGGTTATGGGAAAACTGAGATAGGAATCTCAGAATCCCTGTCAGTCTATTTTTACAACATACACAACAAGTTTATCACAGTCTCACTGATTGCAGGATCATTTATTCTGAAAATACAAATAAGCACAGTATCCGGATACAAGGGATAAAAGTATTGACTCTTTTTCTGACAAATATTACAATAGAAAGGAAACAGAATAATACTNACCATGTTCCTATTTTTGAAACATGTTGAAGGAGATACAACAGCTGCAAGTGGCCCATAAAATTACCAAGATAAGAGTGAATAGCTTTGCAGCTAGAGTTACTTCTCTCATTAGGAGACCAAATGAAGAAATTAATTCACATTAAACTTTCAAGAAAGAAGAGAGATGGGTATTGTAACATCCACCTTCTGTCTCAGCAGAAGTGAACAAGGCAGAAACAAACC
>VXBU01003983.1:1110231-1135594 GCA_013400315.1 Bombycilla garrulus
AACCACAGGTAAAAAGCGATAAGAACATATACGCAGAACAACTATGGATGCCTATTTTCCTGTCCCAGGGTCACAAACTAGAGAGATACAATTTCTTACTATTGTAGTGGTGTTGAGATATTTTTCATTTCTTTGAAGAAAAAATCCTGATTTTATTTGAAGCCACAGATGGGAAAGAACCACTAAAACAAGCACTTCTGAAGGCTGCTGCTGGCAGTAGCTCTGTCTTAAGAAGAATTTGGTACCTTTAGTTCTCCAGACTACTTCACATTTTCATTTCACTTACTGAGGTAATTTTAACACCACTCAGTTTTGTAGGTACTTGGTCCTGTCATCAAGGCAACATATCACAAAGTGAAATCTGTGCAGACCCTCCCACAGGCTTGCTGCTCTCTTGCACTGCAACCTAATAGTCCAGGAAATCTCCCTTCCACCCTCTGGTACTTGTCCATTAGCATCCAAGTATTTGAAATGCAATAATTAGTAGTATCCCAATGTAAAGGTCACATTATTAATTTTTTTCTTTTTGGTTATGGGAAAACTGAGATAGGAATCTCAGAATCCCTGTCAGTCTATTTTTACAACATACACAACAAGTTTATCACAGTCTCACTGATTGCAGGATCATTTATTCTGAAAATACAAATAAGCACAGTATCCGGATACAAGGGATAAAAGTATTGACTCTTTTTCTGACAAATATTACAATAGAAAGGAAACAGAATAATACTCTTTAAATATTACATGACCACTAAAATTTGCATAGCAATATACGGTTGTGTAACATTTGTGGATCTTCTCCCGGCTAATGTGCAAGCTTAAACCAAATTAACATTATATAAAAGTTCTTCGATTTAACATTCATAAAACAAAGCCAAGACAAATTAAAACTCAAAAATAAGAAAGGTTTTACCAGTATTTTTACTATTAGTTCATAGGATATTTGAGATGGGAATTGACCCTTTTTTACCTATCTTACATATGGTTAATTACAAGCACACATAATTCAGTACTAGGAGGAGACAGAGATTGAACCTGTCAACAATATCAGCACCACATTATTTCACATTCTATAAACGGAAATACCAAGAAACAATTTACTTCACTAACACATACACAACAGTAATGATGGAATGAACCAGAAGATGGTTTCCCTAGAAAGTAACCTAGAAAGAAATTTTCATCAAACCAAAATCTCGAACAATTTGGTTGCTTATAGTAAACCCCTCACCAGTTACTTTAGGCAGCAGTGCCAGAAATTGGCTCTTTTCTGGGTTCAGCCACAAGAATTCAACAGAATGAGTAACTGGATCCTGCCCCTAAACATGAAGTTCTGTATTTCTTAAGACTCTGCACCATCACAATTTTGGTACTTAATGCAGATGGGAAGCATTGCTTCACTCTCTGCTGAATTACTGGCACATTTCTCAGAAAAATGCACCTTTGGTGGGTAATAGGACGTAGTATGGCTCTAAGTGCCCTACAACTCAGTGTTCAAGTTGGGAGATGTTCTTTAAACCAATAAACAAATACATATTCCTACACAGCAATCCTACACTCCTAAATAAACACATGATGTTCTAACAAAAAAATCAGATTTGAAAAAGCTGCAGTAACAGCATTTTTTGCTCTTTGTATTGCCCATTTTGAGAATTTTTCCATGGTAACTTGCTCTTTTTCCTCGGTCAATATGATACATCCTGTTTCAATTCAGCAGATGTTTCCTCTTATTCTTTTCTCTAAGATTCATTATTTATTCTACATTAATGTGTACTGCATTGCATCTGCCATCTGCTAACCTAGGCGCATAAAATACCAAAAATTCTTTTATACTTGTCTGGAAGATCCCTCAAAACTTAGTGCTTCTCCTAACTGAGCTCATCTGGCTTTTAGAGATAAATGCTGGAAGCACTGCCCAGACTGGGAGGCCCTATGCCTGCAAACAATCAAATGTGCTCGCGCTAACCCCAACGACAACTCATCATTTCCAAGAGTTCCAAACCTGCTCGCTAAGGACAGCATCACTCTCGTGCTTACCTTCATTATTTCTCGGAAAAAATGAAACAGAGCGGCACAGCTGTTAGAAACACTCATATGTGTCAGAACCACCAATACAATAGGAATATGAATAGTATTCATGTCTAGATGGATCGTGTACATGAATGTTTCTAGCTTATTGTAAAAACCTCTCACGTTGTGTCTTGTCTGGATTATATAGGCTGGACTGAGAACCTGAAGTGCGATAAAGGAATGGACTTGCTCTCTGATAATTATTTAAATTGAAAATACAGAAGCAGCCCTGGCAACAGAGAACAGCACAAAAAGACTCTTCCACTAATTTCTAAGCACCTTAATCACTTAAACCCTTAAAGCACTTAATTTAGGGTTGAAATTCTCTCTGGAAAAGAAATGCATTTTACCACAATCTCACTTCCAGTGTAAGCACTTCAACCACTGTGTTCATGAAGTGACATTTAAGATAAACCACCCTCCTCTGCATCCTCCTATTAGATAGCAAAACCCAGACATAAATGCCAGATGATCATCTCATAATGAGCTATCTTGATTTCTGGCTTCCCTGCATTTCAACACCTGCCTCTTCCATTTGCACCCACAACATCTGGATACCAATTTGAGGTGACTCCTGCTGTGATTATTCATCTTTCTGGACTTTCTAGGGAGAGAAGTGGGGTGGGTGGCCAATACCTCCATGTTGTGTTTGTTCCAAATATTAGCTAGGAAGACAACTGCACTGAGAGAGGGCTTCCAGAAACCTTGCACTCACTTTTCATCAGATCAGGTTTATTAATGAGCTTCCCCTGCAGCTTGTCATCTCATAAGGTCTAACTTTGAATGCAGGAGTTCCTTCAAGGCTGAGAAGTACTTTCTTCTTAGGAAAGACAACCCCACAACTACCAGCTACTTCTTGCCAGACCTTCAGAGCACCTCTGGTCATTGTGTGGCACTAAATAGCAGCATGGTCCAGAGCTCTGAGAAATCAAACACAACAACGAAGAGGTTATCACCTCCTGCTACCATAATTAGCACTTAATGTTTCTCCCAAGAGCATCAAGCATGAGAGAGCACTCAGTGAGTTCACTGGATGAAGAGTAACATGCTCCTCATTGAAAAGCAGTAGCTTTCCTACCATCCCAGTGTCAGCAGAACCATAAATTGGAAGGAAAATACAGTCTTTGAGTAGGCCAGGGTGCTCCCATCACTCACTGTTCCTCTGGTACAAACTCCACTTTTTGCTGGAACCACAACTGCATAACACTTAGCAACAGGGAGAAAAACTCCACAGAATTGTTTCTCCACAGCAATCACAGTAGGTCGACAATCCTCACTGATTCTGGCAAAACACTGTGTTTGGTGCAAAAAACCCAGCTGTGCATTGTATCAAAGGATAAGGAATCAGAGCAAGCTCCAAATCTTACCCTTCTACTTTTCATGAGACTCTCTTATGTAGGTGGTTCAGCAGAACCCAGATTCACAACACAAAGACCAGGAAAAAGAAACGGCACTAAATAAATCTTAGTAGAAGAAGGGAAGTTCCAATATTAAAGACTGGAACGGTCTTAAATGGGGAAATATATATTTTCATGTGAGACAAGATTTATCTCCTAAGCAATCAGGCATAAAAGCTTGAATAAAGACATGTAACAGACAGGTATGACAGTCCGCAGAACTTTCTGTCATCAAGCACAGCAGTTCGTCTCTTTCAAAACAGAACCCAGAGAAAAGTCGTCTTCTATCTATCAACATTCCATAGTAATCTATTAACCAGTGAGATGAAGACAAGCACCCATATTTCTTCTCTTCATATTCACTGAATGCTCCATCTTAGCTGAAGAAATGAAATAGAAGTTTGCCTTGGATGAAACAGAAGTTTGAAGTTTGTCATATTAAACTACATCTCAGCCACAGGCCACAAAGAGTGACTGATTAAATTAGAACCGAATTCCATGGCATGCTACAGACCCGTGTACATATTCAGAAAATGACCATAGTGTAGAAAAATTTGCTTCTCACTACATAATATTGTATGTAATTTTCTAAAAATCAAGTCTCTAGAGAAATTAAACAATACCCTCTTTTTGCTCCACTAGATGAAAATTAAACCTTCAGTTTTACCCAGGTATCTGAATTAGTGTTTCTACAATTTTGCACCATGCAGGTAAAAGTAATCATCAAAACGAAATAAAGACACAGCACGTTTGTCCCAAGAAAGAAACCATCCAATTATCCCTTGCTGCCATCCACTTGCTCCCCTGCTGTTGTCCTTGCCTGTGTGGCCAGTCAGGGATGTGATCATTGTCCAGAATCAAAGTAACCTTGAAGGGAGAAAAAAAGGGGTCGGTGTACGATTGCCTCTCTCATCATCCAAGAGTGTCTACTTAGAGCTGCCTGGTCCAAAACAACTATTCTTTATTATATATAAAAGATATCTTTCATATCTTTAATAAGATGCATAACTGGTTTTAACATACCTACCCAGCCAATGTTTTATCTCAGCAGACATCTTCCTGGCATGTAACCCTCATTCCTCTTCTTGCCAACAGCAGCTGTCACACCCCCATCGCCCACCCCCGCCCTGAACACTCACATTTACAGACACTCATTATTTATGTTAGAGGTAGAACACCTGAGTAGAAAATGAGAAATTTATAGACTACTTCTGAAAAACTTCAGATAGAAGCAAAAAAAACCCTCCCCCTCTCAGCATAGCAAACAACCACCAACACTTGTTCCAAGAATTAGAACCAAACTGGTTTTGTTTTTTAGTATGTAATTCAAATACAGTTTCTACAGCTCAAGAAAGATAGATGTCTTAGCAATACAAAGAATTTTGAGATAAGCTTCATAGAAGCTGAAAGTGTTTGTTGACATAGAAAGTACAAAGAAAATTACTCGCATATCACCTACACCTCCCTTCATCCATGGAGCAAAAGCTTCCCAGAGGCTCTTTACTCCATCATCCAAAATGCAGAAACACAAATAAAGTTTTCTAGAGGTCCTAACAGGACTTGAAATATCTGATTTAAATGGTCAAATGATTTCTGAATAAACAACAAATGGACAGAAACATTTCACAGGGAGAAATGGTGGCTTTGGGGCACAAAATAAATGAAGGCACAGCAGCTGGTAGGTGTGCACAAGGGACAGAGGGAGATCAAAGTATAAGATCTACACAGAGTCAGTAGCACAGTGATTTTTCCAGACACTTCAAAGGCCAGAACAGATTCTCCACCAGTTTGGAAGCTCTTGAATATATGACTCAGTTAAAGCCTGGCTTCTGCTCCATGAAAACTTCAGCAACAGAAGTTGAACACTGCCTTACCACAAGGCTGGTGAGCTGCAAGGGGAGCCTGGGGGCTCAGCCTGCACTGCTCTTCCCAGCCTGGAAAGCAAAGCCAGAGGCAGACACAAGTTCTACCTCAATCTCTGTCATCACAAAAAGGGAGGCGATTGCAAAATGATACAAGACTAGAATCCTAAAATGAGGAAGTACCCCATAGTGCACATGCCAAGGGAACTGATCATCAGATGAATCTGGAGTGGAACCCCTCCATCGGAATGGGCAGAACAGTACCACCAGTAACTGTGGAACAGCAATGGTACAGCACTGTCCAAAGACAACCACTTGTTACTCAGAAAAAAATATTTTCTTCCTCCTGAAAAAATCAATTGCTTTCTTTTGCTTTAGAACACACACGATAGAATATTAGACAAGTTAAAGATAAGCTAATGCAGTTTCAGAACATGTATGGTTTAATTGCTATGCCAAAAGACATAAAAGAAGGTTGCTAAAGCAGCGTTATCTCTGCTGAGCTCTTGGGTAATTTTACACCTTTGCTTTACGTCTTGCATATTGCCTGCTGCAGGGTAGGTTAGGCTGGTGTTTGTACTACTGAACGCAACACAGCACCATAAAACAGGCACACAGGGAACCTGAACCAATTTTGCCACGGGACACTTCAATATTCCTTGAATTGTTATGATTTTTTAGAATATAACTTTAAAGTTGCATTAGTACAATTTCCTGCTTTGAAATATGTAGTCATTTTAAACAACATGTCTTCTTGTACACATCATAAGTTTTATTATTCCTCGGGCAGCCCATCCCTCCCAGCCTTCAAGCATCAACACTTAACAATGTGCCCTGTATTTGACAGGCTGCTTTGTTGCTTATTCAGATTTATCATTTCATGAGCATTTAGCCCTAAGGCACCATCTCAGCCACATATCCATTTACTTATAGTCTACAAGATCTGCTAAGGCCTTGCCTGCCATGCAAGGGAACACAGCAATTCTTTCATGTACATTCAATGCTAGAAAGAAGGTGTCACCCATTTCTTTAATTTCTTTAGTCTGATCCACAAGTTGCACCAAACATTTCAGATGGGCTGCGACTAGAGTTGTTATAATTAATGTCATAAATTTTATAGGGTTGTATCATACTTATGATTATAGATTTTAATCTATGATTATAGTACATGAAAAAAAAAGGGAATTTCTCATAGATGTTTCCTTTGATTTTAGACATTGTGAAAAATAACACCTGGGCATTACAAACTTGCATTTATAAATGTACTTCAGGGTTTTTCAGAAGCTTTACTGAAATGTAAATAAATAAAAGTATTTTTTTCCTTCATCATCTTATTCTGATATGGCAACTTATATCTCTCATCTTGAGTAGAACAGATCCACTACTATACACGTGAATGCAGACTAGGGCAATAACACAGGTGGGTTATTTGATGTTTATACATAATTTTCAGGGTAAAAAAGAAAGAATGAAAGAGCGGGCAACAACCCAGCCATGACACACCTGCAACTGGGAGAGTATTGGGTAAAAATACGTAAAATTTTATCACCAAAGCACTCAGTGGAAGATATCAATACATTAACATCCTTCTAGTCTAATATCCTGCCTTTTACATTGTCACGATTTGTCAGAAGAAACTGGCAATTGTGTAGGACACAGGGTAGCAAGGATACAGTTGTCACTGTACAGGTCCATGAGAGTTCAACACATTTTCTCATTTCTTGCTGTCCACCAGTTCAGACATCATCATGACCTGCTACAAGGAAGCAGAGCAGTCCTAGAGGCGTACCTTAGCCCATTGCATCAGTATCCTGTCAGAAAAGGCACAGCATGCTACACAGAACCATGAATAGCAGCCTTTGTCCAGCTAGATTAAGTACACAATTAAGTACAGAAGTTACTCCAGAGTAAGTTCAAGCTTACAGTTTATGTGTGTGTGTGTGTGTGTGTATAAATATATATATGTCTGTTTATGTGGTGCCTTCTTCAAAACATACTTCATAGAATAGTAGTATCTATTCATTGTTATAAATCATTGTATTTTAATGCAATGACATGTAAACAGGACAAGAGAAGGTATTTTTATAAGGAAAAATATGTCCTTTTGCAAACATTGCTCTTTTGGGTGTAACATTTTTCACAAACTGCAAACAGAGACTCTTTGGAAGAGCTCACTTAAAATGAGATTTAATGGGGTGGAGTTACCTATCACGGAGAACATGAAAAAGCACAATGGGGCAAAGAAGAAACACTTTGTAAGAAACACTAAATAGTTTAGCCAGCTGTATTATGATGCTAACACAACCTAATAGTCCTTTTTCATGCACACTTCATTCACACTTCGCTCCACGTTATTGCAGCCTTCATCTTCTTAGCCCTCCTCACTCCCTCACTATGGAAACACCTCAACAAGAAATGTGCAGCAGCACATCTTCTCCCATTTCTTGGGTCACACCACTGCCACCTCCAAATACTTTGACTTGCCTCATTATGCCCATAAGATAAAGCTCACTTCTCAGAGACGGAGGCACAAGAGGGAAATCAGAGACGAGCACGCCAGCCCTGATAGGGGGCTGTCCCTGGGCTCTCACCTCAGCTGCCAACTTGGGGGGAAATGCTCCTGCCCTGAGCCAAGGCCAAACACAGCTGGGCCATGGCAGATGGCTGCTGCAGGCCTGGGAGGGGAGGGAAGATGCTGTAGGTGTGCTGACCAGTAGCTATTTTTTTTTTGCAGCAGAGGCTTTGGAGGCCCCCTCAAAGTGGATCAGAAACACCAGCTGGAGCTACACTATCTAGATGGCTTTTCTCCAATTTTCATAACTTGTTTAGCCTGTTTTGTCCACATGCAATCATTACTTATTTATTGTATACAGGCTGTCAAATATGGGGCCTTTGAGGAGGAAAAACAAGGAGTTTGTACTGCTAACTGACCTACATTCCTATGAATAAAGTTTCTCTTCCTTTCAAGTTGGTTGTACTTGGAAGAAATATCCACAAAGTATACAGTGTTTGGGGAAATAAATTCAACTGATTCTCTATTCCCATACAGCTGGTATTTTTTCTGAGGTTGTTTTTACATAGGCATTTTATTATTTTCAATGTAGTTCTGAACTGGAGGACATTATTTGCTGAGGAATTCCCTTCATAATTTGAATTTAAATAATCTAATAGATCTGAAGAATAAATAATGGTGGATATAATTTAGGGTACTCAAAGAAAAAATGTCTGCATCAGGACCAGCAAAGTAGGATGCTCCCGTGCTGTTGCTGTCCTGCTGGGACAGGAACCATGTCTCCATCCACAATTATGAGGCTCTGATACTGCTGGTGCCTCTTTTGTATCCTGTCAACAAAACTAGGAGCTCCTGGCCTGTGAAGTTAAAAATATCCCTGTCCTAAAACAAATAACTTAATACTTTGACTTTCTGAAATGCAGAATCAGGAGATTTACTCTTTATGAGCAACCTTTAGTACCACAAGAGTCTGCCCAAAGATTGACTCGCAAGGTGCTATTTTTGAAAGCATCAGCACAGAAATTCAGGATATTAACTTAATAGTCTTGTTTAGTAAACTCTGATATACAGTTTTTGGAGCGGATTTTTTTTATTCTCTGGCTTCCTGTTTTTTTTCATATTTTGAAATACTAAAATATTTGTTAAAGAGAATTCATTTTTACTCTCTTCCACCAGTAATTTATCCTACTTGCATCATCCTTGAAAGGTTCTTCTGACACACGTCTGATCACTAGTCCAAGAATATCCAAAGGAGGATAGGATAACACCTAAGAAATCACAACTTTAACATCACTGCAGACTCTACTCACTTATAAGATTGCATAGCATACACCCGGTTTTCTCTAACATCCAACCGTATTTACACCATAAATTTTACCTGGAAGTCCAGTGTGAGGAAATCCATCTATACATTTGGTTTTTACTGCATATATTGAGTCTTAAAGAGGCAATAATGCTACTGGATATTTAAGATTTTTAGTTTCCTTAACTAAGGTGTTAAAACCAGACGCAAGTAAACTCCTTTGCAGTCACCTTCTATAGTAATACAGTCTATTTTTTTGTGAGCCTAACTTTATTATTCCTTTATTATTACTATTTGAAGCCACTCAATTCTATTGGGCCCTATTGTTCCTCTGCCACTTTTAATCCTTTTTTCCTTTTTCCCTTCCACAATTCTTGTGTGCTAATTTCTCACTTCAACTGAAATAAAATTGTTTCCTAAAAATACATTCCTCTCTTAAGCCTTTTAGACTCAGGTTACTATGAAAAAAAAAGATAAACTAATTGAACAAAACTTGATCACCTACCTCTGAACTGGTCTCTCTTTGGAGATGGACAAAAATCTTGCAAACCACATCTCTACAAACAAAATCTAATTCTTCTTACTTATCTTTTTGTCAGAGTGATGTTCTGACATATTATCTAGCTAAAAAACTACTTTAGAAACAGATTCTAGTTTAGTTTATACGTTGCTTCCCAATAAAATTTATGTGATAGGTTTTATTTTTTTTTTAACTTAATATTATTAATAAATGTAAGCACGTACAACTGGTAAAACACTAATCTTAACAGGAAAATATTTTTTGCAATTCGTGGTTAACGACGATGAAATTTTATTGCTGAGGCTTTAGGAAATCAGTAAAATCATCATATTGTTCACAGACCTCAAGGGAAAAATACATGTCCTGAGTGTGATTTGCACATCAGAGTCAACTATTCCAACTAATACATTATCAGTTCAGATGGGCACAGTATCTAAGTATCATTTCCAAATTTGATACCTCAAACTATTTCTTTTGGTGATAGGTATATTTACCTACATTGCAAAGGTTTCACAATTGAAACAGAAATCTTATGGCACATAATCTTACCAAAAAATTATTTCAGTGAAATCACAAAATAAATAACTGATTCCATTACACTCATTGCTGGCTTTTGGACAAGCATGGAGGCACACACATTTCATTTATTTCTCTCTTTGGTGCTAGTTTTAGTATCTGTGAGCATCAGTGCAGGAACAAAAGAAGCATCCACAGAGCAGGAATGTCCAATCTGAGCTTCTGCTTTTTCTCTTGACTTCTTCCAGTTTAAAAGAAAGGTGCCAGCACCACTCACTGCTTTACTTGTCATGGCCTGAGCAAGGAAAGCTGAGTAAGGCTGCTCTTCCATGGCTACAAAATAGTTAATAATGGGAAAGTAAAAACCATTTTCCTGGACAAATAATTTCCTTGGACACTCTCAGTGTACACTGGCACAAAGGGAGGACATGAGCCAAAACAGGCCAGGTGGAATTCAATTTATGTCAGTGCACCAGTGCTGGGATTCACCCCACTGAAAATCCCTTTTTCCCATCTGCCATTTTCCCCTCTCCCTTCCTTTCCACACATTCATATGGTAATGCTCCCAAGGCCAAGATAAAAGACAAAACCAACTACTTCCTTGATAAGCATCAGAGAAACCAGGAATATCAGCCCAGAACTATGTGCCTCACTTGACTATCTCCTACATGAAAAAAGATCAGGAAACAAGGAAAGATCCTGCAGGCCCTGAAGACAAGACATCACAGAGAGGAAAGCAAGGGGAAGGGGACAGTGGCTTGAAAGGGGAGAGTTGGCACCATCACACGGGATTTAGTAGATTAAGCCAGTGACTTAACAAAATAAATGTTTAATGATTGTCCGGAGTTTAAGGAAACACTGGAGGTGGCACTTAATGCCATGGTCTAGCTGATATGGTACTGTGCAGTCATCGGTTGGACTCAATGATCACAGAATTTTTCCCAACCTAATTGATTCTGTGATCCTGTTTAAAAAAGATACTCTAGATAGAACCAGTTGAAGCAGTCAGTTATTTCAGCTTTCAATAAGGTGTGAGCGATGACCAATAACTTGCTGATGAGACAGGGAAAACCACAAAGTTATCACTTGCCACCACTCCTGAGAGTTCAGACATAGCAGAAAGAAAAAGTGCCAAAAAGTAAAATATGAAGGTGAAATCTAAAAATTATTCAAGATGTACAACAGAATAATTCATCATTACTCAAAACTACCTAATCTCCTAGGTTCTAAAACCCAACAGGTGGCTCCTTACTTAATGTTTCCAGGAAAAGTTCCCTGTGTATTAATCATAATTACCCACATATATGCTATATATGCTTATAATAGACAGGCATCTGCTGAGTTTTTTTCATCCAAGACGTGTAGGCTCCAGCAAACAGCTTAGATCTGCTAAAAACACCAAAAGCCAAGATGTGGCCAACCCTACAGTAGTGGCAGAAATGGTGGAAGGACACGTATGCACTTTACTCTTTCAACTACTGGATAAGCATTTTTTTAAAAGCAAGAACTGTCTTGAAAACAGAGACTGGGCAGATAAACACTCCAATCCCTACCTTCAGGCCTGGCTCCACCTTTATTCTTTCCATGACGGTTGAATTCTTGGCTGAAGAGTGACCCCAACTCAAAGAGTGGACATTTCTTACACCTCCTTCTCTCCCCCAGCTGAGGTGCTCACACAAGATGAGCAGGCTGACATTCGTGTCCGTGTCTCTCCTCTGAGGTTTTTGTGCTCCTTCCACAACTGACATGCCAAGGCAGACACCTAAGGGAAGCAGGCAGGATTTTCCATTCCATGTCTCCTGAGAGGCAGGTCTCCAAAAGCTGCCCAGGCAATGCAGGTGATTGTGCTGGGCTGGATGTGAGAGAACCACCCTCCTGGAAAACCCGTCTAAAATTCTGGTGGGGCAGTGCCTAGATGAGACACCTAAACAAAAGGCAAGAAGCCACCCCAAAGGGTGCTCATGAAAAGTCCCCAAAAGATTTCCCATGCAGTGCCAGGAGAGCCAAGGGGCAACAGCTGTGCATCACCCATATCTTAAGATTCAGTTATTTAACATCTGGAACAGAGGTTAGTGTTACTTATTCCTGCTCACTCAAAATTAATGTGTGCTATATCATAATGCTCTTGAGGGGTAATCAACTTTTTTGATATTTATTATTAAACATGAAATAAAGCTGAGACTCTCTAATCTACTTTAGCCACAGAAACTGACTTCTTGCATTCTTTTCTAGGTCTCTAAGAATATTAATTAGGAATCCCATAAACATAAAACATTGGTTTGGGGTTTTTTTCAATGCAGATTTTGGACCGAGTTTTCAGAGCAAAAGCATACAATTAGTTAAACAAAGATTTTTACGTTTCTACTGAGACTGAGATATATAATTACTAAATGCAGTGAATTATTTAAATTTCCATGTCCCTATCACCCCACCAAAAGCAAAAATCCTTTAGTTTTACTAGTAGACATAACCTGTAACAGGACTAATGAGGCAAGGCACTCACATCAAAATAACAGTCCTTGCCTTCATACTTGCATTTCATTGTTTGTGTTGAATGAGTCAATGTCAATAGATAGATATAGACAAGATATTGTTCTTAAACAATCAAAAAAAACCACCTACATGAACAAGAAAGACAAGAAAACAGTTTCCAAAATTCTCATTTTTCACCTTTTTTCACATGCTTAGATGTGTAAGTACCCAAGAAGAAAGTGGCCTTGCTTTCAATTTCTCCTAAAATTTGTTTTATAAAATACCTTAAAAACTCCTCAACCACAAATCTATAAATGAATAGTCCTGTTAAATTTGCATGAATTGGAAATGTGAATGATGGCTGAAGGACAAAAAAAAAAATCCAGGAAGAATTTTCCCCATGCAGTGGCATGAACTGAGTTACATTATCTGCAGTCTATTCAAAGAGTCAATCATGGAAAAGGAAAGATAACTTTTATCCAAATTACAACTAAAACCAGGCTTTTACTAAAAAATATTGATACAGAATAAAATGAGTTCTAATTTTCTGGTAGACTTTCTACACCTAATGCAAGTGAAAAGTCACTGCAGGTTCACTAAGCCTCAGAAATTTCATTCATGAGGCATAAGCCCAGTGCAGAATGATAATACATTTTTCTTCTGATTTATTAATTTTATACTGCAATATTTTATGTCTACTTACATTTATTTACAAATTATTTTCAAATTTGAAGGTTAATAAATTTAAAATATTTGTATTCTTACAAGAAATGCATGGTTAAGTAAGAAACCCAGTACTGGAGAATGCAGGCAAAAAGTTACAGTAATTAAGTACACTGATAGAACAAATCAAATACCATTTATGAACTTCAGTGAGCCACGGCTCTATGATAAAAGACAGACAAAGATAAATGACCAGTCTTCAAAAGATGCTCAAAAGAAGGGCTCAGCTCCATTTATGTCACCTGTCAGACTCAAAGTCTGGCCCAGGCAATTTCACTCAAAAAACTGAAATGTGTAGGATATTTGAACATGCAAATGCAAGGTGTAATTTTATTCAGTAACTGGCACTCACCTCTCAGTGTTCTCAAATGTTTGGGGTTTTTTTTGTTATGATTCAAACTTAAAATGATAAAAAATTCTCCTTTCTTGTGACAGCAGAGTGAATACAGATAATGCTGGGTGTCTTCCAAGGCATCATTTGCAACTCTGCTTTCCTGAGATGCTCAGTACCAAGGAACTTTATCACAGGGCAACAAATGTGCCAAAAATCCCTAAAAATCATTAATAATAAAATACTCACTATCCCCAGAGGTTCATGATGAGAACTTAATTCAGAGAGGCTTTGAGAATTAAAATTTGGAGAGGATTCACTTAGACCCTGACACACAATTTTTAAAATATTTTTAATTTAAATATACATTTACTTCACATAAGCGAACACTTCATATAACCCAAGTTTTGCTCCAATGCTTAGCCTCCCAGCAAGTTAGCATCAGATAAGACACATAAAATGGGATTTTATTTTTTTTCTGGTACTATGTTTGCATTGTCTAATATATTTTCAGAGTACTTCCTTTCTCTCAGAAAATAGCAGAAAAATTGCATGTCCTTGTGAGTCATAGAAATAGATAAAATTTGGTATATGAAATTACTAAACAGCTGGAAAGTAAAACATCCAAAATCTCAATTCAGTGAGTTGTTTAAAAGTGGTCCTTTAGCTTTAAACAGGTATTGGAAGAGACTAAAATTTATGTTGTTAAACACTTGCTAAATCAGCCTTACCTCAAAAATTTACTGCCTTTACTATCAGAAATGTTATTACTACCAGTGAAAGAATGACTGAGATTTCAAACTGTAGTCTTTAACTGTGCCAAAATACAGACAATTGGTGACCTATTCAAAATATTTCAGAAGTGCAACTGAAAAGGCTGTGCCATTGCTAAGGGTGCATTTTTATAAGAAGATTTATGGTAAGAATGAAAGCTCATGCCATTCTTTTTCATCCATTTCATCCATTTTTCCTTTTCCTGGAGATGAGCTAAGCAGCAGCTGATGTGGAGAGGGCCTGTTGGCACAGACTAGAAGAAGCTGCTGCAACTGATGTACGCAACTGAACTGACACTGATATTCTCACCACCCTCTTCCCCCCACCTTTTTTAAGGGACATTTTCCATGACACCGAGTCAGAAACATGTAAACATGAATAGCTGATACCTATATCATGATTAAGTCATTAATAACCTGAACCAGATACCAATCCAGTCATGAAATACTTCCTGAAATTTGAGAATATTTCAAGAGTAACTAGAGAAAGATGATTAATATTTTTAGATTGTCTCTCTATATATTATGTAAACATATCTTTAACAATTGCATCAGTAATTTTTACTGAATTCTATTGTAGTGATATTAATCATATTTTTGAAAATACATAAATAACATAACCCCAGATATGGTTATAGACACAGAGAGAGATAGCCCCAGCCATCCAAGAAGTCATCACATGAGATTATTAAATGTGGTCAAACATTTCCAGAGAAATACAAAGCACTTCACTTTAAATCTTGTGTGTTCTTCAAACTTTTATTCTGAGATATTAACTAATCAGAGGCTTTTCCCTTCAAGAGATTAAAGAATGGCTGTCCACCATCACCTGAATTTTTCTGACTGCTTCTTGTACTTGTGTATGTGTCAGACACAAATATTTGCCTCCCATAAGCCTAGCACAAATTATAGGGAAAAATATAAAACAGTATCACTTTATCTACATGCAAGTTTTAACCTTTTTAATTAGATACAAAAGTGCATGTAAATAATTATGAACAATATTTTTTTAAATAAGAAGCGCCAGCTCCTAAGAAGTAAAATGTGAGAATCTATGAAGCCTAAAAAAAAAAAGCCTAAAAAGAGAGTGGATTAGACTTGTGGAATTATTCAAGGTTTTACGGCAGGCACAGAGCACAATGACACAATGTCTGTAGTATTTTATTGTTCCCCTAAATTTCTGAACAAAGAAAACCCCATGGAAGGAAAAACAGCAGGGGTTGAATCCCTTTCTATTTCTCCCTCAAAAAAAACCAAGAAACCCCAACATGCACATTCACGCACTGATTGCTTTCTGATCTCATCCTTGCAACCAGAAGGAAAACCTGCAGATGAGAATTTCATTGCAGCCAGGTTAAGCAGAAGGACTTCGAGATGGCTGAGCTTCACTCTTTTTCTGAAGAGACATTATTCCAGTTCCTCTACCCATCTCCCTTTTATTGCCAGCATCCTCTTCTAAGTGGTTGTTTAGACATTTTTCCTCAGTGTTTTCCTTATGCCCCCCAGACTGTGATCCGAGGCCCCGCTGCATCCCTTAGCAGGCAGGAGTCATTGCTCTCCTGGCTGCTGCTGCTGGCAGCAATGACTATGGGTGCCTCTGAAGGAAAGCTAACATGTGAGGAGAGGATCCACTGTTAAACAGAAGAAGCTGAAAAATAATGCATATTTGAGATATCACTACTGCTTTCTCCCTAGCCTTATCATACTTATTCATAAAAGTCAACAATACTGTCACCAAAAAAAAAACCCAAAAAACCAAAAAAAACCCAAAAAAACACTGAAAGATGAAGATCTTCTGCTAAAGCCAAAATCAGTGTAAAATTGCTATTTTCTCTGGATGCATCCTATCTGTCACATTAAAATAGCAGTTTTTTAAACACAGCCTTAAAAAGTTAACTTCTGCCTCTGCTGCTCAATCTGCCTTTGCCTGCTGTCATACAGCAGCTCCCTAATCTCCCACTCAAAGTTGGTCTGTAGTTCTGGAGCTCAGCTCAAGAGGAGGTGGCTTGGCAAGCATCTGCCTCGCTGCTGAAACTGGGATAGCTCCCTTGTGAGAGCAGAAGAGAACAAAGGAGCCTGTAATTCTACAAGAGGACTACAAGGAAACACAGGAAGGAGCTCATTCTTGTTTGGAAACAAAAAAAGCATATTTCCTATCCAAACACTGAATTAACATCATTAAGCAGTTTCTTTGTTGCAGCACAGCAGCCAGAGCAGCAGCACAATCAGGCCCCAGGAGGTGCAGTCAATACGTATCTTGTACACGCACACATGCAAAAATACATAAAACTTACCAGTGCTACTTTGTGCTTTTGAAAGCAGAAAAACAACAAGTAGTCCTACCAATTAGACTTTCAAAAGAGCATAAATAACTCATGTGTTCAAACTCCACAAAGTTTCAATGAAGTTAACTGCCTTACTTCTCTTGACTCTTCTGTAACCTACACAGCCACTCAAAAACTTACTGGAGGTTAGACAAATCATTGTGATAAATGAGGACCAATTCAGAAACAATCAGGAAAAAAATGAAATCATTAAGATATTGAGCTCTACCTTGAGACACTAAAAACAAATTACTGCTGAAATTCAGAGCTAAGGTGGAAGCTCTGCATATTGTGTACTCACATGTCAGGGCTTTGGCAGGCAGAAGGTGCACCAGAAAGCTGTCCCTGCCCGCATCACCTGTTAATCAACCAGATTCATACGAGAATGAGAAACCATCCAGTGAGATGCAAAGTTCCTGAGACTGCATTTTGTCTTTTTTCCTCAGCAAAAGAGAATGAATAACTGCAAAACCTTGTCGTTCCCCCTCCTGTTTCTACCACCACCATTAGGACTTTGCGAATGAAGACTAAGTGTGTATAGATTTAATCTCCACTGCGCATTTGCTTTATTCCCCTGGCTGTTCTTACAATGCAGACACAGTGAAAGTGACTGCTGACTCCTCTGTCTGGGCATTAGCTCAGAGGCAGCAGCAACCAGGTCAACAGACACAAGTTATGCACCAGCCAACTATTGTGCCATTTCCAGCATGAGGCCACTTAAACTGCATCTGCTAATCCCACAGTTTTGCATGCCCAGCACAGACAAAGCAGGCCAGGCTGCACCTAAATACCCCCCTTCCCTAGAGATATAAAGAGGACTTTGCTTTTTAACCCCAGGGATTGGAGTCTGTTGTGCAGCTTCATTTGATGCTGTCTTGTTTTTCTTTCTGAGAAAATCAGTGCTTACAATGTGCCAAATAAACTTCCCCCACGCATAAGTACAAGAGAGATTAGAAAAACTGAAATGGTCAAAATATTGTCTCATCCCCACTGAATAAGATCTTGCAGTGCTGTATGGAAAGCATGGTGGTAGGAGTGACATCCCCTGGATATCCCTTCCCTGGATACTCCTGACAGCTAGGGTATATTAAAGACTTCAAATTACTAAAACCTCCAGGCACCCTGCGGACAATCCATGCTGCCTCCATACCTCATAGGTCATACACTTAAAATGTGTAAAAAAGGTCTGTAACTTCTCAATGAAGATATTCCAAATATCCAATAAAAATGAAAGATTATGGAATAGCATCCAGAATGCTCCTTTGTCCTCAGGGAGGCAAGGTCAGCATGGGCCTTCCCTCACTAAACACACTGTGCTTTCATAACTCTCATTTATATAGACTATATGAAATCACCCGCTTATGAGATTTAAAACCCACATTTCTTCTTAACCAAAAACTTAAGTGGAGTAGAGACACAAAAAGTTCTTACTAGCAAATGATAAAGGCACTCATAGATCACAATATATGCAGTTTTTCTTATTAAAATGTTCACAGATCAAGAATTTAACTGGTTACACCATTGACATCAGTTAAGTATCCAAACTCAGTTTCTAGATGCTGCATGGAACCACACACTCACAGAGTACACTGTCCTAGTTTCCCTAGCATGCCTATGTTCAGGGGATATCTATATTCACCTAAAGCAATGCAATAGGACTATTTCAAAGTGCAGGGCTTTGTACAATTTTTAATGCTATTACTCAGCTGCACTGTAACGAGTCATGGAAATAAAGGGGACTTGCAGTAAGCTCGAA
Organism: Bombycilla garrulus; assembly: GCA_013400315.1. Lineage (NCBI taxonomy): Eukaryota > Metazoa > Chordata > Aves > Passeriformes > Bombycillidae > Bombycilla > Bombycilla garrulus. Next base: position 1,128,791 of record VXBU01003983.1, read on the forward strand.
CAGGGACACACACTTGAGGCATGAGGCTGTACACACATCTGTGTGTTTAATATACATCCGTGTATTAAACCATATTTACACAAGATACTACAAGATACTATGCGGCATATATAAAATCACCAAAAAAACCCTTACTTTACTTTTCAGAGGCTAAGGCTAAGAAAGATAAAGAGGTTTGTTCAACTAGGATTTTCTTTTCCTTACTAACCAATATAACCAATATAACCAATTGTGCCTTGCCATTGAGTAAGCTCACAGAAGGCAATTTCAAAGGGGAGCAAAAAGACTGAGAGAAAGATGTCATTAAGCAGCTAATGCCTCACACTGGCACTGTCAGCAGCAGAGGACAGACATCCTTATGATAGGATTAATTCTGTCTGTACTCCCCACCAGCCTCCCCCTCTGAAGTGCACAGCTGTGTCCAGAGGATAATCACAGGAGCAGGTACCAAAATATTTAGGAAATGTCATCAGTATTGGGAGAGGTGTCATATTTGCATCACCAACACTGTGGGGAGAGAGAAGGGAAAGATTTTTCTAAAGACCAAGCAAACCATAACTGGTTAACACACATTTGCAGCGATAAGAACTGGAAGGTGGAAATAACAGTGATGACAGGTTTGACATGGAACAAAAATTAGTTGAATGGTTCACGGAAATACTGTGCATATGTGCACCCTTGTCATTTATATCCCTGCATGATTTTGTGTGATTGTCCTACTTTCAAAACATTTCAGTCTTTACTGAAACTTTTCCATAGTCTAGGCTATCCTTACATAAACCATAAATTTGTAGATGGCTTTGTGCCTTCTAAACTATTATTTTCACTTGCTGCTTGAATAATAAGTCATGCTTGCAGAATTTTTTCAATTTAACAAGCTGTTTATTAATGAGAGACCATCAAGGTTGGTTAGTTAAAAAAAATTCAACAGTCTGGTTTAATTACATCAGGCACAGGAACTGAAGTGGCCTGAATGCACATCAAATACTCTGGGAGCTCATAAACACAGTGTAGGAAAGTTCATAAAATTCTTAAGCATTGGTTTGTGTATTCAATGTACATTGACTCATGCTACTATTACTTATGATTTTATAGTATCAGCAAAATTATTGGCATTTTATAAACATAAACAGACAAACTTTCCTTCAAAAAAGCATTTGCACATTGGCCAACAAAAAGAAGATAACAGAATGAAAAAATAGATGAGATAAATAAACTGGGATAATGAGAAATCACTACATTCATCACTGTTAAGTACCTTGATATTGCATAAATTCTGTTTAATATATATAGTAGGCTGGTACATCTATCTCCATGAGTGGCCTTTGATTATGAAGGTGAGACCCTTTTGTCCCCCATCCTGAGACAACATCAGTTGGAAATATCTGGATATAATCTGTCAGACTCACCCGACAGATAACATAGGGAAAGCAAGACCCTAAAGCTTTGGGGAATGCAGTCTAAAGTGCCAGTGTCCAGGGATACCAAAACTATCTAGGTGAAAAATATTATCCTGCCATGCACAACACTGGCAAAGTATTCTTCAGTATTTTCTGCTGAAGAGTCATCCCTAAACAATAAAAACATATTTCTGTGATGAAAAACTTCTTGAGAAGTCAAAGAAATGGAGAATGTTTCAGCCTAATTGAAGGGTTTAGGGACTCAGATGACAGGACTCAAAACACAGAAGCTTGGTGCTTATATTTTAGCAAATTCTGTGCAAAAAAGACAAGGTTGACAGAAAAAAACCCAAAAAAACCATAAAAACAGGCAGTAGGTAGTAATTCATACAGATACCCCAAATCCTACAGCCCCAGACACCACAGAGGTTGAGATATCAAAGTTCTGGACTGGAAGAGACTGGTGCTCATGTTGTTTTAGGACATGGTGTAGAGGGGATTTTTACAAATACACATTACATAGAGACGAACAGGATCCTGGCAAGAAGAAGTTGCTTAAGACTGCACTAATTCCTACTGCAGTGGAGTGGCAGTCTCAGAACTGCAGAGCTGCTATGCAAATCGCAGCTTCCTGAGCAGCTTTACACTAAAGATAAATATCTAGTATTACGTCTTTAAAAATGAATGTCATCGTTTTGTAGAATTTTTTTCTTTAAACTTGTCTTAAAATAATTCATTAAAAAGACATAAGAAACTAATTGAAAATGGGAAATATAACTTGTTTTGCAGCTAATTCCAATCTAGAGTTCAGGAAAATGAGATATTATCTGGCTTTTTCTTGTCCTACGGCTCCCTCTCACTGGAGCACATCAAAACCAATTGCATTATTTACACTCCCAAGTATGAATCAAAGTCCAAAAGGTTTTCTATAACAGAGATAAAAGAACGGAGCACAGACATGATCCATCACACAAGCGAAACACAATAAAGCTTCAACCCTAGGCAGGACATCTGTATGCTATGCTGCAACATGAAGCTTCCAAAGCCCCCAGAGCCTTTGAAGACTGATGTGGCAATTCAACTTGATGAAAAGGACCATATTAAATTTCTTATATAGCATACAAAGTGAGTTTATATTTCAGGTTTGGTTTATAATGTTTAATCATGAAACATCTGAATCAGCAAAACAAGGAGGATGGTTCTCTACATCAACATGTTTTCTTTCTGTTTGCCATATTTAATAAGGAGCACATTTATGAATCCCCTCTGTGGATTTCAGTCTCTTTGTGGAATTCAGACCAGAAGCAAGGTAGAAATTGAGAAAGGTTTTAATGCAAAGGGATGAGTCATTCAAAGATTTCTCAAATATTTATTTGCCCTACAGAAATGGGTGGAACATGAAGTTGGGTAACACCAGAGTAGTGCCCCCCACCTCTCTATCTGCGATGCAGGGCTGGCACCAAGGCACACACAAAAGCTTCAAAGGTTGTGAGGGGCTGTGGGCACATCTTTGCATGTGCACGGGGACAGGAAGGGGGAGGGGAGGATGGCAACACACATCTTTCAGTCCATACTTTTCTTTTACATGCACAATGCAGAGAGATTACAAAAGGGTGTTTTCTCAGCACCTGAAGTGCTATTTGGGAAATGAGCACAATTTCAAATGGTTCCTGTTGTTGCAAACAGTCCCACTACTTAATGAAAGGTCCCTTTTTATTACTTTGTGACTATATAAAACAGAGATGGGCTAATATTTTTAAGCAAGTTTTTTTTTTAAATTCAATTTTCTACATCACAGGCAAATAAAGGCAACCTACAGTGTGAATTACTTAGAGGGGAAAGGGGTGATTTTTAACATAGTAACAACATTGGCCTCAGTCAGGTAATATTACCTTTAACAGTGCCTCATAAAACAGCGTAACTTTAAAATCTTCAATGCCAGAGAACAGACACGTCAATAAATATTGATGGTGGGGGGTGTTGCTTTTAGGGAAAAAATTTTGGCTTGTCTATTAATACCATAGGAGTAGAAGGTTGCTCTTCAGCACAGCTTTTGAAACTCTTCTCTTAATATTCCTTTGGACGTCTCCAGCTCAGAAAGGCTACAGGTAACTCCTACTGAAATCTGTTAAATTTTAATGCAGTAGAAGCTGACATGCTGCAAGGTCTCCATCACTGGTATACAGTATAATGACTCATTCTGTCAGGTATTCTACGTGGTGGCAGAAGGAAGTTTTGGACCACAGGCATTTATTTCAGTGGAATGTTCACCAATATAGCCTAGAAGAGAAGCAACCTTCTATGGCCATGGTATTGTTTTAAAATTATCTGCCTATATAAATATGATGGTGTCCCTATGCACAATATAGTGCTCCTAAAATCATGCTTCCTTAGAAATGTGCATATTGAAAATGCTTATGTTTATTATCTGAGAAAAACCTGAACAGTTATTAACAGTGCCAAAACCAAGAATGATTTTCAATCTTATCAAATCACATTAAGAATGCTCTTAAGTTTTATGCTGTTGGTTGACACTTAGAGCATCCAATGCCCCCTGTCTGCCCTACCAAGAAAGCTGAAGGGCACCAGATTAATCGAGACTTGCAAGTAAACTCATTGCTACTGAGCACAGGCTGTGCTGAAACGCTCTTACTATTCTCTCTGCTACCCTCTAGTGAACAAGGAAAAATAAGTTCTAAGTGCCTTTGAATCTGACACTGACTTGAATCCTGACTGAGTTATTAATCAATTCAGTTTTCCAGTTTCATACTAAAATAGAGACCTCTCTCAACAGCACTTCTGGCAATTATTTTTCCTGACTGTCATCCATAAATTGAGACGTTTAAGACTGCAAACTGGCTTTAAAAACACTCTTTTGTTTAGAAGGTCATTGAACTAGTTATCTTAAGGTCTTTTTCTCTCTGCATTCAGGACTTTTTTTTTTTTTCTTCCTAGTGATACACATTAATAACAGTTTAAAGCATTTTCTTTCAATTGTAACTTGCTTTGAACCACGATAAATGTTTTGCTCATGGTGAGGAACAACTTGTCTTCCTTTTACAGGGAATACTGGGAAAGGGGGATGCAGTGGAGAATGAAACACTGGAGAAACTTAAAGAATTTTCAGTAATTTGGTATCTACTGCCAGACATAAGAAAGGGGTATTTCACTGAACTATTTAAGAAAAGTGTCATTCAGGACATATTGTGAAGGTTACTACACTGTTACTGTTTGCTGTTCCTCTACACCATTTCTAGCTCCTTTCCTGCCTCTTTCAGGATTAAACAGATGGTAAACAGAAACTAATGTCTGTGTAGCTCACCATCTGGCTAATAGATACATTTTTGCATAGGCTCATTAGCATGCTTGTTCCATTCCAAATCCTCCATAACAGTTTCGTCTCTGTCTGTATCATCTTCATAACATAGTTAATAAATGCAAAATGCATATACGAAGTTGCAGTTCATGTGGAACATAATCACAGCTTTTAACTAACCAAAACATCAGAAATGGGATTCAAACCAACTCTCCTGAGCATCAGCTGCATTTACTGTCTGGTCCACTTTTTGATTATTATTTTATTCTGCTTGAATATCTGCCTTTAATTTACCACTGGTTCATTTTTTACCTGAGATGCTCTCTGCAAGAAAAAGCAACCACTAACTTAATCTTTATAATCTTTGTTTTACTTAAAGGGTAAGGCAAATCATTAAAAAAAATTGCCTTAAAACCTAAGCTATTAGAGTTATAGCTTGGCTGGCTTCTCCCGTTATAATTACCCTGAGATGCCTAAAAGCAAGAAGAAGAATGACAGGGCTAATTTTAGCCTATTCAATAGCATTACGCAGTTTGTCAAGAACAGGGACTTTTTTCTCCTTGACCCATTCTGTCCTCATTTAATAATACTGGTCAGAAAGTTCAAAACTTGGGTTGTTCAAGCTCAGCAAATTACTGCTTAGAAGTGGCAGCGTCACGACAGACTAACAGTCAGACAAACACAAAGTCAAAAATACACACAGGTCAGACTGAAATTGGGATTCAGCAGCAGCCAAGTGGAAGTTGAGAACACCAGCACTGTGCATTGCATTAACTAAGGATATGCTGAGATCTCAGCTACTTGTGAATCATCAACTTTAAATGAAAATGGGAATATTCAGAGGAGAAAAAAAAAATCTACTAACGTTCACTAATATGTTATTTATGAGTATTTTAATACAGTCAGATAAAATAGTAAAATGAAAACCTGCCAAATACTGGAGGAATGACAGCAAAACCAGTGGACTGAAGCCCGCATAGCATTAGGATGCTTCATCAGCACAGGCAGCACCTGCTCTACAGCCCATCATTGCACCACACTGCAGATGTGGCTCAGAGGCACAGCATTGCAGCCACCTCAGACTCTGGGCTGGTTTACATTGCTACTAAGGTTTCAACAAAGAGAGGCAACCACAAGGAGACGAGTTGGTCATTGAGCTGAATGAACCCAACACCAACATCAGATTTTTGTTGGTTTGGGTAGTACTATGGAGCTAATGCAAAAGGAAGAATAGAGGAGAAATAAGAATAGAAGAAGTAATGATGGAGAAGAAAGGCACAAAAGAGGAGAATATCAATAAAGAATGGAAACTGGTTGAGAAGAGGGAAAATCTTAAAATGCACAAAAAAAAAAATGTTGGTTGCAGAAGTGAACAGCAAAGCTGGAAGTCTAGATATGCCCAGTAATTTTCCAGGGATAGCATTTCAAATGCACCAAGGATATGCTGCAAATAACTTGTTTATCCAGATTTATCCACGTGCAAATACAGCCCATGACCAGTTTTTAGAGAGCCCAACTTAGAAAATCTTCTCTAGCAAAAATTCTGATATGGACAGCAGTGCAATTTCTGACCATAACTTCAGCCCACCCATCAATGAGACTACACTTCAGTAATGGTCTGATAGGTTTTGTCCCAGTTTTATTTGGCAAAACTATCACTACTCACTTATACTTGCACATTGACCTGAAAACATAATCATTTTACCTCAGGTTACTGAATTACCTGCATGACTCTGGGAACTCTGGTTTTGGAAAAAGAAAACTCTAGAGAGAGCTACATTGACTCTGAAGACAGGTGGCTAATTTCAGACCTCTTTCTACACGGTGTTGCAGACCCTCAGTTTCAAGTGATGCTATTGTCAAGGGCTTAGCATACACAGTTTTTCACCTTAGTCATCTTAAGTTTCAGAATTCCCTTGTGGTCCACTGGCAAAGTCCTTCAGTTTTTAAAGTGCTGCTCTCAAGGCCAACAATGCATTGTTTAATTCCACACTGGGCAAATTCCACACTTCAGCAGGAAGCTCTGTTCCATGGAGAATTTGCAATTACCAGACCCAGTAAAAAAGAAAAAAAAAAGAAAAAAAAAAA
>VXBU01003983.1:1135615-1179752 GCA_013400315.1 Bombycilla garrulus
GAAAAAGTCTGGCCTCTTTTGTAATACCACTCATGTTTCCATGGTTCTTTTCTAGCCCTTTTTTCTTCTACATCTGAGCTGTACTTCTCAGCTATGGGTTGCACAGTGTTCTTCAGAAGGAAATGACAGTCAGCAGGATGAAAGGGACAGGTAAGGGTCTAAGGACCAATTTTTCTTCACTCCAGACACCAAATCAGTTTCAGCAAGCTCCTGTCCATAATCAGTACCCCACAGCTGACACGGCAGTATTTGGACATAAGGATCACTCTTGCACCAGGGTCTAAAGCAATACAAAGAAACCTTCCAAAGACAAAAACCCCCCAAACATAAACTTCTGCATATAAGGCAATTAATTGAAAAAGTTATCTAAACTAACTGCTGTCTGGACCTGTGGTTTTGGGCCCAGGGCTGGGGGAAGAGTTTTTTTAAGACAATTTACTAATTTTTACTTAGTAGTTGTCCTACTCCAGTCTTTTGACTGATAATAACTTCAATTAATTTCTTCAGGTCGGGTCTGTTTTGACCTTGAAGATAATCAGTGAGTGATCTCTCCCTGTCCTTATCTCAGCTCATGATGTTTCATTATGTTTTCTCTCCTCTGTCCAGCTGAAAGGGAGACAGAAGAGATTTGGTGGCAGCTGCTCTAGCCAGGGTGAACCCACCATAGGTTGCTGTCACAAATAGAGTACATCTTTCTCAGCATTACTAATCTGGACTCTTTTAAAGGTCACCAAATAATACTGTATTGGGGCAGCGGGAATACCTACAAAATATATCTGAGTATAAATCCTTTCAATAGCTGATGATGTGCCCCTGATTGACACAGGGGCGATGCACAATTCTAAGGTCTTCAGCAGGGATCAACAACATTTAAATCAATGAGTTTAATCAATTGGCACACGTTCACAAGAAAAAATTCAAGAAGTGTCTGGCTTATATACGACATTTTGCAGTGCCCATCGCAGATGGGGATTAGAACAGATACAAAAGGATAATCACTATCTAATTAGAATATAAAGTTACGACATTGTAGCCTGATAATACTAGAGATACAAAGGAAGCACACAATTATTTCAAAACTTGAACAATACAGAGATGAAGAAACATTCTGGAGAACTGAGATTCCTCTCAGTGGAAAATTCCACTTTTTTTTTTCATTTATTTATATTTTAAATCATCAGCATTCCAAATAAGGATTAACAGAAGTAGGGATTTCTGAGGAAAAAAAATAAAACAATTTAATGGAATTGCAGGTAAATTAAAGTACTGCATATGATAAAATTAAAGTTTCTATTTCAGGTGATTTTAGCTTCCAGGAGCATACACACAAAATAAAAATGACAATACAAACCTAGAAACCTCATGCCACCTCACACCGCCTGGCAATTGGTATTTTTAGTGTAATGGGACATTGCTTCTCTTTCCCTTCTCACAGTTTGCCCCTACCACCAAAAATAAAAAAATTTAAAAAACATAAATCCAAAGCATCACTGAAATATTATTTTTTCTACCAAGGAAATTTGATTTTTACAAACGGCATTTTCCAGGAGAAAAAGAACAGACCCTTACCATTGCTTTCTCCAAAACTACTCCTGTGGCAGTGCCAGGCTGTTTGCCAGAAGCTCTAATAGAGCCTTCAACTCTGTTTCCTACCAACCTGTTAGAACAGACAGAAAGCATGCTGCCTAACTTTTGCTTAGTTCATTCCCAGCTTGCTGCTTACAGATGGGGCAAAATTACTGAAGCCATCTGGAAATAGTATGATTACACATTTGCAGAGGGAAGTCTGGTGGTTCTTACCATCTAATTCCTTCAGAAAAGTTTATGAACTATTACTGCGTTTCTGGTCAAGGATTTTAAATGTAGGGTCTTTTTAGAACACAATAAGCCAAATTCAGAACCACTCCAGACAGAAGTTCTGCCAAAAGTAACATCCACAGACTGAAAAATGTTCACTGCCCACCAGGAACAGCGCAGAGTTCATCCCAAACCAGTGTGACTGGCTGAGCAGTAACTCAACATCCGTCACTCAAAACCCTGAGCTGGGAAACCTATGGGACAGGGTCAAATGCTTTGCACAAGCTCAGGTGGGTGGTGTCAGTCACTCTTTCCTCATCCACCAACACCTTTACCTCATCATAGACGGCCACCAAATTTGTCAGGAAAGAGTTCCTTTAGTGAAGCTATGTTGGCTGTCATAAATCACCTTCCAGCTTTCCATATGCCTCACATAGTTTCCAGGAGGATCTGCTCTACAATCTTGCCAGACACTGAGGTGAAACTGACAGGATTAGTTCCCTGGGTCTTCCCTATATTCTTTCTTAGAACAGGCATTATGTTTTCCCCTTTCTAGTCAGTGGAAACTTAACTGGACTTCTCAAATATGATGGGAAATGGCTTAGGCCCTTCATCTGCCAGTTCTCTCAGAACATTTCTCTCAGATACATTTCATCAGATCTCATGGACTTGTACACCTTCAAGTTCCTTAGGTGGTCACAAGCCTGATCAGCTTCTAGAGCAGGTGGTTCCTCATTCTGCAATTTAGGCAGTGTGGCTGGAGTACCTGTCAGTGAAGACTGAGGCAGAAATGTCACTGAGTACCTCAGCCTTCTCCAAATCCCAGGTGACCAGGTCTCCGTTTCTTTCCAGAGAGGACCTACTCTTCCCCTTATCTTTCTTTCACCACCATACATACAGAAGCTTTTCTTGTTGCCCTTGATGTCCTCTGATATCCCTGATCAGCTTTAATTCTATCAGGGCTTTAGCTTTCCTAATCAAATACCTGGCTGCTCGGACAATCTCTCTGTATTCTTCCCAGGCTACCTGTCCTTGCTTCCACCCTCCAGAAGTAAGCTTCTTTTTTGTGTTTGAGTTTGTCCAGGAGCATCTTGTTCATTCATGCAGGCCTCCTGGCATCTTTGCATAACTTTCTTTTATTGGGATGTATTGAACCTGAGCTTGGAGGAGGTGATCCTGGAATATTAATCAACCTCCAAGGCTTTATGCCATAATATTTTACTGAGCAGGCCCCTGAGGAGGCCAAAGCCTGCTTTCCTGAAGTCCAGAGTAGCAAGATTGTTGTGACTCCTCTCTGCCGCCCCAAGGATCTTGAATTCCATCATTTTATGGCCACTGCAGCCCAGTCTGCCCTTTGAGTTTCACCTCCTGCATCAGCCCCTCCTTGCTGGTGAGATCAAGGTTATACATAGATAGCATCTTTCCTTCTTGGCCCCTCTATCACTTGGAGAAGGAAGTTGTATACAACACATTCCAGGAACCTCCTGGACTGCTTATGTTCTGCTTTGTTCCTCCAACAGCTGTTGGGGTAGTTGAAGTATCCTATAAGGACCAGGGCTTGTGAATGTGAGAATGCTCCAGTCTGCCTGCAGAGACCCTCATCCACTCAGTCTTCCTGGTCAAGTGGCCTGTAACAGACTCCCAATTGTAATGTCACCTGTCCCTTCCCTCTCTTTAATCGTGACCCAGAGCTCTTGGTCAGCCCCTCACTCATCCCCAGGTGAAGCTCCATGCATTCCAGCTGGTCATTATCATAGGGAACAACACTCATTCCTCATCTCTGCCTGTTCCTCCTAAAGAGCCCAAGTCCTTCCATTCCAACACTCCAGTCATGGGAACCATCTGACCACTGATGACAACCAGATCACAGCCCTGCAGCCCTCACACCTCTCTAACTCCTCCTGTTTACTCCCTATGCTATGTGTGCTTGCACAGATATTTAACTTGGGGCCCTGATGAAGCCAGCTTACTGACTGTAGTGGTAGAGGTTCCCTCATCCTGTTCTCCTAGGTGCTCTCCTGCTGATCTGTGTGATCCCTCTCCAGGCTCTGGGCATCTCCTGCTGGCACTGGCATCAAACTGGTAGGAGTGGGATAGACTGTGGTTCCCCTCCCTTGGCAATCTTTGTTTGAAGCCCTCTTCACCAGATGGGCAAACCTATGATGAAATACTGCAGTTCCTTCTCACCACAATGACATTACTGTTCGGGTGCTTGTACGACACAGCAACAGCTTATCTGCTGCAGATAAACCTCTCCATGTCTTCTGATTTCAAAAGGACAGCCAAATGGATTTCTTCATACAGCTCCTCCTGTACTTCAATAAGCCAGAAGAAATCTTCTATTCTCCGACTGGTGGGGGCTAGTACAAACCTGCACCTTACCCTGGCTATATGAACTTCACACCTTGCACGTTGCTATTACCGAGAGCCTTACAGGAAATAAGAAGAATTCTGGGTAGTTTTGCTATCAACAATTTAAAGTGTAAACATCTTCAGTCCAGCACCTTTGCCTATGTCTGTCGGGAAGAGTACCTAATTGTCCCAGATTGCCACTGACCACCACCAGAATTTCAGAAAATAAAACTAACCTTAACCATAAATAGGATCAAACATGCCACAGACTTACCATAGCTTTTCAGATGTTGCCCTCACACATAGGCCAAGGGAAACCCAGGGAGAACTTCACAGCTCTTATCAGCTTGATTCAAAGAAGGGAGAGAACAGCAACAGGATGGAGCACGCACAGGCACAGTAAGGGAGGAAACAGAGAGGCTCCTTCTTGCCTCACTGGGATGTAGCAACTTCGAGTGAATGTAGCCCAGCCCTCCACCAAACTGGTTCGTGCCTTGAAGGGTATGGCAGGAAATGAAAGGCTTGTCATTCACTTCTGTTGTGGCAACATGCTTACCTATAATTTTCAGCAATACATATGTTCATAAGATATATGCTTGCGTGAGTCTTTGTTACACAGATGTGAATAAAACATCATGAATATAAAACAAAGAAACCTTCCTCTCCAGGCACTCAGCCTCCTCTAGGCTGTAAATATGCACTGTTAATGCATGGCTGTTTTACAATAGTCTTCCTGGCAGAAAAAATCATTAGAATTTTACATATTCAAACCACTCACCACTCACAAAAAGAAAATTTAAGCTCAAATTAAGAGCAGAAAAATAAAAAGACCATTTAAATGGAGAGATAATTTTTTTTTTACATGGAACACACACATGCGACTCCTTAAAAAAAAATTCCCATCTTTTTGATCTTCATGAAATGTTTATTACCATGTTCAGTTAATATATATGGATTTTAATTACTATGAGACAATTATGAAGACAACTTTTTAGCTCAATAACATTCTCTTTTGAATCACTAACTGAGCTCCAGAAACTAAGGAGGTAAACTGAGTTCCTACCTTACTGCTTTCAACAAGATTTTGAAACCCTTCTCCTGAGAACTCTTTTCATCCACCAGGCCAGGATGTCACCATGACCTCTTGTGCCACAGCCGCGTTGACAGAAATCCTCACCCTTGCTCTTTTTTCCACAAAAAATGAACTGATAATACAGAGAAGTAGCAACCACCAGCCTCAGGAAGGACAACTGCAGGGATCTCTGTACTGCACTTTGCAGAGTGGGGCTGTGGTAGGTGATGGAGAGGACCTGTGTTTGCTGTGGTCAGAGACAACCCACAGACCCCTTGCAAATCAGCGATTTCCAAGTGTGCTGATGTGTGTAGAGAGACTAAGAGCATTTAAACAACACCAAAAACCTATGCAGACCATACTGGCACCCCCAGACAGGCCTAACAGCCCTCCCTCTCCTGGTGTGCGACTTCTTCTTGTGTTCCTTTGCCATAAAATTATAAATTCATAGAATAATTAAGGTTGGAAAAGATCTCTGAAATCATAGAGTCCAACTATTAACCCACAACCACTGTGCTCACCACTAAGCCATGCAGGATGCAACAGACTGAGCCCCAAATCCAGAAGTGGCAAAACCCATTATCTGTACAGTTCCATGGAGAGCAAGGTCCTGCAAGCATCAGCCACCGTTTATTCCTGCCAACACAGGAACATCTCTGTGCCTTCCTTCCTTCTAGAGAGGAAGCAAATTAAACCTTTGGAAAATAGGAAGTGATTTACGTAAAGTATTAATGCCCTTTGATGCAACAATATTCAATATTTCACTCTTTGTTGCTTCACACCAATCACAGTCTCTTAGATTTCAGAGGGATGTTTGTCTAGTCACTGTGTAAAGCCAAATATTAAAAAAAAAATCTGCTCATTCCTTGACTGAAATTAGTTATGTATTTATAAGCTCATAGTCTGGTGGATCACAGGTATTTTGGAATAAACTAAAATATAAAAAATCATTATAGACTACATTCTGCATGCAAAACTGGCAAATTCTACAATTTCTATTATCAGTTATAAAGATGAATAAAAATTCTTCTAATCAAATAAAGGAAGTCAAAAGTTTTGCAGAGTATTTTTCACAAATGCAGTCAGGTTACTATTAACGCTGTATATCACCTTATAAAACTATGAGACACATAGAGACTGCTGTTCTTCAGTAAGTACTGTTTGCCAAAATCGACTTTCATTTTCTCTAACATAATTAATTCATGTTTAGATATAGGTGTCTAGAGGGAAAATCTACACCTGAACAGAATAATGTATCAGCTACAGGTTTCACATTACTATGCTTAAGAATTCAGTGAGGAACTAAAAATCACATCATGATGAAATGACTTTGCCAAGGTTATGCAAAATGTGCCTGGCAAAAATGAGAATCAAACCTTTAATCACCAGAGCCTGCTTAACCACAAAAGTCAAACTTTCACTTTCTTGAATACAGAAAAAAAAGATAATCTAAGTCAAAGTGCTTTCATAATCCACTAGAAAGGTACAATATAGTTGGATACTGAATAAAAAAGTCCCAGTTTACATTCAGTGATATGTCTATTTTGCTAGTATTGGCATATGTCTACTTTGCTAATAATGACTGCTTTTGTTGTATTTTAATATTAACATATAACAATTTTTTTCAGAGTTGCTTTATAATAACACCTTTCTCAGAAACTGGACCAATTTTTAAATATATTTTTAAAGTACTTCTTTCAAAGCCTGTAATAAAAATTTGTCTGAGATTTACTCCATCTTTTCCAAGCTCAAAAATATCAGCCTCTAACGCTATAAAGTCCAAGTCTAGTATCAATGCCTGATTTATTTTAGCTTTGTATGTCCACTTTCAAATCAAATGCTTCTAATGAGATTAAAAGGGAAAAAAAAAATCAACTAAATGGAACAACTTACCTGGGTATCTTAGAAGGTCATTTCAAATCCATATAAAAAGCTTGCCTGGGACAGTTCAAACATTGAGGAAAAACACATTGACTACGAGAACCTATGGTTTACTTTAGCCCTGGGATAATGAAAAAAGCAGTACAATAAATAAATGATCATTTGTCTCCATGTTTACCACTGTTGCATGGTATTTAAAACAATGTAAGCCTCAATCTCTCAAAAATTGTGAATAGTTTCTCCATGCTGGATTCACTGATTCCTGCTAAGTGATTTGCAAGGTTGAGTAGAAAAACAGAAATATCTTCTCTGTTTCTCATATGAGCATCCCAATCTCTTTGAGGTACCTTAGGAACCAGCAATGAGAGAGGATCAGAATGGGCAGTAGTTGCTGCAAGGTTTGTTTGTGTCCAAACAATCAGATTAAGATCTTTCTTGGTGTCATTGATGATGACAAATGTGATGGTATTAGTTCCATCCTTGCTTATCACAGTGAAGGGATCTTCATATATCTGAGAGCAATTCAGAGTCTTATTTCATGAGCTCTGGAGCTGAAAGAGTCACTAGCAAATAAGGCTGGTGCTGCACTGGTTTAGTTCTATTAAAAGAAATAAATATCAAAACAATACAAAACACCCACACTTGTCTCAGGGACCACAAACACCTAAAAGCAATATGATTAGTCTTTGCTGGGAAAACATTACAGTCACTCAGGTTGGTCTATATGATAAAAAAAGGAGAAATTGCTAATATAAATAGAGACTATAAATTAATTTTGATAACATCTATATTTAAACCCCAAAATAGCTACACACCACAAAGCATGTATGTCACAGTAAACTCTGCAACCAAACACCACTTAATTCCTTAAACACAGAATTACTTACCAGCCTACCAAGCCTTTAGGAGTACTACATTAAAATATAACTTACAATCTCAAAAGCCTACATGAGGAAATGTGAATTCTTGTTTACAGGATGTTATAAGGCGGCTTAAACCCATGTACCAAGATTATGCTTACTCAAGACTAATCCCCCTTTCTGTTTTGCAGTAAACACATTCCCAGACCTCTGGTGGTTTAGGGCATGCCAGAGGATGGCCTTAGACAGATCAGGGCTGTGTCTGCCAGCAGCACAGGTGTTGCTGTAGGAGTCAGACCTGCTCCACAGTTGTTCCTGGGTCACTCTAGCTGTGTTGGCTGTATATCTCAGCGCAGACACATAAATTTCTGTGTGTGACTATCTTAACCTCCTCACCTCAGTTGACGGTAATTATATCATGGGATACTCAAAGGGGAGGAAAATGAGTGTGAGGATTCACCCAAGCTTAGTAAACATCCTTCCTTCTACTCTCCCCAGCTCCTATATGTGCAATTTACTCCCACTTGCAGCCTTCCTGTTTCTGTGGAAAAATCAGAGATGATACTTGAATTAAGCTGTTTTCTACCAATCCCTCCTCAACCTACTCACAGCCCGTCTGCTACGCAGCACCTAAGGCAGCCTGTAGTGACACCAAACTCCTCAGCAGGCTTAGCAAAGGTTTCTCCTGCCACACAATCATTCAGAAGGCCAATGTTAGGTGCGCAAGTGTGGAACGGAGCCTTTCAAGTGCTTAACAGCCTTCATGGGATGGGAGCATCTTCAAACAACATAGAATCTAAAATTTGGAGAGTAATGTCTCCCTGAGATTAGTTCAGCTGTTTAGAGCAGGTGCTAATAACACCAAGGTCATGGGCTCAGTCCCTGGATGGGCCATCCACTTAAGAGCTGGACTTGATGATTGCGGTGGGTTTCTTCCAATACAGAATATTCTGTGACTCAGGTGAGATCCTTATCTCCTGTAGTGATGCAAAAGCTCCTTGCTGCCACTGACTGGAAGCTAACTATCAAATAAATTACATTTTTAATGTCACAGTACTTACACTTTGATTGTTCCTGGACACCAATTCACCCTACTGAAAAACCTGAGAATGCAATTTATAACAGAGAGTTGGCCAAGACAGCCTCACACAACATCACCATTCACATCACTGTTGGTAAAGTCAGAATGAGTAGCAATTCACATACCGTTTCTTTGCCTAAAATTCTTCCTACACAGATAATTTAACCTTTCCTTAGAAACCCTGCCTCTCTGCTGAGCTTTGAAATTCAACAGTAGTAAAGCCTTGACCTTAGGTCTACGCCTTCTGTCATGTCATGAAGTTTCCTTCTAGATTTTGGGAGACATAGACATTTACAAGCCTTCACATGCCTTCTTGAAAACTCTAGAAGCAATTTGGCGCAACTGAACACAAATCTCTTCCCACAGATGTGCCTTGCCACCTCTGCTCTAGTGAGATAGAGTTCACCCTGGCAGCTGATCCCACTTCCTGGAGGATAAAGGAGACAACAGATGGGATGCTCATACAAAACTTTAACTCAAACAGCTCATGACAGCATTGGAGAAGTCACCAGAGAGAGAGCAGCTTCTTTCCAAACAGAAGGCAGACAAAAGAGCAGCCTAAACATAGGTCCAAAAAATTTCATCTCCCAAATCTTCTTACCCAGTCCCCACTACTCACTGTGTCCCCATGCTGCAAGGTCCTGGGTGCTTTCAACAAGACATTTCAGGCTGGACTTCCAGCCTCACAATAGCACCCAGCTCTGGCAGGGACAGGATTGCCAGAGCTCTGCTGCTACCTCCACCCACGGTTTAAAGCTAATGCCTGATTCAGAAAGTGGTATTCTTTAAGAAGTGCCAGAAAGTTCATTTATATGTGATTATAGTTTTCTAAACTCCTTAAAATTCAGCAGTTGGAGCTAATTTCAACATTAATTGCCTAAATATTCAGCCAAATTGCTTCCCTGCTCCCAAGTGAGAGGGTGAAAAAAACAGATTCATCTCAAGGTTTGCAAACATAATTGCTTTGGCATCCATAGCTGTGAAGTAGTGACAGCTCCTCATAACATAAAATTTACTTGAATATTCAAAAGTTAGACTTCAGGGATCACTGGAATTGATGTAGTTTTCCTTTTTTGGGGCCTTTTTTTCTTTTGTTTGTTTGGTTCTTTTATGAAGTAAACTGGACTTTATGCAAACTTTGCTCTAATAATAGTTACACATAAAAACTACATACACAGAGATAAGTTTATCTCATCAAGAAAAGTTATTAGAAACTCAAAATATGCAGCAAGACTCAGATGCAGGAAGCAGGTTAATATTTACTTTTAGGTGCTTTTCTAAAAGCAATTACTTTTCAAGTTCACTTCCATAATTTAAATATAATTTCTCTACCTTCCTAAACAGCTGCAAGTGGTGCTTCGCCCCACTCTATTTAGCACTTGGAAATATAAGAGAAAAAAAATGCACACAGCTGATTTTGAATAAGATTTTAATTCATAATTATATTCTTCTTAGAAAATATTCCTACATGTAATATGTATTAAACCCTCATTCATCTATTTGTATGTGACTTCTGTCAACCATAAACACAACTCTTTTTACAGAGCAGTAAAAGTTGTAATGGTTGACAAGCTCATAAAACCAGACCTTTTGCGTACACCTGCTCCAGGTTTCTGCTTCAAAGAAGGAAAAGTGAAAAGTTTTCTTCTGCACAAAAATATACTCTAAACAGTGTCGTTGTCTGATAATTTTGGCAGGTATGATTTTGTAAGAAAGCAAAAGCCAATTGGAATATCTTAAAGAAATCACAGAATCACACAGCTATTTTGCTATGTTGAAAACTTGACAATAATTCTGAGGTTGCTGTGCATACTTCCTACAGAAAATAAGAACTGTGTATATATACATATTGATTTAATTTGGGTCCTAACCAATTACCATCTCCTCTTCCACCTCCCTACCTCTAGTTAAAACATCACTTCTTTTCCCTAACCAGCACTACACACACTTAACAAAGCCGTGGGTGCCTAAATGTTCTCCCACTTGACATGTTAGAATCGTTTTTAACAGTTTAGTTTACAACTGAATGCCTGTAATTTCCTAGCATGTCCTGAGGCAGTTTCCTAAACTGTGTCATTATCTCGAGAAGTCTTCAGGGATAGGGCTAAACAAGGTTTAAAATGTTACCTACAGGGATCCTTCGGGGTTCTTAAAGAGTTTTTCTAGTTATTTGAGTGCTTAATATCAATGGGGAAAAGTGCTTTTACTCTTTTTCATTTGGCATTATCCTTCCACCTCCATGTATTTTCCACAACTAACAAAGTTATTGTCTATTTTCATTTGTAGAAAACTAGCATTTTTTTATTGCTCTTGAATCTTCTAAAAATTTCTATAATTAATTTCATAACACCACCTTTCACTGAACATTTTTTTCCCTGAGCACCTCCAAAATTGCTATTAGGAAGGCTCTTCTCCCTTATTATACATTTAATCTTTCTAGAACATTACCTCCACTAAATTTTACAAGAGTAAACATTTTAGAAATGGAAAAAAAGAAGTGACTTTTGTTACATTAATTGTACAAATACTTCAAGTTTCCAGGAGTCATTTTTTCAATTTATTTTACTTATTTACCACCATCTTATTCAAAATGACAGCCATTACATGTCTAACTGTTTCACTAAAGGGAAGAAATCTGCAACCACAAAAAAGCTGTACATTTTTTTTCCTCTCCCCCCTTGAAAATGCACTGCAGAACTACTCTGAACATCTGGGCATGAAAGGGAACTGGAATGGTTTCTGTAGTACAAACAGCTCAGCAGAGTTATTTTGTCTTCATTTTTGTCCTCTTTACAAACTGACTGAAATGGGATTGCATCTTTGACACATAGCACATGAACACAAAAAAAAAAAAGAAAAAAAAGTGACTCCTGATTCTGCTTTTGATTGAATTTGTGGAGTTGTTTCAAAATAATAGGGTGAACCACAACTTCTGGCCTGACTTTTGGTACCTGGGAGAGAGTCCGGCCATTTAACAGTAAAATCTGTCAAATTATTGAAAATTACAATCAAGAGATAATTTGGGGTTAGAATTCTGGCAGAAATAGAAATTCTGCTTTGAAAGACTTCTGCACTTACAGGTCTGGTTTTTGGTTACATCAATGGGATTAGGCAGCACCCACTCTTATCTGGGTCTTTAAGCTTTTAAGGTATAACCATAAAATGCTTCAAGTTTTTTTACTGATGTGAAGCCTGAATATGTCATTGGATGACCATCCCAAGAGAGATCAATCAAGGTAACAGAAGAAATAGACACAAGGACATTTTGCATGGCATGGAGCCTGATCTGAGGCACCTGCTCTGGCTCACACAGGAGCAGCCTCTCCAGACAAGAGTTAGAACTGATTTTGGTATGAAGGTCCTGGCACAGTGTGAAGCTCCCAGGCACACTTCTGGGTGGCTGGCACGGAGATCCCCTTCTCAGCAAGCAGGGGCTGATGATGTCCTGGAAAAACTGCTCAGAGTTGGAGCTGAGCAGAAGACTCACACTACAGGGTGTCAATGCTGTGCTGCTGTTGAGTCCAGAAACAAAGAAATCCCGCATAACTCACAATATCCGTTCTTTTCCAATCTCTGCAACAAGCACCCGACAACCTCCCATTCAAGAAATCTGTTTCCTGTGTTCATCTGCTAACTTTGATGAGAAAGATGCTTCTATAACTTTGTAATGTTTCAAAACAGAAGAAAGAGCAAGATTTCACTCATTCAAAAACCAAATTGACATCCCAGATAACATCTAGCCAGAAAGAACACCAGTGTAATTTCAGCCTATAAATTCCAGACTTATAGAGTGGGAATGAATAATATTCCTTAGCAATGTTTGATTTTCAAAAGTAAAACTTATTCTTTGCCACTTTTTCATACCTACTGAGACCAATAAAATCACTAAGTGAGAATTAACAATTAGTTCTCCAAGTACAATACAGAATCACTTTTTAAATTCTCTGTTCTGGTTTTAAGAAAAATAAATAATAAAAACATGAGAAATAAAAATGGAAAACTGAATATGAATTCTAGCTTTAGACAGCTACATTTTTTCCCCACATAAGACTATTTCTAGCATATCTCAGTTAATAAAACAGAGATAAAATGTTGGGAAAAAAACACTATTCCTACAAATTTAGTGATAATGTATCATAATTAATAGAAGATTAGTTGATTAATACTCAATTAATAGCCTAGTTAATAATAAATAATAACAAATAACTATTATTGGTAAATAGTTTAATAAGCTGGTAAGACAAATCACTATTTTTACACTTCACATTCAGACATTTTAGTTTTCTTAAGTCAGGCAACTTTACTTGACTATCTGACAAAACCAGCCACAGCTAATATCATTTAAGAGTTAACAGTATGACCCTGAAAATTAAATCATGAAATTAATTTTACTTTTGTAGCAGAATCATTTCTACATTAAAATATATAGATGATTTAAGATGAAAATTAATTAAATATGTAGTTGTATAATACAATTAAGAGATCAAAAGCCTAGAAACGAAACACTAATGCTTCCAAAATATTTTAAGGAGAGTGAAATATTACCTTGAGACAGAAATCCACAATTTTTGCCTTATAACTACCAGAATAGTATTACTTCTTCTCATAAGATTATGGATTAAATTAAATTTGTCCAAACTAATTTTTTACCTACAATAGGTTGTCTTACCCATTTGAATAGGATTTTGGCAGGAGATTCAAACATTTCCTATTCTTAAGCTTTTTAACATTAAATTTGATTTATAAGGTTAAATGCATTTCAAAAGCTTTCTTTGACCTAATTATTATGTTTAGTGAATTGTAGTATTTTTCTCCCCAGTTATTTATTGGTTTCACAGCAGAAGCTCAATCAATTTCTTTCCTGTTGATAGAAGGATTTAAATGTCTGTCTTGTACATATTCTTAAATGCTAACAATGATCTAGAACATGATGAACTATATTAATTTATTTCAATTTTATCTTGAACTACTACATGAATGGAAAGAAGAAAAAGAAAACAAACTGTAACTGCTATAGTGGTTTCTGGAAAGTACCCAAGGAGGAAAAGACAGCCACTGTCACGGACTTGCAGCACAAAAGGAACAAACTAACACTGGGCAGCAATGAAAGCCATAGGTAGATAACTAGATAACTCCTGGCAAGCAGAGAAAGAATTGGAGCTCCTTTGCCATTTAGCAAACACCAGGTCAGCCTCCCAGCTGTGCAGCTGCTCAGAGCTCTCTCCTGAGCACTGGGGAAATCCCAGATGGGATTTGCTCCACAACCTTCCCTCCTGGGTCCAGTGCAGGAGGCATTGTCAAATTCATCCACCGGAGTCCTGCTCCCAAAGCAGCAGCGAGCAGGCACAGCAGCGTTGTTACACCTGCCCTGTCTCCATCCTCGTCCGTGGCTTTCAGGGGCTTCAGCACTCTGGGGCTCTGCATGGAACTTAAGATCATTTTCCTTCCCAAATCTAAGTAGAGAGGATTCCTATTTCTCTGTGCCTGCCCTGATCACAACCATACACAGCCCTTCGCAGTACTCTTCCTGTGCATTAATTATTTAAAATATTCAACAGACAACTCATATAAAATGTATTTTCTTCGCTGAGACCAATACAGGATGTCCTGCAGCTGAGAGGTTCAATTCAGGAGGTGGCACACTTGGGCCTTTGGGCACCAAAAAGAGATACAAGAACATAACTAGAGCCACAATGTATACTGAATTTATATTTGCTCAGAAATAAACAAGGCAGATGTGTTAGATGTATCAAAGGCAAGGGGAGAGGAAGGCACAACAGAACAGCTTTCACAGCAAAGGATTTCATTTCAGCCATCCATGAAACATATTAACTCAGAATTTTTTCTTCTGTGACTCTCCCGTTTAGAAAGCAAAGGAAGACAAAACTAGGAGAAAAAATCCTAAAAAAGAATACAAGTACAGCCCACATTTATTACAGAAAGTGGAGTCACCAGGCATGACCCAAGCTGCGATGTGGAGAGAACAGATAGCATAAATCACCTTCAATTCCTACTTTGAGTAAATCACTCTCACCTGTCTTGACCTCCCACAAATTTGTTTTGCAAAGCCGGAGTTATCCATCAAGTGATCTATTCTGAGGAAGCTGAAGTACAGCCATACCAGCACGTATAGCTAGTGCTCTCCAAAAAAGTCACGTTACTTTTCTCTTACACATCAGTGGTCCTGCACAGACTCATGAGCTCTCAGGAGCTCCCAAACTCCTCCAGAAACTGGTAAAAAGTTACACCCATGAGGTTAAAATAATGAAAAAGTTTCCTATACCAGTTGCTGAGGTCAAAAATATCTCTGTGTGTCACAGAACTACTGACTGATGCTGACACAACTTGTACCTAACCATCCTTGAAACATTTACTGGGCTAAACTTTCAGCATAATGATTTTATATATGCATTAAAAAAGATGTTGTAACAGTCCATCACAAGCTTCTTTCTGCTCCATAAAAGAATGTGAAACACAGGAAATGAGAAGTCAATTGCTTTTCTGTCCGGGGATGAATGAGCGAGATGCCAAGGTTGTGTAACAAATGCAAGGCATTCATTCCTTATAAATCAGAATATACAGATTCACTACTTGTACATTCCCTGAAGTGGCAGAAAGGCATGATACATTTCAAGGTAACATACACTGAATTTGGAAATCGCTCTAAAATGGGACTACTAACAGGGGCATTTAGATACTCACCTTCAGAAGGACTTCATGCTTCTAATTTCTTCTTTAAACTCCTCCCACTTTCATCATTAAACATGAACTTTTAATATGCAATTTATTATTAAAATAAAGGCAGACATGGAGGAAAACAACTCTTCTGTGAGTGTCCGCATTAATGACAAAACTCACTACCCAGGGCTTTTAAAACCTGCAGGTTTCACAAGGCTTTGAAGGTTTTATATATAGCCAAATTGAAGTTTTCAAAGTTCCCTAGCAGCTCCCAAGGCACTGGGAAACCCCTGCTAGGATGTTTCAGAACTCAACCACAGCCAGCTGAATCACAGGCTACAGCAGCCAGACCTCTGCTAGGAATTAGCATCGCCACATGAAAGCACCCACTCAGCTTCCAATTCGGGGGCAATTTCAGAAATTGAGTAATTTTAAATCTATAGCAAGAGGTGCCCAATAAAAACTAATCAGGAGAATACTATATGTATTCAGAAAGGATTTATAAATGCTGAAGAATGTGACTTTAAAACAAGAACCTTCTGCCATCCAGCTAAAAGCCCAGAGCAAAGCCCAGCTGGCTGTCTGTGGTCTGGGGGACACTGCTTTGGCAAATCCATTCCCAGAACACATTGGAGGGGGAAAGCTCTGAGCATTCTGAGACCAAACTGTTCTATGTTTTGACAGACTTTTTCCATCCTGCAGATGCTCATGACAGACCCTGAGACACTTCAGCATACAAAGCAGAGATGAATTTAATCCTCAGTGGGGAGCAGCAGGTGGCTATGTGAGGTGGAAAATTTTTCATTAATTCCAAAACATGGTTGTAAACGTAAAAATGTTTATACTTGGGTTCATGTGATCATGATTTGAGAGAGACAAGAACAAGCAAAGTAAAATCTCCTGAAAAAAAGAGGTTGTTGAGATTTTGATGCAAGTCAGGAAAAAAGTTCCAAATAGTGACGCTATAGACTTCTTCAAAAAAGAAGCAGACCTTCATCTCCATTTTGTGATAGAAGAAATAGGTAGTACACAACAGAACACAGCTTAGCTCACCACTACAAATATTAAATTGCAGGTCTCTAGTCAACATTGTCAGAGGAAAAAATAAGCCACACTTTAGAACATGGGATGAAAACAATTCTTCTTTTGTAAGGTATGAAACTAATAACCCTCAGGAAGTAAGCTATGTTTCTAAAAGGAAGGACATGAAAAAGAACCCCTCTTCCCCATGTCCTCATCCACTACATTCCTCCCTCTTCAGAGAGTGACAATTCCGTATCAGAGTACATGTTCAGGTACAGAAATCAAAGCACAGGCAGTTTCAATTCCACCAAGCTGCTGCATTTGAAATGTGTGGTTAGAACATTTTTCCCAACACTAATTTTTTTCTTCAGAAACTTCTGTGCAGAAAATCCATGGCAAAACAGAAAATTCTTTTGGAAATACTATTTGTATTTGAAGAAAAAAAAGTAGTCCACAGATATGCTACCATGTAAATNTTTTCCTGGACTCAAAACCCTTTACCTTTAGTTAGGAGAAAAAAGAAAAAGATGTTTTCATTGTAGTGTCATGTAGATTTTCTGCTGCAGTCAGTCTGTATGATATTTCTTCCTAAACTAAAACTCTTTTTTTTTTTCTTCAGGCTATTGTCTAAACACAGGCTCTGTGTTACAGCTGGGATTGTTTTCTACAAATGAATTCTGTTAGTGCTACAGGAAGAGACAACAATTGTTATTTGGAGAATGACCAAGTTGCAACTATTGCTTTATTTTCTTTTTTTTTTTATTTCTCCTTCCATTCTTAGCTCAAGCTGTTTAGAGCAGAAAGGACTCTTCTTCGAAAAAAAAATTTAAAAAATCCAGATTTGAGGATGGGTACAAATCTGGGATGGGTGTGTGGGCATCTTTACCACTCCTACTCTGCTCTTGTAAGACTAACAATAGCCCCAGAATAAAAAGGGTTTTGAGGTCTTGCAGTGAGTCGAGAGGAGGGACACAAAGACCATCAGAGGGCTGAAGTCCATCTCCAGTGAAGACATGCTGTGAGAGCTGGGGTTGTCCATCCTGGAGAAGAGAAGGCTTCAGGCGACCTTAGAGCAGCCTGCCAGTACCAAAACTTGGTCTACAAAAAAGCTGGACCAGGACTTCTAAATAGGACATGCAGTGATAAGAAAAGGGGAAATGGCTTTAAACTGAATGAGGGTAGGATTAGATTAGATATTACGAAGTGTGAGGGTGGTGAGGTACTGGACAAGTTGCCAAGAGAAGTTGTGCATCTGTCCCTGGAAGTGCTCACGGCTGGACTGGATGGAGCTCTGAGCAACAGTCTACTGGAAGGTGTCCTAACCCATGCCAGGGGAGTTGGAACTGGGTAATCCTTAAGGTCTCTTCTAACCCAAACCATTCTTTAAGTCTAGAAGACTATTATTTCTTAACCGGTAGTGTACAGCACTTGGAAAGACCAGAAAGTATCTGGGTATGTCCAATAAAGCATACTTCTTGCAGCCACCTCCACTTCAGGCAGATCTCCATTTTAGCAATTACTTTCCAGTAACTGCCCTTTCTGCAAGCCAGTATCTTCTTCCTCAATATCAGAAAGTTGCACCTTCAAATAAGTGCTGGCAGCCTCTCATCTGCAAACCCCAAAATCAGCATCCCTTGCCATCAGACACAATCTCGGCTCATAATTTATTAAAACCAAGCCTGTTGAACACAAAGTTAGTAAAAATTAGATTTCCTCAATAAATTAGATTTCACAACTTGGAAACAGTTAACTACCTTACTGTTGGATTAATGTTTTTCGGGTTTTTTGTTTTCTCTGCCTGGGTCACCCTCATGCTGTCCATAGAAGAAAACAGGCCTTCTATTTCCAGGCTGGATAAAAGGCAACAACACAGAGCTATATAAAGACAAGTTCATCTTTCTCTGAACTTCACACTCCTGTTAGGCAAGGGTAGACTCAACAACAAAGCTGCTGCATAGCATGGAGACCAATATGACCATCCCCTCACATCAGAAGTACCTATCTGAGGCACTGACTCCATCCCAAGCAGACAAGAGGATGTCAAAATTCATTTATGCACACTCTTAACTCACAGCAGGAGCTCCAAACACACTATGCCAAACCCATGACCTATGACATGAAATGCTACCAGTGTAAGCTACAAGTCAGGAAGAACCAAAGGCATTACTAATTAAGAACAATACCAGTAATGGGAATTTCTTAGGTTAGAAAGTTCAGGTGATGCTAAATGATAAATCGTAATCCATATTTCAATGCACAATAAAGAAAGTTTAAAAATTTAGAAAGTAATTCCAGTCTTCAACTCAGTCCAAGTTTCTCTGTTTCTCCCTTTTTCACTACAAAAACTCAGCTATCAGCTAGCATTACTATCTTTGGAATTGCAGCTAAATCCCACTGTCTGTACAGCTTTGCAACCATTGCGTCCGAGATGACAAAGCAGTCATTTAAGAAAGAAGGGGCCACCTGAAATCAGATGCACAGCGTCACCATCGCCAGAGGCTCTATGCTTGAATCAGAGCCCATCCAAAAAGCTTTCTCACAAGCTGTCCCCTCCTAACCAAGGCTGCCACATAAGGTGGGTGTATGTAGCAAAGCCAAAGTATTTCTGTAAGAACTGTTTGAGTATTTTATCAGAATTTTCATGTGATATCAGAAGAAACAACATGGCCAGTCCCCACCCAAAACTCACAGGCTTCTGAAGATTTTTGCTTGGCTCCTCTCCCAATCTCTATTTTTCCAGTTTACATCTATCCACAAGGGATTCAATAAGAATCTGCTTAATGATAAGGGCAAATATTCCTGAGTAAGTTCCCTCTTCTGGAGTAACTACCCATCACATGTGTTTTTCAAGGAGATGGAATAAAAATTCATTATTAATCCATGTGGCTCTCTCACTCTGAAAACTCAATCCCTTCAGGTCCTTGACCTCACACTGCTGATGCAAGAAGTTTCCACTAGATGGTGTGGGATATGTAGGGCAGGTAACTATATTATTAGTAAATACACATTCAGTAAAGAGTATTTCCCCAAGTTTCAATTTTAACTCCCTTGCCTTTCAAGAGAGAGAATTAGTTTATAGGAAAAGGAAAGCACATACTTTAAAAAGCATTAATTCTACCCAGGATGAATGCACACTGGTTTTCCAGGATGATAAAAGCAGTAACCCTGAAACCCTATTATCCAGTGAACTGCCTTAAAAATTAAGCATGCCATTTTATTAGTTCAAATAGGAGAAATCTTTTTCTTTTTTCCTTTTTTTTCCCCCTTAGGAAGAGAAAACGCTAATAAGTAGAAGAGAATGCAGAAAACCCTGAAGTTTTGTCAGTCCCATTTCAGCCCATATCTGAAGTGCTATTCTGCTTTGAAAACGCGCTTTTCTTACTTAGGAATCCTCTACCAGGAGCCTGATGCAACAAGTTCTCTGGCCCTTGGCTGTGGAAGCATGGCACACACAGGGCTCCATCCCTCTCCCTAGAGCTGTGATGGTGGGATCTGGTGAAGGTGGGAAGGAAATTAATTATCAAAACTGCTACACACATTTCAACATTTACTCTTTTGTAAGAATTAGTCTCAGATGATCTACACAGCAATCACCAAGGACTCAGTAAGGCTCGGGTACTACACAACTGTTAATTAAGACATAATTCCTTCAGAAAACTTGCATTAATAAGTGAGAAGGAATGAACTCAGCTTGACTCTTGAATTAATTTGCAGAGTTCAGAATAAATAATAATAATTAAAAGGAGAAAAATCATAATCCTCACATATCTTTAACCTTGGCACACATTAAAATAGAAACTATAAAGACAAAAAACCTATTAAATCCTACTGATATTTTTAGGCAATTTTCAGTGCTGAATTGCATGTTAAGTCTATACACTGTTGAAAAAACTGTAGGCAAGCACACATGATCGAAAGCAGAAATGGATTCATTCCTCTCTGACTAATAATCAGAAATATTGGAAAAAAATCAAAGTGCCACAAGAAAAAGAAATTACATGGCAAACCACAATTTCTTTTTGGTTTGGGTGGATGTGCTGGTTTGAGATTGATTGACATTTTGTTGGGCAGGAAAATAGCCGCCCCTGGAAGTGAGGTGTGCCTGTGGATTTCCCATGAACCCAGTGCAACACCAATTGTGGGCCAGATTTAAAGACAGGCAGGGAAATGAACCAATCAAAAGTGAAATGCGTCTCAGTAGGATATACATTTGCACAGGACTGCCCGGGAATCGCTCTCTTCTGTTTCTGGCCTTGAACAGGTACAGACGCGGGCTGTGCCCTCGGCCTGGCTTCCCCTCCCCCACGACCACAGAGGCCCGCAGGAGGGGGAGACTGGGCCGGGCCGTGCCGGGAGCCCCTGCGGAGGGAACTGTCCCAGCAGGGAGTGGGGGGAACGGAGGGACGGGCTGGCCCTAGGCTGGCAGAGGAGAATCCCCCATTTCTGCAAGCTGTGGCTCAAGGACANAGAGAATGACCTGGATGCTTCTATAACATGTAGAATGCTTTTTAGAGGGATGTCCTAGTCCTGTGGGGGGTGCTAACGAAGCACTGAATGTTGACGTCCTCAGCCCCAGGGACAGCCAGAGATGGGAGTGCTGAAGCACTGATGTAAAGATAGCCCCTGCCCCAGGGATGAGAGATAACTGTTCCTTGGGATGAAGATGGAGCTGATGAGGAGAGGTTTCGTTTGGACTAGGAAAAAGACATTCTTAAACTGCACCCTAAAAGCTGATACAGCCCATGGGCAGTTGTGAGAGAACTGTCCATGGGGGGCGATGTTGCACAATGGCAAATCCACGGGTGAGCCATTTGTGAACTGTGTGGCCACAAGAGGACTGGTATTCTTGTGGAGGATCTATGGCAAAGCAGGAGGGACTCCTGCTCTTCCTGATGGGTTGGGGAAATGATTGTTCAAGGGGTGGATTGACTGAAAATCCTAGGTTTTGTCTTTTCGCATGGGCAGTGGGAGAGTGAACAGTTGGTGGAGGGAGGATGGATGTTTTGAAAGTTTTCTTCTGGTTTCTATTTTTCCTTCCTTTTTAGTGTTAGTTAATAAAGTTTCTTCTCTATGCTTTAAGTTTGGGAGATTGTGCTCCTTTTTTGGTCCTATCTCACAGCAGAAATTGAGAAAAATATATTTTCATGGGTGCACTGGCCTTTGGCCATTGTCAAACCATGACAGTGGAGTTCTTTGTATCTTCCCTGTGTTACTTCCCTTAGCTTCCCAGCTGTCTTACTCTTGAGTGTCTTCTGAACTCTGTTTTTTCCTTCCTCTGACAGTTACTTTTTTCCCTTGCAGCTTCCCCAAAGAGATGCATGAAGTTCCTTGAGAATCTTATGATTTTATATTTTTGAATTGCTTGGGAGCTACATTTGAGGGTCTTTCATTGTTACTTTATAATGCATTGCCAAACAGGCCAGTTACAGACTCAAATGAAGAGGTCATTCAGCTTTATTTTTAGAAGTCCATGCCGAGACAGTGATACTTATGGAGCCAGACTATTTGGCAGCAGATTCACAGAATTACTTTATCAGGAGTTCTCGTCAAAAACTGTCTGGAGTTTGTGATTTTATATGCTTTTAGAGTTAACTATCATTAAACAGGTAGCTGAGGAAAAAATAAATGTTACTTGCTTATCCCACTTCAAAAAAAACCCTGTGGGAAAAGTTTGTTCAGTATTCTCATAAATTATTACAAGGAATGTTCCAAGAAGGGGGAAGAAAGGGGTAAGGAGGGCCAAAAAAGACATAATCCCTACCCACCTGAGGAGAGGCTGTTGTAATGCAGTCACCCCAAAACTACCTCTTTCCTACTGCCAGGCTGTGGCATGCAACTGTCAGGCACTGGCTGTGAGAAGAACATCCTAAAAAGCCATCAACAAGTGGGTTACAGTTGTCATTCCTGTACTAAAGTGTGCTAACGGGGAAATTCAGGAACAGCAACCACTATTTCTACCCTCCTGTGTGGTGTTCCATAGCACATATCAAGCTGTTGAGCCTGTCTTTGCTTCTAACAAAGACAATATAGAACCTTCTCCAGGGCTTCTCCTATGTCCCTGGTTCTTGTTGTCCTTTACAGGGATATCAATTACAGCCAACTTCCTACTACTCCACCTACAAAAGGTTTCCAGGATCACTTCCACCTATTCTATAGATTCAGCTAATCACAATTATCCCCAAAAATGCACAGTGGTTTTTCTGTGAAAAACAGTAGATGCATTTCTATCTTCAGAAAATCACACGATAAAAAAAAAAAAAGAAAAAGAAAAAAAAAAGAGGTAAGATGACCTTGCAGGGTAGTCCATGACCCTTTAGCCTTTAAACTTTTTAAACTTCCCCTGTAGTGGAAATTGCATTTTCAAGGGCCAGTCCCTGACACCATGGCTGGAGTGAAAGCAGAGGACAGCCTCTAACCCAGAACACTGAAGTGCCACATGAGCACCATCAGAGAATGGGAGAACAGATTTTCAGATAAGAGTTAAAGGACACTCTGACAACAAGAAAAGAGATTATTACAGTGATTACTTGATAAATAGGACAGCCCAAGGAGATGTAATACAGCCTTGTGCAGCATGGAGAGAAGAAGCAAAAGAGACAAGTATGCAGGGAGCAGACAACAGAGCTTCAGACAGAAGTATTAAAATAAGAGGTTTTTAAAAACCTATGCATATTACTCTATAAAGGACTTAGTTACTGCAAAATATTATTCTATATTTCCTTCTTCCTATACCAGCAGACCACTCACAATATCTTATGAGAATATATGGACTCATAAAATAATTAACTTAATTAATTCTTGCATAAATCAAGAGAAAACCTATCCACAGGACTACAGCTGACACAGAAAGGAGACAGCAGCA
This sequence comes from Bombycilla garrulus, assembly GCA_013400315.1. Taxonomy (NCBI): domain Eukaryota; kingdom Metazoa; phylum Chordata; class Aves; order Passeriformes; family Bombycillidae; genus Bombycilla; species Bombycilla garrulus. The sequence continues at coordinate 1,159,222 of VXBU01003983.1, forward strand.
GATTTTCAGCGTTGGTCTGGAGCATCACATCAGCAGACCTGACCCAGCCTGAGGGCCAAGGCCACAGCTACAAACACTGTCCCTTTCCAGTGCTCTACTCTGGGAGCAGCGCCCATCTGCCGTCTCTGAAGCTGGTGAAGCCTTGCACTCACAGGTCTGGCCCATTTCTAGCCCAGGGAGGCTGTCCTCTTGCTGACTGGGAACAACTGGCAGCTGTGCTGGTTGTTCCAGGCCACATGGAGCTCTAACCAGCTGCTGGAGTTCACACCAATGCCCTGATCCTGCTTGCTAGCCCAGGTGGAGCCTACAGGAGGACCAGTTTCAAGTCTGAGCTAATACAAAGATGTATTTCATATTGTGATTTACTTTGCTGAGGTCTGGACAAGCTTTGGGGGTGCCACAGCACCAAGACAATTACAGCCACTGGAGAAAGAGCAACTCACTAATCAAGCCCAGTACCCTGTTTCTCCTCAGAACCATATTTAGCTCCTTTTAATTTATTTGGTGAGTTCCATGTTACAAGCACTTGTATTTTTTGCCCTTGACATGCTCATTACAAAGCTAGTCCCCAGTATTTTTTTAGAGGTGTTCTTTCCCATTTCTATTTAAAAATGTCACTCAAATGCAATGTCCATTTCTCCAAAATGTCTCCCTTGGCTTCAGATATGCATTCCAGATTTGTACAATTCCTAAGGGAGAAAAAAAAAAAGACTTATATACTCAAGCCACGTTTTTATTCAAGCAGCACAGCCCATTTGACTTAGATAAACTAAAGTATCAGATTAATGCAGTCTGTCCTTCCCAAACCCAAAACCTTACATGCGTGTTTGTACATATTTTTCCATGCATTTTAATTTGTGAGAACTTAATCCAAGCCTGTTTACTGGAGCCAGCTGTTTTAATGGCCTCATTACTTCCCCAAACCCACATCTCAATAAGGTTGGGGAAGCTGCCAAAGGATTTGGCTGAACCTCTTACAAGGCCCCATGACAAATTGTAACTATCATTTTATTATCTCAGTGATAGGAGGGTCTGGCTGAATTCTCCAGCTCTGGAAGATTAAAGAAGAGTGGCAAGTTTCTGCTTTCCACCCACCATTAACAAGAAAGTTTTGCCTGGACATTCAGGCATTTCCTGAGTGTGCAATACATACCCTGTCACCTCTAGGCTCAAACCCTGGAATTCTTGGTAAACCAGGCAAAACCCCTGGGGTATATTCAAACACCAGAGCACCTGCTGCCTGTTCCATTCCTGAAACAAGAGTTTTAACCTCTCAACTTTGCACTCTGCCAGGACACTGCTGGTTTCCCACCGCAGCAGTTAAGTGAAGACACTCACCCACCATCACGCAGCACAAAAGAGTGGCAATAGAGGCCACAGAGAGCCCTAAAGGTGCTCCCTCAGAGTTCGAGCTCACTTCTCTGACACTTGAAGCTGACTGGTTCACTTTCAGAATGCAGAAAATCAGGTTTCTGAGCAGACAAATGGGAACAACTGAAGTTCTCCAGGAAACACCAGAATGGGAGTGCTTCTGAGAGAATATATCTGCTTTAGTGCCTGCTTTCATGCAGACAGTTGTTTTGCAGTGACCATTACTGTATTTCAGTGGAGAATAAACCCTACCCTGTTATTCAACTGAAAGAAAAACACTGTTCTTTGTTTTAATTATTTATTGATATTTTATGAGACAGAAGGAAAATTACATATGAGAATAAAGAACTTGAAGTTGCTTGACAGTATCAATTTTCTCCAGGTCTTTTAGAAAATAGTAATTTCCAGTTAATTGCGCTAGAAGGAGCCCAAATTATGAGAGTTTTGGCCTAAAACTTTATTCTGAGATTTGTCTAAAATGAAGCCTAAGGTGCAATGCCTGCCTCCCTGCAGCCTTCTGTTTGCTGGCCCTATCATTGTATTTCCATCATTTCTGATGTGTTACTTAAAGTGCTGCAATAACAAGAAGCAAGACAATGTGGGACAGGACAGAGAACAACAACAGAGACATTTAAAAAGCCATGCATAAGGCAAAGGATATCTGAAAGATGATGAAAACAAGAAACAGCTTCTGTGCAGAACTGCTGCTACTATAAGACTGAACATAACTATCACAAAAATCTATGCAAGACACATAGATTCCCCTGGGATGGTTTCTACAACTGAATTTCTCCTTCACCTCCGGAAAGTATTTCAGCTGCCAACTTTTCAATTGCCTGACATTTCAAGCTTTTCCTATTACCTCAAAAAAATTACACCTCTGAGCTCCTACAGATGACCTTCCACAGCACCAAGAGAGAGATTCTGTTAAATATTAAAACATTTACATCTAAAAATCTGTCATATATGATAATTAGAGTTTCTCTGATCCTAAGTTTTATTCACCATAACACTGAAAACCAGCTCTTCTCAACAACAGCTGTACACTAAGGGGAGCCCCAGCTCTCCACACTACCAGACCAGGAGCCAGGAATGGCCTCCCAGCGAGAACAAGTCAAGTGAAATGAAAAGCCCACTATTTCAAGATTTCCTGTAATACCAGCAAGTCATCCTGGAGGTTTTGCTACTGACTACAGGTGAAGGAGGCCTCCTCACATGTACTCTTCAGCAATAAGGAAATCATTTGATCCCCAGGATGCATCCAGACCACATGAGCCAAGCAAGAAAAGCAGCATCTCTGGTGTTCAGGCATTCACACTAATGCCCTGGGACATGATACAGAAGTAAAGACAAATGGAGTTTAAAGCATCAGAGAAGAAATTAATTTTCTGCGCAGAGATCACTAAAGAGCTGCTATCCTACAAGAGGTCTCCTCTTTCTCACCATGTTGCAAGTGGCCCTTCCCACCCCTCTCCCTCCTCACCAGAATCAGGACATACTACTCCTTTATAAAAGATAAAATCAAACTCATCCTCCCTAGCACAGATCAACAGCTAAAGAAATTACCTAAACAATATTCTCAAGTTCCCAGCAGTATCCAGCTCAGTTTTTATGACCCATTACCCAGGTATCTCACCAGCTGTGTCATGTTGCCTCTTGCGTATTTATTAACTATTCATGTTCCAAGCAATGTTAACATTAAAAAAAAAAAAAATAAAAGTAGCAACATTTACATTTTTCCTTCCTGGAGTGCCTTCAGACACTTGGCTAGAATTCAGACTTTGAATTTAGTGCTCTTAATTGTGGGGTGTTTTTCTATCGGGCTCCAATATTAGACCGCTGACGCCTACCAACTCATAAATTTGTCTCTACTTTTTTAGTATTTTTTGCACATCTTGTCTTAGCAAAGGTTCAAAAGTTCAGTAGAAAAATACTACTTCTCTTTCTCTTTGCTGGAAAATCTTATGACAGATAATGTCAAGAAATTTAACACAATTATGACAACTAAATTACTCAGCACTACGTAGATCTTGTAAGGATCAGGAAAACACTGTAAGTAATTAACTGTTGTTAAGAGGTTTACACTGCCTCACCAACACATATGAGACCTAAATCTGAACTGCTAATAAGTGCATCAGTAAATTTTGTAAGGAGTCTGAATTACACCATGGCAGGATGTCACTTAGTTTGCTTATTGCTTTCCTAATTGATAAAGGAGTATTAACAGCTGATTCTTTATTAATCTATGCATCCTGGAGGACTTTGTAAAAGATTTTTCCAGAGTACAAGAAGCCTGTTTCTCCCTCTGCCCCGTCAACATCCACCAACAAAGGAACAGAGAGACAATTCTAAAATACCTTTTCTTGGAGAAGATCCAAATGTGGAGGGAAGCAAGCACAGGGTTACAACCTGTGCTTGGAAGAAGGCATTTCTGTCAAGTGGGATGGAATATGCTACCTGGAACAAAGGTACTTTCAGTGCACACAGAAAAGCATACAATGCATGGGAAAATGGAATAGAAAAAAGCAATCCTCATTTAATGGACAACAAGTTACCTTCACAGATATTATAAAGTGTTCTTGATTTACAAAAATAAAAATGTGAATAAAATTGAAAACAAACAAACCAAAAAATCTTAAGCAAATGAATAAAATATACTCATAAAAACAGAGTGGCTGTCTCTACTGGATTTTCTTCAGTAAATGCAGGACTTTATATGCAGAAATGAATATTATATGCAGAAATGAATCCTAGTAAATATTCCTTTTCCATCCTACTTCTGTGCAAGAGATTGAGCAAAGAGTATCACCAAAGAAAATACCCTTAATTTAATTAGTAAACACATTCAAACACCAAAATCAATAATTCCCTATAATCAAAACTCTCCTTTTTACATTGGGCTAAAAGAAAATCACTTCTGTTGACAGATATTTATTTATAAATTCCAAACTCACGTGTACCCTCCTATCACTCGTATCTCTGAAACTCTATGAGCAATAGATTCGGGTTGGTAACAGCTGAGTGGTTTCCAGCTTACACTCCTTCAAAAAAATCACCATCCGCAGGTACAAATGTCCTGCTGCTTCCTGGTGATGTAACTGCTTAAATAGGAGCCAACAGTGCAGGCCAGATAATGACAAGTGTCAGTTAAAACAGAAAAAAGAACAAAGCAACCAATTCTCCAAGGATAAAAAATAAGTTGTTCGCTCTTATTAATTAAGCTAGGACAGATTTTGTTTGTTGCCTTTTTTTTTTTTTTTTTAACGCATTGGGATTGCATGACCAGGTTGTGGTAGCAGAGGGACTACGGTGGGGGCTTCTGTGAGAAACTCCCTGACAGAGCCAATTCCAACTGGCTCCAGGACAGACCTGCCGCTGCTAAGCTGAGCCCATCAGTGGTGGTGGTGGCATCCCTAGGGAAACGTATTTAAAGAAACTGCTTGGAATAACAGCAGCCCCAGTAGTAGTGAGAATATTTAAGAGAAACAACTCTGCAGACACCCAGGTCAGTGCAGAGAAGGGGCAGGAGGTGATGCAGGAGCCAGAGGAGAGATTGCCCTGCCCCTTGGTGAAACCATGGGGAGGCAGCTGTGCTCCTGCAGCCCATGGAGGGCCACGGGGGAGCAGAGATGCCCCTGCAGCCTGTGGATGGCCCCACCCTGGAGCAGGTGGATTCCCAATGGGAGCTGTAACTTCATGGGAAGACCACGCTCGAGGCAGGATCTGTAGAAAGAGGAGCTCACGCTAGAGCAGAATTTCTGACAGGCCGTATCTTGTGAGGGACCCATGCTGGAGCAGCCTGCTGTGCAGAACTGCACCCCATGGGAGGGACCTATGCTAGAGCAGGTTGTGAAGAGCTGTGTCCCTGGGAAAGGCTCGCATTGGAGAACTCTGTGGAGGACCGTCTCCCGTGGGAGGCACCCCACAGTGGAGCAGGGGAAGAGTGGGAGGAGTCCTCTCCCTGAGGAGAGGGAAGGGTAGAGATAATGTATGATGAGCTGACCACAGCCCCCATTGCCTATCTCCCTGTGCTGCTGGGGGGAGAAGGTAGAGAAAACGGGGAGAGAAGTTGAGCCCAGGAAGAAAGGAGGGATAGGGGGAAGGTATTTTAAGCTCTAGTTTTTATTTCGCATTAACATGCTCTAATTTACCACCTATCAAATCAAACTAATTTTCCCAAGCTGGGTCTGTTTTACCCATGACCCTCTCCCTGTAGTTATCTCAATTCATGACCTTTCATTATATTTTCTCTGAGGAGGGGAGTGATAGAGCAGCTTTGGTGGGTACCTGGTGCCCAGCCAGGGTCAACCCACCACATAAAATCCAGTCTTTTCACTGGAAAAAACCATTGTGACAGTGGGTTTGTGACAACATTTTAAAGTCCTCCAGAAATCTTACAAAGGTAAAGGGAACAAAAAAGCTCACAAAAATGTTTTGAGCAATTTTGAATGTATTAAATATTGCCTCCTAGAATAATAAAACTAAATCATAGTTAGGGGTTATGGAAAGACGTGGAAAATTATTTATTTTCACAACAACATGGAAAATCAGTGTCACTAATATGTTTCCCCATTCACTGAAAGAAACTGAAGTTGAACGTTAGGTTAAAAGCTTTTTCAGTGGGGAAAATACAAATATTTAGTTAAGGTTTCAATGACTCTTCATACAATTATTACACAATATCTACAGTTATTAGAAAAGCAGTTTCAAGTAAGAGAAAATGACCTTGAGTTACTACTTGATGAGCTACTGGGGAAAGTAAATTTCATTAACATAATGCATTCACCTCAAAAAAAAGGAAACACACACATTTGCAACTGTGACAGAAGTGATCTAGTTGGACTGAAATAGGGAAACATAATGTGTGTACTTAGTACTCACTCAGTAAAACTACTACCACAGTAAAAATTACTGAAAGTCAGAGAAAGATCAAGTGCTAAAGCCAAAAGCATACACAGAGTTATAAAGGGAACCAGAAATAATATTCAAAAAATCTGGAAAACATCAAAAAGTGCTCAGGGGATATAATACAAGCTATTAGAAAATATAACATGTATATTAGGACAAACAGAAAGACCATCAGTCTCTAAATGAGAGTTTCGATGATTTTCAAGTCACGGGCAAACAACATCCTGAAGGAAAGCAATTGTTTTGTATGCAAAGTGGTGGAAACAATTATCCGTGGTGCCTTAGGTCTGCAGCTGTAGGATGTGCTACACTCTTATTCACAGCCTTGCACACAAAGGATTAAAGAGACAGGAAAAGACAAAACTCCAGCACCAGGCTGAGCTAGTAAATTAGGCAATTTTTCCTGTGATCACAAGGACAGCCAGTGTCTGCAAAAACTCAGTTTTAGACTGAAGAGAGTAGCTGGCCTTTCATCTGCAAATTAAGGAGTATTGTGCTGCCACATCTAAAAGACATTAAGTAGTGCCAAATCTCATTTGAGATGGTTCATCCTTTGCCTTTCTCCATGGAAATGTTATCCAAGTTAAGTCACAGTCCTGTGCTTCTAGGACACTGCTGTGTGTGCACATAACCAGCTCCTTTCACCCAGCCCAGCCCATATGAGCAGTGGCTCCAGAGCCACCAGCAGAGACTGCCTTGGTGCTCTGCATCCTGTATCCATGACTGTCAGCAGCTCCTCCAAACACAGCTCCGAGTTCCACCTCCACCATGGATCTCCCACCATAAAAGCAAAACAAATGAAAACACCACCCATGGGACTGTCCTTCCCCACAAATTGTAAAACCATCTCTACTTTAGAGAATACAAGTTCTTTTTTCTCCAGAAAGTCTTTTTAGCCCACCTGTGAACAGAACCAAACATTGCAGACATATCAAAACAGAAAACCAGGCATAAACATGACAACTGATCAGTGTCTTTCCAAATTCAAGCTTGTCCCTTTCACACCTGGAAAATGAAATCTTTTGGGATGGAGAGGCTTCTCCACCCTACAGCAGCTCATTCTTGGCCTACCTATGCTTCCACAAAATGCATCTTCATGAGCTTTTATTGCCTTTTTTGAAAGCATTTGAAGAAGATACTAAAAGTTTCTCATTTTCTCAGTTTGTATGACAGGATTAGCTGTCCACCAAAATACAAATTGGAATATAAAAGAATGAAGTCTCACCATGAGCTCCAGAGCTACACAATGATAGAAGTTTTTGATCAATGTAAGGAGCCAGTGAGCAATTTCCTGGATGACACTTCTCCCTCTCCCACTCCTGTATTTCCTCCTACACTTGCAGTGCTGTTAAATAGAACAGATGCTCCTATGAATCCCACAAGAAGTTGTTAATTATTCACAACATCTGTTAATAACAGTATTAATTTGAAGTTAGCAGCTGCTGGCAGAGGTCAGATGACATAGCCATCGGCCTCTACATGGCATCAGCTGCTTCTGCTCTGCTTCTTCAGTGGGTTGGGTGAGTCCTGCCTATGCTCAAGCAACAGCCTTGCTCTGATGGTGTCTACAGAAATAGTAATTCGCTTTAAAACTCTGAGAGAATTTTACCGACAATATTTTTTTCCCATTTTTTCTCTCTATTTTCTTTTCTGGTTAGAAAACCAGGAGGATTAGGCAGAAAATCTGCCCAAAAGCAGCATCAGTGTAGTCACGGCAGGGGAGAGAGCAAGGACTGTGCCAAGCAGGGAACAACAAAGGAGAGAAAGTCAGTTTAGCAGGGCTTGCCAGCTCAGTGATCCCTCTGAACCACTGCTTTGGAACCAACCACAACCAGAAGGACAGTTATAGCAAGGAGCCATAGAAGCACAACCCAGAGCCAATGGAAGAAGAGCATCAGGCTGAAGGACAGGGTTTGAAGAAGTATAAACACCACAGGATCAGGTGTGCAGCCTGTGTCAGTATTTTCAGACCAAAGCACTGCTGCACACCTGGGTTAGCGATGGCCCATCCACGTAATTACCACCATCTACTCCTGCTGCTGCCAACCATTCCCAGCACCTCCCTAGAAGCAGGAACCTCTTCCTCTACACATTTTTAATACATCTCTATTTCTGTTACTTTTTCTACTCGCAGCTCTCCGTGCTCTCATTGACTGACACCCCCACATGTTGCTGTTTAGACAGCACTGGTGTTTGGAAACAGGCACCTACTCATTTCCTTTCATTATTGAGGCAGGCAGTCTGACACCCTACCACTTGCCTCAGGATTTCATGCTGAGGATTATTCAGCTTTTAGTCTGTGTTATAAATTTCCTGCCATGTCCCACAGAATGCCAAGCTATAGTAGTAAGACACTGTTGGTGTGGTGCCCATCAGTTGACATGGGAAATATTTTCCTTTAAATTTCACAATAGGACAGGACCTTGGAAGGCCCTCAAAGACCTTGCAGGTTTCTGTAAGCTCCTTATACTGCTCAAGGACTCCAAAACATCAAAAACAAGCACCCATTTACATTCATGAAAACCTGTCCCGAAAGCACAACTGGACACAGGAGCCCAGACTGCAAGCAGGACCCTTTGATGAGAACAGATCTGAGCAAGACTTTGGGAACAGATTTGGTTCACAGGAAAGTTCTGCTGTCATGCAGGTTCAAAATGCCATCTCTGATCTCCTGGGACTAGAGAAAGAGCGTAGCCCAGCTGTCAGAGGGCATTGCAGATCTAGATCACTATGCAGTAGCATCATGCACGACCTGATGCGCTTTTGCACCACCAGGGAACTGGCAGGACAAACTGCAGGATCCTGTAGACTGCAAAATGAGATTTCTTTTCTTAACTTCTCTCTTTCTGTGGTTCCTTGGAGAGAGCAAGACCAAACACAGCATGTAGTGCTGAAAAGGTCCAGCTCCTTTTGAGGAAAATGTTCTTAGAAGCACAGTCCCAGCTAAACCTTCACAGTAACAGCCTCCTATACATATGTACAGACAGACAAATACCATAGCTGCAGCCAGTGAATTGGAGGAAGATAATTTCTCAAGAAGACAGACTCATGCCAAGAAACAAAACTGAATGCTCCTGAGCATGTATTTTAGGCCCTATTTCTCTCTCATTAAAAACCTTTGTCTACTCTGCACTTTGATCATTTCCATAATTCAATGAAACATTTAATAAGAAGTATCAAGAGGTGCATCAAGTGAGGAATATTTCAGAATATGTCAAAATGCCTTCATCAGTGTGTATTGTACAGAAACCTTCATATGCATAAAATTAAAAATGCTTCCCTCTCTTCCACACACTCCTTCATTCACAATGGAAATACAGGATACCAAAACTCCTGTCTCCTTTTGCTGTGCTAGACCCTAAAATATTAGACATAGCCTGAAAAGGTCTTTAAATCTTTCACTAGCAAAACCTTTATGAAAAATAATCTGTATCATGAGCTAAAGATCACCAAAATTACATACAAATTATTACTGGGTTTTGTTATTAGGTTTTACATCGAAGCCATCATATTCTATCTTATGAACATTCTGAGAATAGCGTTTTGATTATATATGCAGTCTACATAACCAAAAAAGTTAAGTGTCTCTTTCATCCAAAACATGTACATTTAATGTTGAATCTTTCAAAAACAACCTGAGCACATACTTCAAAGAAAAAAATAATAGACTTTTCTCTTTTCTATGATAGAATATTATGAAAATTCAAGCAAAATGAAAAAGATATAGCTGTCATCGCTTTTTACCCGAGCTTTTTTAGAATGTATCAGACAACTAAAAAAAAAGAGAAATATTAAATCTATGCTAAATATCACAAAGAGGCTTAGTACTCTAACAGGAGTGCTGGGGGAGTGGTTATTTCTTGTTTATTTTTTTAGAAATAGCTTATTCCATTGAAAATACCATCTTCCTTCCACTCAGTAAGAAGAGTCCTAGGGTTATGTATTTAAATACTCCTCCCCTTTAGAAAGGGCACCTCCCAATACATTGATGCACAACAAAATTCTTCTCACAAACTACAGAACTTGCATTAAGTTTATGTATATAAAAATTTGAGATTTATATAAAATACAAGTTAACTTCATGCACAGAAAGACACAAGAGCAGACCTGTTAGACACTGAGCAAACAAAAGTACTGCTATAAAATGGGCTGAAGAAGGTAAAAACACATTAAACCTAAAAATGTCCCCTCAGAAGAGCATCGTACTGAAATCAACACAAAGTTAGGACACTTCATAAAAACACTGCTGAAGTACAATAGCAACCAAGAAACAAACTGTTTTATGAATCTCTTCAAGTTTCTGCATATGTTTCTACCAATCTCTATTGCAAACCTCAAGAAGCACTAGCAGATTTCTTCAGCCAAGGTAAAAACGAAACAAAAAAAATGGTGCACTATCTTACCTGCTTTTATATATATATATATGATATTTGAATACAGAATATTCAGTTTCTTTTTGTATCTAGTTTACTTAGAAGTCAGGCCTAAAGGTGCCTAAAAGAAGCATTTAAGTCAAAACTGTACTTAAGAACTATGTGAACATCACTAGTTTTCTGAATATATGGGGCATACAGAATTCCCACTAAAGCCAAAGAGCTTAATATATTGAAACAAAAACAGGGGCACATAGATAAGATGCACTCCTTTCAGCATTCACATGCTGATGCTGAAACTATGCTGATGCCCTAACTGTGCATATAAGGTATATTCCCTCCCATTTCCAGTTTTCATGTGGCTGGTTCTGATATAAAGAGGTAAACTGAATGAGACCCTGAGATTTAAAAGCAGATCACAATTAACCGTTTTATTGTTGATACACGTGTCACAAAGATAATGGAAATTCCATAACCCCTTAAATTCAACACAAAATGTACCCACAGGAAAAAGCATATGTGCTTTGGATGGGAAATAATTTCTATAATTTTATAAAATTCCTCTCTTAATCAAAAATCACAGCTGAAAACTGCCTTGACGCAAGTGAACAGACATATGAAGTCATATTTAAAACCACAGGAAGTCATTATTATAAGTTTTACTTTCAAAAGGGAAAAGAAGATATAGAGTCTGAGAAAAAAATATTTTTTATGGATACATGATAAGCAGTTTAAGTTCCAAGAACCATAAAATATTACAAAGTTCACAATCAGTAATATATTTTAAAATTTGCTGTGACATTCCCAGATTTGAGTATGGAATGTTACTCTTCACCTTCTCATATGAGCAGGCAAAAACCTCCAGACTTTTAGACATGCTGACATTGTGCTCTAATAATAAAGGTAATCTCAAAAAAGGTGAATAGTTTCCTACCAAAAACCTTCAAAACCCCAAATTACACAAGAATGAGCCTCATGACAGGAGTCCAGTGGTGTTTATTTTCTTTTATTTACTTTGCTAATAAGAGTCAACTCACTAATAGACACCTTTCCTCATCCCTGCTACTACTATAACATTGAAATGACATAGGCATAATTTCTTACCTTTAGGAAAATCAATATAAACAGAATAGTCATAAATATTTTTATCCAGAAATGGCCACAACATTTTAAAATTACTTTAAGATTCAAATATGCATTTTTATGGAACAAAATAGTTTAAGATGTCTGGTAAATCTGCCCTTCATTTAATTTACATATGTCTTGAGGTCTCCTAAATTAAAGCAATGAAGTGGAGTCAATGATAGAATACTTTTTAGATGATTATTTAAAGATTAGTAGATCTTAAATCTGGACCTCTCTTGTTAGAAACGTTCTTTATGAAGCTTGTTACCAAGCTTACTTTAGGCAGTTAAGAAAATGAAGTTATCACTGGCATTGAGTGAAATCTGGTGAAGGACATATTTGACCCTTTCCACACCTCCTAGTTGTATTGGATTTACCCTGGAGAGGATTTATTACACCTACTTGCTTTAAAGCATATTAAATACACAGAAAAAAAGCAAACCTAGAAGCTTACAAAAAACATAGCAAGCACTTCTATGACTATCATAAGCTGTTAGCTGCCAGTTTTTATGCCTTTTACTCATTGTTACTCTATGACACCCCTTAGCCTGGCTACAACGTGCTCAGGTCCTACTGAGCATCTGACAACTTCTTCGGACAAAAAGCTGCTAAATTTTGGACAATAAACACCTAATGCACCAAACTGCATTTAGGGCAGCAGCTTTACTCCTCTGCATCTTCTGATGGTTTCCCGTTTTTTTTTTTTTTCAGACCTACTATTTCCAGGTGTCCCAGGTGAGAAGAACACAGACCTTCTGAAAACAGATGGTTTGACACAGATTGCACATTTCTGGGAAACTCTTACCTTCAATGGGAACTCGCATCTCATTCTGAAAAACTTAAATGTAAAATGTTTTAGGAGGATCGGAAAAGATTAAAAATATCCTAGGCAGCATCTTTTATTCAAAACACAGTTAACGCAAAATACAACAAAAACACCACAATTTTATGAAACTCAAATAACATGCTCTCAAGTTCACCACACAGCTGTAGAGAAAAGATATAAGCTAGAAAGAGTAGAAATGCCTCAGTGTGGCAGTAGGACCACAGCAGGAAGCCCTCTGCAACCAGGCAGGAGTGCTCTGTAGCAGAGACATCTGCGGCTGCCTCCATGGCTGCTTGTGCCCGATTTGCCATTAGACAACACCAACAGCACTGCCAATTACAGAAATGGTTTTTGAAATGTGAGTATGGGTGTTCTGAAAACTGGACTGAGACCAGTAACTCATTTTGCAGACATCTAGCTAGTCATTTGGATATTAATATTCTTCAGCCAGCAAAACCAAGACTGCATTTAAACCAGTACCCTAAGAGAGAATAATACCATTTCCTCACTGCCTACCTCATCAGCCACCTAATGCTTCCCAAAGCACTAAACACTTTCAAGTGCAAATACTGCTGTACCTCCAATTGTTGCTATGCAACACCAGGTCTTATATTTCCTAGAAACATGATGAAAATTGGACTCAGATCCTTACCTTAACTACTATTACTCACCACCATATCATAGACAATTTGGATTAGTACTCATTGAGGAAACCGGGTTATGGTCCTCAACAACTTACTTACAGAATCCAGGCACTACTCCAATGTATTTTCACCCCTCATTTAATACCTGATTCTTTTTTGAACATGACCTGCCCTGTAATTTTAAGAGAAACCACCTGAGCTCTTCATTCAGCTATATTATAGTCATTTTGCTTCAGAATGGCTCCCACAACAGTACCAGGCACGTCTTCGGGGTAATTGTATTTTATGGTTATAAAAGTTAGTGTTGCTGGAATGCAAGAGGAGTAAGAGTACAGTGCACACGTAAGGTTTGTGCAGCCCTTCTCATATCCGTAGGAGAAAGAATCCCACCCCATAAACAATCCCACACACACAGCTCATCTTCAGGCATTCTGGACAATGAATCACTATATCAGTCAGCATAACTTTCAGAAGTATAACTTTCTTCCAGCATAACAGCAAGAGGGTTTTTTTTTTCTTCCTAAGGCAAATTATTTTCTCCTCTGCAGACATGTAGACATTTTTAGTACCACTTCTGGGTAATCAGCCCTATCAGACAGATGGCATACTTTTTGAAACAAGTGACATGGGCAGTTTGTTTCACCCCAAATTGGGGCAATTAATTTTGATAAGAATTTAATTCCCAGTTAATACAGATTGTTGGCATCTGGTTTTATATGAATTGATTGCACAGAGAAATAAGGTCAAGATCAGCTCTGGGTAGGAAGACTGACAGATCTGATGGTGAACTCCTGTGACTGCACATCAGCATGAAATTTAGCTAACAAGAGTTTGACCATGCCCCGGCAGACAGAGGATGTGTTATGTTTGCCCACACCAACGCATTTAAGAAAACAGTTAGAAAAAGGAGAAGACTGGTAAATGCTTTGCCATTTCACTTGGATAGGCACATCAGCAACAGGATACTTTTCACCATGTCATATTTCTTGGTATCTGGGCTTCACAGTGCCTGAGTTAAGAAGAGAGTAGTCAACAAGGAGCAATGACAAGACTGATACAGTTTCACATAAAGCATTAAAAAAAAAAAACAACACAACCATTTTAGTGTAGTAGATTCAATTTATCAAAATATAATCAATAATCAGGATCGTTGAAAGTTCTGAGAACTGCATGACATTCACATTGTATTTACAGTCATTTCCAAAGCAATTTTCAGCAAATTAGTCCACCTAGTTTCTCTCTCTCTAGATTTACTAGGTCAATGCTAATTACTTTGTCACATTAGAAAGCTTGTAAGTGAAGCTGTCTTTGTGGAAAAAAAAAATCATCTCAATTCAAGTTAAAGCTGCAGACAAGTTTTGAGAATGTAAACAAAATTATGACTAGACCTCATAATATTTACTTTCAGAATTGGCATGTGCAGGGTGCAAAGCTACAAAACTGATGTATGGCACAGTAGATTTGTCTATCCTTTCCATAATAATACACTTAATACATATTCTATTTTCTATTTACATTATTGTATAGCATCTGGACTAGACCATTTGAAAGCAGAGTTATGAATCTAATACAAAATGGACATTTTCCTGTACACCTCAGCTGTTTTCCCATAGTTCTGTTAGAGTCACAACCACAATGAGAATAACAAAAGTGGTTTCCCACCAATGAGAAAAATCAGTTCACCATTAGGCAGTTTCATCTTTATTCACTGAAAATTAAGGGAGTCAGGTCCTCAGCTTACAAAATCAGCAGATAAAACCAGCATGTTTATGCTGTTCACTGATTTTAAACAATGCTCCCAAGCCTAAGCACTAGAAAAAATATCATGCCACAAGAAAAAGGTGGTGTTTAGCAAAGGAAGTTCAGAGGGGTTTTTATTTAATCTTGACATATTCACATTTTTCAGTAATGACAAAGGCAAGGAATTACTGGCACTTGTGGAACTAATGCTGCATCTCCCACAATCACAAGACTTGGAGATGAAACTGCAGGTAGCAACACAAACAACTGGGTAAAATCTCAATAGCTACCAGAACTCAATCAAAGAATTTCAATATCCCCATCACAGCCAGTAGCCAAAAACCAGCTGCAGGTGACACCACACTCTTCTGTGACTCCTTCACACAGCATTAAGTGGACTCCACCACCACCTCTCCCTCCACAGGTCCCATGGGATGGTTCACAACTCAAGTGTACGGTCAAGTTTCTTTAAGCAGAAGAACAGGAAGATAGATGTTCTTTCTAATGCATCTGGGAACAGCAGAGGAGGTCAAGAAGGGGGAGAAGGGAAAGAACAAAGCCAGGAAAACAGAAGGCCTGCAAAGTTTGTTGCTGTCTTCATGCTAACACTGCAAAGTGCAGAACATTTAGAAGTCAAAAAATTCCAAAATTCCTGCAGACTGTGACTGAGTCTTCAATTCCAATAAAATCTGGGTTTGCCTGAAGCAGTTTTTCAACTTCAGCAGACAAAATAAAGTGAGCCTAGAAAATGCAGTTCTTCTTTCTGGTGATCTGCATTTCTTTAGGTATTTGTCTTTAATGTGGAAATAGGAATTTTTGTATACCTTGAGGTAACTTCTGTTGCACAGAGGGCACCATTCAGAATACTTTTTTATAATAAGACATGAATATAACCTTTTAAAAGAAAACCAGTAAAATATTCAAATGGCATTGCAAAATTGTGTCTTTTTGAAACAACATTGAGAGAGAGTGTTTTATACCACTGTTAACTACCAAGCTTAAGTTCTGTTTGACAGTAAGCAATGGAAACTAAACCTGAATTTTTGTAACTACTGAGAAAACAGCGGTGGTTTTTGCATGAAAATTATTAGAACAGGAGTTTGGAGCTCCTACCAGACATTTAGAACACAGAATACATCATCACCTAGTACATTAGGAGTAGAGAAGGATCCTCCTTCCACTCAGCCTCACTTCATAGAGGTTTTGTTTTGAAGAAAATTCCTTTGTACTGTACTTTGAAGGATGTTGCAATGAACTTGTGCTTCACTACTAATATCAAATCTAGCAAACTATTGTGAAATTTCAGACTTAAAAGTTATTAATTCCTGTATGTGTTAGTTTTATAGTAAAATAGTGGCAAGTAGCTGCTAATAACATCTGGCATTGGATCAATGCAAAACTTGGAACTCTCCAAAGTATTTTAAAATATGTAAGTATATAGGAAAAGTAGCTAATAAACTCATCAAAAATGAAAACTCATGTACAGCTCTGACAGCATAAATCTTCAAGTTAAAACTGCATAAGAGTAAGATGGGGGGGGAATCACATTTTATTTCAGGAATCCCCCAGCAATCTTTCAGCAGCTACAACAACAGGACAAGACCCATTTTATTCCACCCTCTTTAGCAGCCTGTGAATACCACTGAAGGCCTCTAAGGATTTGTGCAACTGGGAGTCATTCCATCTTGCTAGTTAGCCTGGAAAATGCCTCCAAAGTGTGCCATATCCTTCTGCAGGGCACAGCACTTAATCAGTCCTCAAAGTCAGCCCTCAGCAAAACAGATCTACTATTTCATGGAGGTTAAAGCCAGGAAGGACTATTCAGTCACCTAGTCCCAACTCCTGCATTGCACGAAACATTACACTTCTCCCACTTCAAGCCCAATGGCTCTTCAGGACGTTTGTCCCACAGGCGGGACACCTGTGTTACACAGACAGCACTGGTGCTGTAACGTGATGGAGAACTGACAACCTGTGACCAGAGCCCCAGCGTGTGGATGAGTATGAAGAGGAGAGGGGAGAGAGAGCGGAGAGAGGAGATTCCTTCTAAAGTCCAAACCTTATGACCACATGGGTAAGAAATGTCACATCTTCATAAGGATCCAGCATGCTCTCAACAACCTCCAAGCTTTGACTGTCCCACAGAGCATCTCTGCTGCTGAGAAATTCTGTAGCTTCTGAAAAGGGCAAGAAAACCCAGATAGAAGCACAGCCCAAGTATATGTGGTCAACAACACATCAGCTGCACTAAATCCTGGCTTAGGCACCTGAATCCACATGCACATGGTACTCACAGGCACCAGGTGCAGAGCCAAGAGGGTGTGAGCACATTTGTGGAAACACAAGCAGTTCTGTTTTCTCTGTGGCCCACCAGAGAATAGGAAGATGTGCAGAGGCAACTCACTGCTCCTGAAAGCAGTGCCATGGCTTAGCAAGCCTAGCAGTGCTTGCAAGAAAAGGCCACAAATGGTGAATTCAGAGCTATGCAGACAAGAATGCTGATAAAAAGGTTTATTCTAAGAGAGTGCATCTCTAATATTTTCGTGCTATTTATGTTGAATCTCAGTGGAAAACTGCAAAAGAAAGTCTGTATAAGGAAAAACTTAACTAAATAAATAGTAAAATCGTGGATATTTCTAAAAGTACTTTTATGGACTCACCTAAGAATTCATTGTAATTTAAACCAGATTGAATCTATAAAGTTAAACAGCTTTAAAAGAGCGTGGTTCTTCAAGGATTATGTAACAACTATTTACTGACATTTAACATTCCTGTTTAAAAAAAAAGTGAAAAAAGAGAAAGGAAAAAAATGAGGGGAAAGAGAGAGAGAGAGAAACAGAGAGAGAGAGAAACAGAGAGAGAGAGAAACAGAGAGAGAGAGAAACAGAGAGAGAAACAGAGAGAGAGAGAAACACAGAGAGAGAGAGAGAGAAACAGAGAGAGAGAGAGAAACAGAGAGAGAGAGAGAGAAACAGAGAGAGAGAGAGAGAAACAGAGAGAGAGAGAGAGAAACAGAGAGAGAGAGAGAGAAACAGAGAGAGAGAGAAAACTAAGCAAAAGAGGAGTGCATGCAGCTTTGCTTCGTGAAGTTTGAATGGCGATCTACCTAATGCTTTTCTTAATCAGAATAAATTTGTTTTTTCCTTCCGACTGTTCTTGCCTTTTTCTCATGCTTCACACAGTATTCAAGTGACCATTACTGTAACCATCACTTTTGCTAGATGAAAGAGCAATACCGGATTCTACCACTGGGAATATAATAGATTTAAAAATTAAGAAAAAACCCAACTGCAGCAAAATGAAACCAACAAAAAGACCCCAACACCCTTTCAATTGCTAAGCATTTTTCTTTTCTTCCTGCCTGAGGTGCTGTTCAAATCCCTCTGAACATCCTGCCCGCTCCATTCATTTATTTCAATTGACAAGGCAATTTTGCACAATTTGACTATACAGGATCTTCCCTGCTTCTGTTTATTCACTCTCCTCATTTTCTGGGGCTCCTGGACAGAAACCAAACATGCCAAAGTATTGTTTACTCTTAATACTGCTCCTTCTCTCAATGTCTGCCAATTTCCCCAGCATAGCCAACATGTAGCATTATGACTACTGAGCACTTTATTATTTGCTGTATTGTAGCAAAGGACATTCTTGCCCTCACGTTTGTATTCAGTTCTTGTGCCCCTCCCTCATTCTTCTTTCTGAATTGCAGCTGGACAAAGGAAGAAAGGTAACAGCTTTGTATTCCTAAGAGAAATGAACATACCCAGGAGGCTCCTCAGATCTAAATCATAAATTGGTTGGGAAAGGACAAGCAGACAGTAGCACGAACCTGCATTTCTTGTGTCTTTAGCTTGGGACAAGCAGAGGCAACCCTTATTGTGCCAGGATCTTATTTGCTGTAACAGGAGCAGTAAGCAAACCTCCTTTCCCCATTCCCACTTGTCTGAACCGTGTTAGAAGTGCCTTGTGGTTCCTGACAACGAAAAGAAAGGATACTCAGAAACATCAGCTGTGTCCGCCCTGTAGGCTAAAGCTGAGTTTTGTCACAATCTGATGGGTCCCCATGATCACTCCTGGTGGCAGCAGCTGGGGGGTACCATACCAGTTCCCCTGTGATGCAGCAGGGCTGAGGCACAGCAGCAGGTGCCACAGGGTAATCTCCACACCAGGAAAGCCCCAGCACCTCTCTCCATTCCAAACACAGCTGGGCAGTGCCCAGCTCTCCCCTTAAACAGAAAGGGCTTCGTTCCCCCAAGTGCTTTCACACAGAGCACACACACATTCCCTCTCCTGCCCATTTCTGTATATGATTTCTTATACTCCCATCTTGTGGGCTTGAACTGTTCTAACAGTATTTTAGGGTCGATGGGGGAGGGTAGCAAACGAAAAAACAACAGGCTCTGCCTTTTGAGAAGAAAGAATATATCCCACCCATCTCTGAGAGGATGTAAAGGGATAATCTATTGTCAGCTTTTGGGGGACAGGTACTTTTTGGACAGAAGGAATTTCTGACTTTACAAGATCCTGGAAAGGAAAAATAAATACTTCCTAAAATATTTTTACAACACTTTCACAATAAAAAAGTTCTTCATATTGTATTGCAGAACTTTTCTTGCACTTTAAAATTAGTTTTAAATAAAACTGCTTTATACTGCAGTTAATCAACAGTATTTCTGAGGCTAACAAAAATTCCCTTTGCTGCCAATGTACAAAAAATTCTAAAAGCTTGTTCTCAGAATAAAACTGGTACAAGCTAAGTATGCAACAACTAGACTATAAAAAAAACAGCCGTACACTCTCACCCTGTCATTCCCAACCAAGAGTAGCCAATTTGTGACAATTAACACATTGTGCATAGCACAATTCATCTGGCCCTTCACGGGGCTGCCAGGCAAATTCTGGGTGGCTGTTTGCATTAGCGCTTATCAACAGTGCTGACAAGAGAAGCCGAGCATCAGCAAACACCTTCTAAACCACGCAGCAGTTTGGCTGCTGTTTCTACCTGTCAGCCACTTCTCAGTGAGCCCTTATCAGGAGGAAGAACACTTAATCACAGCTCTCCAACAGCTAGTATTAAAGGAGAAGACAGGATGACTTTTGGCAAATTAAAGTCAGCTGAATTTATCACCCCTTTCCTTCATGGCCAAACTGTTTCCCAGAACAGCGTGGGATAGTTTTAATCCTTTGCTGTAACATAACCATAGTTTTTTTTTTCTCCCTTTTCATTTGCCTTTTCCATGAAAGGCTGGGGCTTCGCAAGGAATGAGCATGCAGAATTTCACCTTGCTAACGCAGGATCTTGTTCCTCAATCCATAATTTAACTTTCACTGAATACTTATTACAAAGGTATCCCTACACAACATATTAAAGATATAAAATTTATAAGCAGCATCACATTCTGAAAAACATTCAGCATATTATTTACTTTGTAGCTAAAAAGTGCTTTTGTATGCCTCAGAGATCCCCTACCACAGAAATGTCTTAAATATAAATAGGTATATATAGATAATGCATAATAAGATCTCAAGAAAATAAAATAGATG